>CM033470.1:329113958-329613958 GCA_019447015.1 Hymenochirus boettgeri | reverse complement strand
AGGTAATACATAATATAAGTAAAAAGAGTGAGGAGTTACTTACAGTAATACCATGATACAATAGGAGAGAGGACCCTGCCCAAAGAGCTTACAGTCTAGAGGATATGTGGGTGAGACATTAGGTTGCAGGAGTCGGTAGACTGTAAATAGATTGGCAGTGGAGCATGAAAGGCGGGTTGGATCATATTAGGTAGTAAGTGGGTAATGTTTAGGCCAGGTTATATGGTGCCTAAAGAGGTGGGTTTTAAGGTTACGTTTGAAGGTGTTATGGGATGGTGAGTGACGGACAGACGGAGGAAGGGAGTTCCAGAGAAGAGGGGCAGCACGAGTAAAGTCCTGAATGCGGGCATGGGAAGAGGTGACCAGGGTGGATGAGAGGAGGGTATCGTTTGCAGAGCGGAGGTTGCGCCTGGGACGGTATCCCTGGATCAGCTCTGAGATATATGGAGGGGCTGTGTTGGATAGTGCTTTATAGGATAAGGTAAGGAGTTTGAACTGGATCCTTTGCGTGATGGGCAGCCAGTGGAGGGACTGACAGAGAGGAGAGGCATTAGAGGAGCGAGAAGAGAAATGAATGAGCCGGGCAGAAGAGTTGAGAATGGATTGTAGCGGTTTGGTAAACCACACAGGAGTGTGTTGCAGTAGTCTAGCCAGGATATGATTAGGGCATGGACTAGGATTTTTTGAGTTGGAGTCGACAGGAGTTGGCAAGTGAATTGACATGAGGTTTGAAGGAAAGATGGGAATCTAGCGTTATTCCCAGGCAGGGACATGAGGGATGGGGATATTGGGTGTGTTGTAATATTAATAGTAAGACTAGGGAGGGGAACAGAACGTGAGGGCGAGAAAAGGACAAGTTCAGTCTTGTCCATGTGTTGAGGAAGCGGGAGGACATGAAGGCACAGATGGCACTAAGGCAGTCGTGGACCTGGAGTGTCAGTGTAGGGAGATCCGGGGCAGAGATGTAAATTGGGTATCGCCGCCATACAGGTGATACTGGAACCCAAATGAACTAATGAGTTCTCCAAGGCCATGGGTGTAGATGGAGCAAAGAAGAGGACAGAGTACCGAGCCTTGCGGGACCACCACAGGGAGGGGGCGAGGAGTGGAGCTAGTTTCAGAGTGAAAAACACTAAAGGTCCTACCAGAGAGATAGGATAGCCAAGGAAGTGCAGTGTCCTGGATACCTAAAGAGGCCAGGATCTGAAGAAGTAGAGGGTGGTCAACAGTATCACACACAGAGGACAGATCAAGAAGAATGAGCAAAGATTTAGCACTAAGTAAATCATTGGTCACTTTAGTGAGGGCAGTTTCCGTGGAGTGGTTAGGGTGGAAGCCTGACTGGAAGTGGTCAAAGAGAGAGTTAGCAGACAGGTGACTGACCAGGTCAGCATAGACATGTCTTTCCAGTAGTTTGGAAGCAAATGGGAGAAGGGAGACAGGCCGGTAGCTGGAAAGAGCAGATGGGTCAAGGGAGGTTTTTTAGGTATAGGGGATACAGCAGCATGTTTAAATATAGAGGAAAAAATACCAATGGATAGGGACAAGTTAAAGAGAGAGGTTAGGGCTGGAATGAAGGAAGAGGAGAATGGGGGAATAAGATGAGAGGGAATGGGGTCGAGGGGGCAGGAGGGGGCAGGAGACGTGTCCTGGATAGGAGAGATGAAAGACCCTGTTTTGTTATAGTGGTGAAGCTAGTTAGGGGGCAAGTAAAGGGATTAACCAATGAAGGGAGGCTAGACAGTGCAGTAGTAGGGGTAGAGATGGAGGGGGTGAGCAAGGAAGGGAGATTGGGCACAGCAATGGTAGTGGTTGGAAGCTGTAGGGAGGAGGTAGGGCGCACAGGAAAACTACTTCAGATGTTTTCAATTTTCTCTGTGAAATATGAGGCTATTTCATCAGCCGATAGACGGGGTAGGCGGAGGAGGTGGCGAACAGAGCAGGGAGTTGAATATTCTGTTTGGGATTATGGAATTGGGATGATATGCGTGAAGAGAAGTAGTTTTGTTTGGCTAGGGACAAAGCACCTCTAATCTGACAAAGGGCACTTTTAAATTCGAGAAAGTCGACATTTTTGTTACTCTTGTGCCAGAGTCGCTCGGCTATAAGGGATTGCCGTTTCAACTTTTTAATCTGGTCCGTAAGCCATGGTTGTGGGTTCTTGCGTCTAAGGCGACAGGTGGATAAGGGAGCAACAGAGTCAAGGGCATTGGAAACAGTTATATGGTAGTGGACAGCTGCAAGGTTAGGGTCAGAGAAGGAGGGCATGGAGGTAAGTTGTTGGAGAGGGATAGAGAGCGAATGGGGGTTCAGATTACACAGGTCTCTGCAACTGTACGTTTGGTTGTTAGGGGTTAAGGCCGGGACAGATGACACAAGATTCAATTTCAGAATATGATAATCGGATAGAGGAAAGGGAAAGTTGGAGAAGTTAGATACAGAGCAGAGGTGGGTGAAGACCAGATCCAGTGTGTGTCCATTACAATGGGCCTGGGCAGAGGACCATTGGGTAAGGCCAAGGGAGGAGGTAAGAGAGAGAAGTTTAGTGGCAGTAGAGGTGTTGGTATCGATGGGGATATTGAAATCCCCTAAGATAATTGAGGGGATGTCAGTGGATAGAAAGTGGGACAACCAAGCAGAGAAGTGGTCAAAGAAAGTGGTGGTCGGGCCAGGTGGTCGATAAATAACTGCAATCAGTAGGGGTGTGGGAGAGTAAACACAGATTGGGTGGAACTCAAAAGATAGACTGGAGAGGGCTGGTAAGGGCACGATGGGTATGAAAGTACAGTGCTCAGAGAGAAGAATAACAACTCCCCCACCACATTTATTATCGGGCCTAGTGGTGTGGCTGAAGTGTAGGCCACCATACGAGAGCACGGCAGGTGAGTCAGAGGGTGACAGCCATGTTTCGGTAAGACCAAGAAAAGTAAAGCAGTTAGAGATAAAAAGGTCGTGTACGTGTGCTAGTTTATTACAAACAGACCGTGTGTTCCACAAGGCCCCAGATATAGGAGCAGGGGGAAGGGAAAGGAGAGGTATATTAGTGATATTGTGTGTGTTTAGGGTACGAGTGGATAAAGGAGAGTTACGGGCAGTAGACATTAGGGTGGGGATGGGTTGATCATACAGGTGCGGTATGGGAGAGGGGCCGGGATTAGGGGAGATATCACCAGCTGCAAGTAGAAGCAGGAGAGAGAGAGAACGAGAGGAGGTGAGAGTGGGATTTAAATGGACCATGTGTTTGTCTTGTAGTGGAGGAGGCAGGGGGGTGTTTGACAATGGAAAGGAGTTCATGGTGGGAAAGGAGGGGAGAATATAAAATGGAGGATGCGATGTAAATAGACTTACCAACAGTGGGCTGATGGAGCTGAGTAGGTAGGAAACCAGACAGGTAAGGAGCAAGGTTATATGGAACATGATGGGGTAATAATACAATGGGAAGGGTTCAATGATCTGTTCCAAATGAGCAGAGTTCAGTATCAGGCACTTCAGGTTATTTCTGGTTTAATTCTGGTGTTAATTCAGCCCTACACTTAGAAAATGCTGCACTTGGGAAAAGGCTGCAGAATGTGACCAAGGTCAGAATGTGACTAGGGCCCTTGCAGATATGACTGGCTACATGACACCAATGTAAAGTTCCTGCTCTACGCAGATGACCTCTTACTGCTATCACCAACAGAGAGTGGCCTACAAGACAGTCCAGCCATCCTGGAGAAATTCAGCGCAACCTGAGCACTTCCCATCAATCCAAATAAAACTATAATTATGATGTTCCAGAAGAAAACAAAAACCAACACACTGCCCTATTCACACTGAATAACGAGATACTCAGCAGAACAGGAAAAAATACATCTCTGCCTGGAGATCAACCATTCTGGGGGCTTTAGGGCAGCTATAGAGACTCTGAAAGCAAAAGCCTGCCGATCCTTCTATGCTATAAGAAAACAACTGTATCACCTCAAACCACCGGTAAAAGTCTCCGAAAGTGTCATCTCCCCATTCCTACTCTATGGCAGTGAAGTATGGGACCCTGTCACCTATCCAGACCAATCAAAATGGGAACCTGGCCCACCAGATATACTCCATCTCGAATTCTGTAAGCACCTCCTCCAGGTCCATTGCAGTCCATCAAACATCGCTTGTCAGGCTGAGTTTGGCAGATTCCCATTACTGCTTGAGATACAATAAAGGGCCCTATCATTCTGTCCATGGACTACTTGCCCAATTATCCCTTTATCCTTCCCCAATCATTATATCCCAGGACTGAAACCCAATATACCCCTTATAGTACTGTCCATATATTACTTATACAGTGATACCCATTACCTCCTACTGTGAACCCCTCTATACTAATGTGTTTTATTATTTTTGTTTGCTTTGGCAATGTCAAAATGTAAATTGATCCTGCCAATAAAGCTCTTTTTGATTTAATTTGATAGATATAAAGATATATAGATTTAAAGATAGACAGACACAAAGACAGACAGACATACAGACAGACAGACAGACAGTCAGACAGACAGACAGACAGACAGACAGACAGACAGACAGACAGACAGACAGACAGACAGACAGAGACAGACAGACAGACAGACAGATAGATAGATAGATAGATAGATAGATAGATAGATAGATAGATAGATAGATAGATAGATAGATAAATGGATCAATAGATAGTTGATTGATAGATAATAGATTTAAAGATACATAGATTTAAAGAGACAGACACAAAGACAGACAGACAGACAGACAGACAGACAGACTGATAGATAGATAGATAGATATAGATAGATAGATAGATTTAAAGATAGATCAATAGTTTATTGATAGATAGATAGATAGATAGATAGATAGATAGATAGATAGATAGATAGATAGATAGATAGATAGATTGATTGATTGATTGATAGAAAATTACAGTACTCACATATACCGGTACATGCGTATTTCCATGTGTGTTTTTGCTTTGTGATTGCATTGTGTCATGTGAAAAAGAATGTAGAAGAGCACAATATTTTATGCATTTCTCTACACATGGCAAAAAGTTGGTACAGACCAGTATAGACCAGTGGCATAAATCTTAAGCCAGTGTTTCTCATCCTTTTTATCTGTGGATAGATTGAAACAATTTTCGTGTCTCGGCAAACCCCTACATAAAATAATTATAATTTATTATTATTTATCTTTCTCGTTCATCAAATCAACAAAGTACATAATATATATAGTAGATAATGCACACACTACTGTAAATTATAAGTATATTAAAAGTCACCAAGGAGTTTTGTAACCATATAAAAGCACTAGGCCACAGGTACAGAACTCCAAAGTGACTTCTTATTTCCAAATACTTTTTTGTAGGGGGTGCATTATCTTTTATAATCCACACCCTCATTTAATTACATCCCTGGCCTCTGTGCAACCCTGATTTTCCAACATTAAGTCTTAAGGGAACATGCTTCTTCTCTGGGTTGGAGGGGAACAGCAGAAAGTCAGATGATGTCACCCAACCCACTGGAAGCAGGAAATCTGAACATTCGCCATAATATAATTTCTCACAGGCTTCATCCCGAGATGTGATACAGGGCTCATTTTAAAGGAAAGACTGCAGACTTTTACTTAACCCTAACTTGCTTAGAGACCACAATTACCCTTTAACAATCTCAGATCTTCAAAGTGGTTTTCTTCTTATTAGAAAGAAACGCCATGGTTTGAATGTAATATGCTTTAGTGGGTTTTCAGCTTCATTATAATTGGTTGATTCTTATGTTGAACATACATAAATGGAATTACAGATTTAATGCTATAAGCCAAATCTTGTCCGACTAGGCCTTTAAATAAATTAAATGCCTGTGTGCTACCATAGTAACCAAATAAAGGAAAAGTTTCCAGTATATGTGATCACTACTATTACCTCGTTAAATACAGGAATCTGGTTTGACATTAAACTGTTTTTGAAAATTGTAATTTCTTTTTGGCCTTTGGTTAAATAACAGTGATGCCATTTTTATTATTCCCTTATGTATATTTCTCCGGTGTGGGGCACCAGTCAATCTACAAACCTTTGGCTAATGTCATTACCGGCGGCATAATTAGGAATCATTCCCCCCCCTGCAAAGCTATGATGTGGCCTGTATCCGTGCTTCATCCACAGTGGTTTTCTGGTTTTCTAGGGAAAATAAGAAGATGGGGTCCCCTTGGCTCCCGGGCCCCCGTGTGGTTGCTCCCCCTGCTCTGGTCGCTACACCCCTGGCAATTACACAACGTGTGTATAAAAACTGGGGGGGGGGGGGGGGGGAATCAAGGATGTGTCTGAATAACACAATTATCAGGTCTGTACTGATTACATCCTATTGAAATGTTCTGAATGTGTGTTCAGTGTAGTCCTGCTCACCGGGGGACTATTGTAATAGAACAATGCTACGAGCGCACTGTACTCGCCTTCTCATTTCAAACCGGAATTTACATTCTTAATATTAAAGCCATTCACAGTGAACAAATGTTACTGCTGCTATGGTTGGCAGCTTGCGTAACATACAGTATTATGTGGATGAACATGTCCACGCTTTCTTAAAGGGTAACTGTGGTCCAAATGACTTTGGGTTAATTGATAGGAATTGATTTCCTGAGTATTTTTGCAATTAACTTTCTTTTTTTTTTTTTAAATAGTTTTGAAGATATTTACATTTTTATGTGTGATATGGTAGCACCATCACTAGATCCCCTGCACTTCCTGCTTCCTGCTCTGAAACCATGTTACAGTCCCTCTTCCCTGTGTCTCCTCCTCCTCTCCCTTGCAGCCTCCTTGACTCAGCCCTCCTTCAGTCACTGTAACGCAATTTCTTCTTAGTGTCTTCTGCTTTCTCCTGCACTGAGCATGTGCCAACTGCAGATTGGAAGGAGGAACTAGTATTTGTGACTGCAAATGAAGAACCTCCCACCCCTAACTTTCTGATCAGTGATTTATTCATATCTTGGGTAGAGATCCCGGACCCAACACGGAACCCCTCGGTTCTGAAATTCAAACATATTTTCGACAGTTATTGAACATTCAAGGTTATTTTTGAGTGTTATCGAACATTTGAGAACATTCAACAACACTCAAAATTACAATATGAAATTTGGATGTAGTTTCATTCCTTTATCGGATTTATGGAAGATCTGGTGTCAATTTCAGAAGTCAAGTTGGAATTTATCGAAAAAAACTGCAAAGGAAAATAAATAAAACACAGCGACATTTGTAAATTCCTGTTGAAAGCTGATAATCGTGGTTGAAAATCCGAAAATTGTGGAAGAAATTTTCGACAAAATTCTGTTTCAATTGGGTTCAAAACAGATTTTAGGATTTTAGGAATTTCAATATTTTTTTCCATCTGTAGTTCTTTGGTATTGCTGGAGTTCTCCACATCTCTCCCTTCATATTAACAAAGTAGGCTGCTCGCTCAGTGCTTAGCAGCCTGTCTTTTTAGAAATCTTATAATTAAAGGGCATGTCCATCCCCAAAACTATAATACCACCATCTACTGGCCCCACCATGTAGTGTAGTTTAATCCTTACCTAACATCCCAGCTCCATAAGGTTCTCCTGTAGTCCCTCCCCAAAGTCCCAAAAACTGCCCACCAGCAGGATAGCAGAGTCCATATAGGACTCTGCTTCCTACCTGGCCTCCGGGAGAAGTTTGGCATGCGTACTGCAGCCCTTCTCCCCCTCCCTCCCCCTCCCTCTCCCTCCCTCTCCGGATTCCCTCCCCCTAGCATTTATCCCCTTTAATATAGCCTTCCCCCTGATCCCCCAGCCCCAACCGCATAATTTTTATTTTTAGAAAGCTCCCCAAACTCTTACTTACCTCCCCTCTTTCCTCCGCTGCACTGAATGACCGGCAGCCGTGTCCGTGATTGGCTGCCACTCAGCCAATCACAGACGCGACTGCCGGTCCCGCCCCTCTGCTTGCATTTTCTCGCAAGCAGAGGGCCGGGAGCGCGGCGGAGGAAAGAGGGGAGGTAACTAAAAGTTTGGGGCACTTTCTAAAGATAATAATGATGCGGTTGGGGCTGGGGGACCAGGGGGAAGGCTATATTAAAAATTAGATTTAAGGGTGGACATACCCTTTAAGATAATTATCATTGGAAGAGTGATCAACACCAGGAAGGATTAACGAATGACCCAAAGACTGAGCGCCCATACGCATGTGATTCTTGGCCGAACCGCTTGAGCGTTGAACTCGTGTATGACGCTTAAAGGGTATCTCAGCTAGAAATAAAAAAATTGCCATTTAGTATTAATGAAGAACAGGAGGTAAAGGGAGCTTACCTCCCTTTCTTTAATAAAACCTGCAGGAGCCGGGAAAGAAGGTAAGGTACTTACCCAATCGCTTGCTCCTCCATTGCGCCCTCTGGACTCTGTATTCTATGCGCATTGGTAATACACAGCTCCTTTACCTCCCGCTCTTCAATAAAACTAAATGGCAAAAATGTTTATTTCCAGTGGAGATTCCCTTTAAGGCTAAGTGCAAAAGGGGTAATATTTCAACCGCACCATCTGATATTTCAGTGGATTGTGTCAAAATATCTTCAGTACTTTTCAGCTGACCGAAAGTTTCATCAGATATGTCGGTAAATTTAAATGGACCACACAACTGGTTGCACTGAAACAACAGTGGTAGCTATTTTCACCCCGACCAATGATGGGCAACTTGTCTATAGCTGTGCCCAGTTGATTGGGTTGAAATATCAGTCCATGTGTACATAGCCTTCACCATTATCGATGGGTCAGCCAGGCTGAATTAGTATCATTTGTGGTGAAAACTTACAGGGAGATTCAATAAAAGTTCTTATCATTTAAAATGGTGCTAATTTAGCCCCAACCAATCAGATGTTATTTAACATTTGTAAGCTTACATCTGATTGGTTGGGGCAAAGTTAGCACCATTTTAAGCAATAAGAACTTTTATTGAATAACCCTGTTAGTGGGTAGGCCCAAAATATCTGCTATTCAATATCGATTAGTGGGTCTTTAACCCCTTGCTTGGGGAAGCTGCGTTAGTATCACATAAGGCACCCGTGCGGCTGTGCGACTTTTTGTTATGAATATTTAATGCCAGCTGATAGCCTTCCAGGATCCAGATAAAATATAGGAAACTGTACAACCAACCAATCAGTTCAACACGGCTTGTGATTGGGTAATATTTTTTTGTTATCTTAATTTATTAAAAAACAAGGGCTACTAATTGCAACAAAATCCTTTAGAAATACATAAAGGGAACTAGCAATAGATATAGGTAATAGCGGTTAGGGGGTAAGAACATTTGTGGTGTGAAGATTAAAGCTCGGTACACACAGTACCAATATTTGAAAGATGACAGGCAGAGTCCCAATACCAATGGGATTGGCCCTTTATCGCTAATGTGTGTATCCTAGATATTACAGCAGTCATCTTCTAAACTATAAGTCCACATAATAAATAATACTAATTATTATTATTATTTCTAATTATTCTAGAGATTGTGTTCGGTTTGTTGGTGCTTTATTAATGGGTTATTGTGACTTTTTTCAGTGACACAATAATATTATTTTCCCTTTTCCAAGTAATCTCTTTATTAACACGTTCAAATACTTTTTGGATTTTATCACAATTACAGCTAGAAACCATTATCCAGAGGAAAACATTTCCCCAAAAGGGACTTTACCCCAGCACCACTTTCAGCCATTAGCTGGTCTTAACTTGTGAAGTTAAAAGTGGTGCAAATCCTTTATTAAATACATTGCACGGGTGTCTTTTGTGAAACTTGTGCAGCCAGTGCAATTATGGAGTTAAACTTGTGCTAACCTATTCTATATTGGTTAGCAAGAGATTAACCCTTATTTTTAGCACAGCACACATGGGTAAATCAGGCCCATAGTAGCAATTCTACGTTTTGCCATCTCCTTCTCTACACTGGCAATTAACACCCATTGCTATGTCAGTGCATCATCAGTTCTTTGAAGTGCTACAAGACTTTTTATGTAATCATATCTGAACCCATTTAACTTAAATTAAAAAGGCTAAACAGACTCAACCAGGTCTAAGTGATTCCCTGTCTACTTAAAGGGCATCTACCATACTGAAAAATAAAATATCCAATGAAATCATTACTGGTTGCTATCACTGAAACATTTTTTGTTGACCTGTCCTCTATTTCTTTAGATATCCAGTATAAAGCATCTTACATTTCAGCTGTCTATGTAATAATCGTTAAAGGGGAAGTTCAGTGCAAATACATATGCCTTTCAGAAAAAAGAGCAGTATTTTCCCATCCCAATGACCTTAATCTGCCCATTCAGCATTTTGTCTGTGTATAAATAAATGCAACCGAAATACTGACTTCCTGTTTGCAGGACCCCTAGTAGAGACCGTTATGGTCTTGTCCTTGACCCAGCGCCTGGGTTGATTCAGTTGCTCAGTAGAGATCTGAGCATGTTTGACCCATCCAACAGCCAATCAGTAGAAATTACTGTTAGGAACATTCCAAGGATGTGGTGCATTCTGGGAAGAAGAAGGACTGTTACAGAACCTGAAATGTCAGCTCACTAATGTCAACAGCAGGGAATAGCAAAGGGTATGAAATCAACTGATTTTTCAAAATGGGAGAGAATATGTAGAAAAACTAAGAAGGTATTACACAAACTAACAATTTAACAAATATTGATAATTTCCACTGAACTGTCCCTTTAACTATTTTCCTGTGAGCAGTTTTGCTGTAGCTGGATTGGCAACAGATTTATGACAGTTGGAATGCTGTATGCAGTTTTAAATGTTGTAATGTGAGAAATTCCCTCTCCCATTGCTGTCTCATGGTGATTACTGAGCATGCTTTCCCTCACAAAAGAGTCTGGTCAGATGGAAGGGGGAGTTCTTAAAGTAGGTGTACTGTACCTCTACCAACGGGTCATGCACGTGGGAGAATCCAAGTCCCAGAAGGACTGGCACCTCTAATTAAGCAACAAACATCCACCTCTAACAAATGTGGGATGCCAAACAAACTTTTATTCTCAGCTCCAGCGGAGTCATGAAAGGCATCAGAGCGTCTGTTTCTTTCTCCTGTTATGATTGCCGAAGCTGAGAAGAAAAGTTTATTTTGCATCTGGCAGCAGAATCCTCCCACGTTTGTTCAACTGGGGATACTGAGCCTGAGAAAAACAAGTACTGCATTGAAGGCATGCAGCAACACACACCCGTGCCCTGGAATAGTTTGTTTTCCTGGAAGACGCTCTACTTTGTTCTACAGTTGGCCTGTTACTCTGCTAGTTGAGTCAGAAAAGGGATATTTTGCTTCTGTATAATAAAACAGACTTTCTTGTGCTCCACCTTATTTTATAAAGTTTACAAACCACAAGACTGGGTACAAGTCACAAGCTGATCATCTGTGTGCAGCCACTACACATTGTAATCTCTTCAGGGCAGAGGAATCATATCAGTTACCAGATTCCAGTTCATCTGAAGCTCACAATGAATGGAATGAAACCTCACATGACCACACATGATCGGTATCAATAATAATAATACGACTTCAGACAGCTGTAAATTGGGTTTCTTTAGGAAATATACTTACATGTTTGGAACCTAGAGTAGACTTTCTCCAAATTCTCCAAAAGCCACGAAGTGGCCAGTTCTTGGAAAATCATAGGCCTTACTAGAAGCAGTACGGGGGAGACTAACACTAATTTAAAACAATTTAGTATTGATTCATGAACATTTGCATATTTAGGTATAGGAAATCAGAAACTTCATAGAGGTATAGGTTGATAAAATGTAAAGGAAATTACCCAGTATTGTGACAACCCCACCCCACCATCTTTGCCTTTAAGAGACTAGGCCTGACCACACTCCACCCATCCCCTGAATTGGGCCACACTATTTCAAGGACAAGGCTTAGTGATCCAGGATAATAGGACTGGCTAATGAATATAGGACCATCCTGTGAGAATTAGGGTTTTTATGAAGACTGCATAACTGGGCGTGTCAAGTCCTCGTTAGTGGTTCATGTTGACATTTATTAAATAAATTGTAAGTACCATATTGAATGGGTTTTTTTTGTGAAAATAGTAATATTAAATTAAATTCCCAAAACCCTTAAAAAAAAAAAAAAAAAGATTTAGAAAGATAAATGATTATAGTGACAGAAATGTTGGTGTTGTTTATGGAAATCTCTGGTTTGAAGAAACCCATCAAAGTCCACGAAAATAGGAAAATATCTATTATAATACAAATTGTTATATTGTATATATTGTTACTGCCCCTCCCCTAGCCCAGCGAACTCAGACATGCTCATTACAATCCACCCGCTAAAAGAGAAAGGAATTCTCCAATCAGAGACTTTTCATGCTAAATGGAAAGACTTTAGGGAAAGATTTTAATTATTAAATTATACAGGAATAAACTTTATCATTTAAAATCTTTGATTTTATTATAGTGTGGAATTTGTAGTACTTACTGAAAGTGTTGTTATTGATCTTGTCCTTGTCTTATGCAAGTCACGCCAAAGGAAATGGAGCCTTGGGCAATGCAAAAAACAACAACTTGTGTTTAACCTTCACCAAGTTCCCAGCATGCTCAAAAAGACAAAGCTTTTGAGGGGTTGCTGGGAATTTGTCCTTTAGCAGACTGCAGGTTAGGAAACACTAATATGTAGATAATGTGAATATTAAAACTGTGTAGATTCAAAGACAAGGACAGACCCTTCTTTGTTCCGGGAGAGATGTCCTCTCTACCATGAAACCATCCAAATACGTAGCCTGAATATAAGAAGCTTTTCCCCCCTCTGCTGCTTTAAGTATTTAAGCGAAACGACTATGACTCTTGGCATCACCAGCTGCACGATTTGCAGAGACTCTCTGATCCCTGTCACTGTTTAAACGCCTCGAGCTGCTGTGTAACATTGGAATCTGTGCTGAATACTAATGGGCTGTGGGTTTTCCAGTTTACTTTACAGACAACTGCAGGAATAAATGGAATTTAGACTAAATAATAAAGCCTACGTGATAGCAATGGGTGACCGGCATGTTGGGGATAGGTCAGATTTAAGATATTACATGGTTTATATACATTATATAGAAATTTAGAACAATAAAGGGAAAGTTTGAGTATAAACTTTGAATTTGGCTTGAAAGGTCGCATTTTTTAAAAGGCAACAAGCCATGTCCACACAAAGCTATGCAGATGTGTGTAAGCTTGTGCCGTTAAATTGACTGAATGAAATTGTAATGAAAGAGTATCCCTGTACCAACCAGAACTACAGTACATGTATTAATACGAGTAATTATCAATATTATATAGTATCCCTGTACCAACCAGAACGACAGTACATGTATTAATACCAGTAATTCTCAATATTATATAGTATCCCTGTACCAACCAGAACTACATGAGGTTTTGAACCTCATTTAAGGCCTTTCCCATGAGCGATTAGCTCTGAGCGATTTTCTGTTTTAAAGAGATTTTTCTGTTTTTAAGAGAATTGACAGCGTTAAAAACTAAAGCGTTTAAAACAAGAAAGCGTTTAAGAACAACACTATTTCTCTGCTGTGTCTCTGCTGTGTATTGCTGTTTAGTATGGACAGTTTTGTTGGGGCCGCGCAATGTGCATCCTGCCGCATGTATGGGATCTTGGAGCAGCCGCCCCAGGGGGCCTATGTATGTGTCAGATGTGAGTGGGTTGCCCATTTGGAATCTGAGGTACAGAATCTAAGGGGTAAACTTGCAGCATTGCAGGACTTGGCAAACCTGGGGGAAATGCAGGTACTGGCAGGGGCCAGTAAACTGGTGGGTGGAGATGGGGCAGATAAGGTGGAGAAGGAAGATAGATTTGTAAGGGTCACCAGGGGAAGTAGGGGACGGAAGGATAGGGGTGCTTCTTCCCAGCTGGTCGATCCCAACAGATTTGCCATTTTAGGTGAAGATGTGGAGGACGATGGCTCGGAAGCAGCATGTATGGAGCGGGCCTTTCCCTTGAGCACCCAGGGGACGGCCATCTCCAATACAAGGGAGGGAGAACTGGGGGCTAGGAAGGATAGACAGGTGGTAGTGGTAGGGGATTCTATTATTAGAAGGATAGACAGGGTAATCTGTCGCCAGGACCCTGCATGCCGAACAGTGTGTTGTCTGCCTGGTGCTAGGGTTCGACATGTGGTGGATCGTGTAGACAGATTATTGGGTGGGGCTGGGAGTGACCCGGCGGTCTTGGTTCACATTGGTGCCAATGACAAAGTTAGAGGTGGAGGTGAGGTCCTTAAAAATGATTTCCGAGAATTAGGGGCCAAGTTAAAAGCAAGGACCTCCAGGGTAGTAATTTCAGAAATACTACCGCAGCCACGTGCTACGCTAGGGAGGCAACGGGAGCTCAGGAGTATAAATGCGTGGCTAAGAGAGTGGTGTAAAGAGATGGGGTTTGGGTTTTTAGAGAACTGGGCTGACTTTTCTGTTGGCTACAGGCTCTTTAGTAGTGACGGATTGCACCTCAATGGTGATGGTGCAACTGTTTTGGGGGAGAAGATGGCTAGGGGGTTGGAGGAGATTTTAAACTAGGTATGGGGGGGGAGGGAACGTTTAACTACACAGGGGTAGATAGAGAAGTTAGGGATCTGGGGGCTAGTAACACAACGGAGGGAGGAGAAGGAGGAGGGGGGAGCATAGAGGATAAGGAGGCATGTACGACCATGTATGGAAGTAAATCAATTGATAATCTAAAATGTATGTTTACAAATGCAAGGAGTCTGGCTGGAAAAACCGGCGAACTTGAAATAATAGCGTTAAAGGAAAGGTATGATGTAATTGGTATAGCAGAATCATGGCTTAATGATTCACACGAGCCTGGACAGTAAATATTGAAGGGTACTCCTTATTTAGACATGACCGAGTTAATAAGAAAGGAGGAGGAGTATGTATGTATGTTAAACAGGAATTGAAGCCAAATTTAAAAGATGGAATAGATGGGGGAGCAAACGATGCGGCAGAAACATTATGGGTGGAACTGTGTACAGGAAGCAAGAAGGTGGGTAAATTAATTGTTGGAGTGTGTTATAAGCCGCCAAATGCCAGGGAAGAGGTGGAAATGAATCTCCATATGCAGTTGGCGAAGGCTGCTGGTATGGGGCATGTTCTGGTTATGGGGGATTTTAACTACCCTGAAATAGATTGGAGTAATGGAACTGCCAGCACCTCAAAAGGTATAAAGTTCTTAAATTTCCTATATGAGCATTTTCTTTCACAGATGGTAGAAGTTCCTACTAGAAAGAATGCGTTGTTGGATCTGGTGATATCTAATAACCCAGAGCTCATTTTGGAGATGAAGGTAATGGGAAGCTTAGGGAATAGTGACCATGATATAGTGTCATTTAATATAGGTTGCAGAAAACTAAAGTGCACTGGGTTAACAAAAACTTTTAACTTTAGTAAAGCTAATTTTATGCTTTTAAAGGAATCGCTCCTGCTCATAGACTGGGGGGAACTGTTTCTAGGTAAAGATACTGAGCAGATGTGGACCACTTTTAAAGGGATATTAAACTATTACATTTCTAAATCTGTACCTTTAGGGAACAAGTGTAAAAAAATGAGGTCCACTCCTGCATGGCTTAATGCTCAGGTAAAAAGGGAAATGGAAAAAAAGAAAAGGGCTTTTAAAATTTTGAAAACAGAAGGCACAGAACAGGCTTACAGGGAGTACAAAAGTTGTAATAAAGAGTGCAAGAAAGCAATTAAACTAGCTAAAATAGAAAATGAAATACGGATTGCCGAACAAAGCAAGTCCAACCCCAAGATGTTTTTTAAGTATATAAATGGTAAAAAAATGAGGACTGAGAATGTGGGACCATTAAATAATGGAGCTGAGGTGGTTGTAGATGATGCCGAAAAGGCTAATCTGCTAAACCGTTTTTTTACATCGGTTTTTACTGTTGAGAATCCTTACAGTAGGGATTGTAACAATGTGCAGGGAGGAAATGAAGAGTTTTCACATTGGCTAACAGAGGATATGGTACGGAATCAATTAGACAAAGTTAATATCAATAAAGCGCCAGGACCAGATGGATTGCATCCTAGGATTTTAAAAGAGCTTAGTTCAGTTCTAGCAAGACCACTGTGTCTCATCTTTTCAGATTAATACCAGTAATTATCAGTATTATATAGTATCCCTGTACCAACCAGAACTACATTATATGTATTAATACCAGTAATTCCCAGTATTATATAGTATCCCTGTACCAACCAGAACTACAGTATATGTATTAATACCAGTAATTCTCAATATTATATAGTATCCCTGTACCAACCAGAACTACAGTACATGAATTAATACCAGTAATTCTCAATATTATATAATATCCCTGTACCAACCAGAACTACAGTATATGTATTAATAACAGTAATTATCAGTATTATATAGGATCCCTGTACCAACCAGAACTACAGTATATGTATTAATACCAGTAATTCTTAATATTATATAGTATCCCTGTACCAACCAGAACTATAGTATATGTATTAATACCAGTAATTCCCAGTATTATATAGTATCCCTGTACCAACCAGAACTACAGTATATGTATTAATACCAGTAATTCTCAGTATTATATAGTATCTCTGTACCAACCAGAACTACAGTATATGTATTAATACCAGTAATTCTCAATGTTATATAATATCCCTGTACCAACCAGAACTACAG
Organism: Hymenochirus boettgeri; assembly: GCA_019447015.1. Lineage (NCBI taxonomy): Eukaryota > Metazoa > Chordata > Amphibia > Anura > Pipidae > Hymenochirus > Hymenochirus boettgeri. The sequence continues at coordinate 329,597,265 of CM033470.1, read as the reverse complement.
TATATGTATTAATACCAGTAATTATCAGTATTATATAGTATCCCTGTACCAACCAGAAATACAGTATATGTATTAATACCAGTAATTCTCAATATTATATAGTATCCCTGTACCAACCAGAACTACATTATATGTATTAATACCAGTAATTCTCAATATTATATAGTATCCCTGTACCAACCAGAACTACAGAACTACAGTATATATATTAATACCAGTAATTCTCAATGTTGTATAGTATCCCTGTACCAACCAAAACTACAGAACTACAGTATATGTATTAATACCAGTAATTCTCAATATTATATAGTATCCCTGTACCAACCAAAACTACAGAACTACAGTATATGTATTGATACCAGTAATTCTCAATATTATATAGTATCCCTGTACCAACCAGAACTACAGTATATGTATTAATACCAGTAATTCTCAATATTATATAATATCCCTGTACCAACCAGAACTACAGTATATGTATTAATACCAGTAATTATCAGTATTATATAGTATCCCTGTACCAACCAGAACTACATTATATGTATTAATACCAGTAATTTCCAGTATTACCGTATATACTCGAGTATAAGTCGAGGTTTTCAGGCTGTGAAAACAGCCTGAAAACTGAACCTCGACTTATACTCGAGTCAGTCACTTACTGGTGGAGGAATCCGGCTGCCGCGTCCACTGATGGTCGCATCCACTGACGTCAGGCGCCGAGTCGTGACGTCAGTGGATGCGACCATCAGTGGAGCGGCAGCGGATTCCTCCATCAAGATGTCGGGGGCCCGACTCTCCTGCAAAGGTAAGGCATAGTAGTAGTGTAGTGTAGTTGGCAGGGTGAGAAGATGGGTGCAGGGAGTAGTGTAGTGTACTGTAGTAGTGTAGTGTAGTGTAGTGGCAGGGTTAGAAGATGGGTGCAGGGAGTAGTGTAGTGTACTGTAGTAGTGTAGTGTAGTGTAGTGGCAGGGTGAGAAGATGGGTGCAGGGAGTAGTGTAGTGTACTGTAGTAGTGTAGTGTAGTGTAGTGGCAGGGTTAGAAGATGGGTGCAGGGAGTAGTGTAGTGTACTGTAGTAGTGTAGTGTAGTGGCAGGGTGAGAAGATGGGTGCAGGGAAATAGGTTTTATTCCTGGGGCTGGACCTGGGGCTGGAGGGGAGACTCTACCCTCGACTTATACTCGAGTCAATTGGTTTTACTCATTTTTGAGGTAAAAATGGGTACCTCGACTTATACTCGAGTCGACTTATACTCGAGTATATACGGTATATAATATCCCTGTACCAACCAGAACTACAGTATATGTATTAATACCAGTAATTATCAGTATTATATAGTATCCCTGTACCAACCAGAAATACAGCATATGTATTAATACCAGTAATTCTCAATATCATATAGTATCCCTGTACCAACCAGAACTACATTATATGTATTAATACCAGTAATTCTCAATATTTTATAGTATCCCTGTACCAACCAGAACTACAGAACTACAGTATATGTATTAATACCAGTAATTCTCAATATTTTATAGTAACCCCCTACCAACCAGAACTATAGTATATGTATTAATACCAGTAATTCTCAATATTTTTTGGTTTTAGAAACTTATCTAGCCAACTTTCAAAGCAGTTCAAAAAACTTGCCATTACCACATCTGCTGGAAGACAGTTCCACAGTTCTCACTGTAAAGAAACCTTTCCTAACCTGAAGATGAAACTTCTTTTCCAACCTAAAAGGAGTCATTTATAAACAGATTAAACAGAAGCGGCCCCAGTACAGAACCCTGAGTCACTCCACTTTACCACCATTTACCACCACTCTCTGTTTGTGATCCAGTAACCAGTTCTCTATCCATGAACAAATGTTTTTTTTAGGCCAACAGTCCTCAGTTTATACATTAGTCGCCTATGTGGCACAGTATCAAAAGCTTTAGCAAAATCTAAATATACCACATCTAATGCTGTGCCTGAATCTAAATTATTACTCGATTCTTCATAAAAACCAATTAAATTTGTCTGGCATGATCCATTTCTCATAAATCCATGCTGACTATTACTAATAAGATGATCTCTGGAGACAAAGTCAAGGACATGATCCAGTAACAAAGTTTCCAGCACCTTCCATACCACTGATGTTAGGCTTACAGGTCTATAGTTACCAGACTGTGAACTACTACCTTCTTTTGAATATTGGTATTACATTGGCTTTTTTCCATTCCAGCGGCACATCCCCAGACCAAAGTGTATCTGAAAAGATAAGAAACTGTGGTCTAGATAAAACTGCACTAAGCTTTCTTAAGATCTGAGAATGTATTTCAACTGGTGCTGGGGCTTTATTGATATTAAATTTGTCTAATTGTTTCCGTACCATATCCTCCGTCAACCAGAGTGAATATTCCTCATTAATAGCCTTCATATTAGTACTGTCCCTGCTATAATGACTAGGATTCTTTATAGCCTTTTCAGTATCCTCTATCATCTCATACCTACCATCCCATTATAGTCCCACATTCTCAGTCCTCATCTTTTTACTATTGATATACTTAAAAACATTTTGGGGTTTCATTTTCTGTTTTAGCTAGTTTAAAGGAATAGTTTACTCAAAAAGTGAACTATTCCTTTAATGTATTGATTGAAGCCCAGGAGGTTAAGGAGTTATGTCTGACCTCCCATTCTTCAATCAATTGAGCAGCAGCCAGGAAAAAAGATAAGTATAGCTTCTTAACCTCCCGGGGTTCAATCAATACATTAAAGGAATAGTTCACTTTTTGAGTGAACTATTCCTTTAGTTGCTTTCTTGCACTCTTACAGCTTTTATACTCCCTGTAAGCCTGTTCTGTTCCATCTGATTTCAAAATTTTAAAAGCCTTTTTTTTTTCCATTTCCCTTTTTACCTGAGCATTAAGCCATGCAGGAGTGGACCTCATTTTTTTACACTTGTTCCCTAAAGGTACAGATTTAGAAATGTAATAGTTTAATATCCCTTTAAAAGTGGTCCACATCTGCTCAGTATCTTTACCTAGAAACAGTTCCCCCCAGTCTATGAGCAGGAGTGATTCCTTTAACAGCATAAAATTAGCTTTACTAAAGTTAAAAGTTTTTGTTAACCCAGTGCACTTTAGTTTTTTGCAACCTATATTAAATGACACTATATCATGGTCACTATTCCCTAAGCTTCCCATTACCTTCATCTCCTAAATGAGCTCAGGGTTATTAGATATCACCAGATACAACAACACATCCTGTCTAGTTGGAAATTCAACCATCTGTGAAAGAAAATGCTCATATAGAAGATTTAAAAACTTGATACCTTCTGAGGTGCTGGCAGTTCCCTTATTCCAATCTATGTCAGGGTAATTAAAATCCCCCATAACCAGCAGCCTTTGCCAACTGCATATGGAGATTAATTTCCACTTTACTGGCATTTGGCAGCTTATAACAGACACCAAAAATTAATTTACCCACCTTGTTGCTTCCTGTACACAGCTCCACCCATATTGTTTCTGCCTTATCTTTTATACCTCATCTTTTCTATCTTTAGATTTGGCTTCAATTCTTGCATATATATATATATATATATATATATATATATATATATATATACATACATACCTCACCTCCTTTCTTATTAACTCATGTCTAAATAAGGAGTATCCTTCCATATTTACTGCCCATTCATGTGAACCACTTAACCATGTTTCTGGTATACCAATCACATAATATCAACCAATTTTAATTTTACCCCTATTTCCACTAAGGGTGGGTACACAACAACAAATTTTTCATCCGATTGACCAAGCGACCGATCGAGTCCATAGCCCCGTGATTTGCTGACATACTACATTGTCCGTTCATACAGTCTTTTAGGTGACGGAGCAATATTAGCATGTATTGGTCAGTCACCCTGAAAAATTGGATGGTGAATTTGCAGGTGGACGTTTTCTGACAAAATTGGATGGTGTGTACCTAAATCAACATAAGTAGAATTAGGCCTTTCTCTATCAATTCTAACACCATTTCCACCCCTACAGTTATAGTTGAAGGGCGATATCTTAAAATATTTTTGTGTACCATTCTATTTTACTATGGCTCCTGCAAGTAAAATGTTAATGTCAACAGTAACACTTAGTTACAAGGCTGCCCAAATTCTAACTCCATTTATCAACTACATCCTCTGAAAGCCTATTTTCAATTGTTGCAGTCGCGCTTTATAAATAGGAAAAAATATATATATCAAAAATACATGATCCCTTTTGTTGAAGAACCCATGGAAAAGATATTCAGGGTTATTCAATAAAAGTTCTACAGGGTTATTCAATAAAAATTCTTATAGTTAAAAATGGTGCTAATTTTGCCCCAACCAATCCGATGTTAACTTTCAAATGGAAGCTAACATCCGATTGGTTGGAGCAAATTTAGCACCATTTTAAATGATAAGAACTTTTATTGAATCTCCTTGATTGTGCTTTCTAGGTTGATGGTAACAAATTTATATCTGTTGTATTCAGATAGAACTGTCTGCCATGTACAATGCTGTTTTAACACCTTACCCTGGGCAGTTCCTATAACACCTCTTAGCCACTATGCTTTCACACCTTGCATTCAGAAGGTCCCTAACACCTGGCTGTGATGTACTAATTGGGACATTCATGGGTATATAATTGCCAAGAGATTCTTGTACAAGTCATTCTAAATTTAGAAAGCCAGTCGGATGACCAGCGAAACGTTTTCAAGAACTAAACTTTAAGTCCAGTTGATCTAATTGAATACAACAGATATACCATGACCTGGATGAATGAATATTACAATTACCATGACCTGGATGAATTGACTATTACAGATATACCATGACCTGGATGAATGAAATTACAGATAGACCATGACCTGGGATGAATGAATATTACAGATATACCATGACCTGGATGAATGAATATCACAGATATACCATGACCTGGATGAATGAATATTACAGATATACCATGACCTGGATGAATGAATATTACAGATATACCATGACCTGGATGAATGAATATTACAGATATACCGTGACCTGGATGGATGAATATTACAGATATACCATGACCTGGATGAATGAATATTACAGTTATACCATGACCTGAATGAATGAATATTACAGATATACCATGACCTGGATGAATGAATATTACAGATATACCATGACCTGGATGAATGAATATTACAGACATACCATGACCTGAATGAATATTACAGTTATACCATGACCTGGATGCATGAATATTACAGATATACCAAGAACTGGTTATTATATGGTTATTATATTACTAGGGTATTATAACAATCCAAACATTTGTATAGCTGCCCCTAGCCAGGATTTTAACCCTGGTCTTCCCTGTCAAAGGCAGTGCCTTTAACCACTAAACTATCCAGCCACTACATTACACTACACTACATTCTAGAGTTAGTGAACGGCCCATAAATTCAATAATAATAGAATTTACGATCGATAGTCCGGAAACATCGAAAGTCCGAGAAGTCCGAGTACGTTTGAACTCGAGTTCGAGTTCTAGTCCATCCCTAACCATGACCTGGATGAATGAGAACCATCACAGATATACCGTGACCTGGATGAATGAGAGCCATCACAGATATACCATGACCTGGATGAATGAGAACCATCACAGATATACCATGACCTGGGTGAATGAATATTACAGATATACCATGACCTGGATGAATGAATATTACAGATATACCATGACCTGGATGATATTACAGATATACCATGACCTGGATGAATGAATATTACAGTTATACCATGACCTGAATGAATGAATATTACAGATATACCATGACCTGGATGAATGAATATTACAGATATACCATGACCTGGATGGATGAATATTACAGTTATACCATGACCTGAATGAATGAATATTACAGATATACTATAATCTGGATGAATATTACAGATATACCATGACCTGGATGAATGAATATTACAGATATACCATGACCTGGGTGAATGAATATTACAGACATACCATGACCTGGATGAATGAATATTACAGATATACCGACCCCTGGATAAATGAATATTACAGATTTACCATGACCTAGATGAATGAATATTACAGATATACCATGACCTGGATGGATGAATATTACAGATATACCATGTCCTGGTTGAATGAGAACCATCACAGATACACCATGACCTGGATGAATGAGAACCATCACAGATATACCATGACCTGGATGAATGAGAACCATCACAGATATACCATGACCTGGATGAATGAATATTACAGATATACCATGACCTGGATGAATGAATATTACAGATAGACCATGACCTGGATGAATAAATATTACAGATATACCATGCCCTTGGTGAATGAATATTACAGATATACCATGACCTGGATGGATGAATATTACAGATATACCATGACCTGGATGAATGTATATTACAGATACACCATGACCCGGATGAATGAATAATACAGATATACCATTACCTGGATGAATGAGTATTACAGATATACCATGACCTGGATGAATGAATATTACAGATACACCATGACCCGGATGGATGAATATTACAGATATACCATGACCTGGGTGGATGAATATTACAGATATACCATGACCTAGATGAATGAATATTACAGATATACCATGACCTGGATGAATGAATATTACAGATACTCCACAAGCATTAAAACAAAGAGAAATAGTGAATTACTGATCAAAGACCCCTTAAGGCACAGTACACAGTCCTTAAGGTAACCATATATTAGGACGATTTTACTTACCCAACCAAGCAATCCCACAACATTAGACCGATCCTACTGGAACCACCTTTCCCATTCTTCTTTGCAACCCACATGCGATCGCAAATCCCATTCATTTTTCGATCGCATGTCGGTCGCACAGAAAAAACCCTAAATTTAAATTTGTTTTCAAGCAGATCCCCACACACCCAAAGGCAATGCTTTTAAAACCACTTATTCATACATGTAGCCAATGTTCTTGCTCCTGGTCTTGCTGCCTCATTTCTACTGGGTAGGAGTAGTTATTCATGGCCATGATAGATGATGTCTCATCCAATGACTGACTGCTTTTCCCAGAGCAGTCTTCAATGTGCATGTGTGAGCTCGTAAGGAGCTTGTACAGCTTTAGGAGGAGGTTACAACCTTTGGAAGGCAAATTTAATTTTGTTGTGTGGAAATTCCCTTTAAAGTACATACATACAGTATTGCTTTCTTAACAATGTAGTTTATACATACAGTATTGCTTTCGTAACAATGTACTGTAGTTTATACATACAGTATTGCTTTCGTAACAATGTACTGTAGTTTATACATACAGTATTGCTTTCGTAACAATGTACTGTAGTTTATACATATAGTATTTTTTTTATTTTGTTTATTAAGTCAGTATTGTAACTGTATCTTAAATTTGTTGAATTAACAGCTATATTTTCAATACAAACATAAATATTTTTCTTATTACAGCATTGGTCTCCATGGCAGTACAGCATTAATATGGAAGATTAATGAAACCCTTTCAAGATGTAGACAACATTGGGTCTAGCGTTGTTTTTCTCCCGAATCTACCTGTTGATTTATGGCCGTCCTATTCTTAATAGGATTCCACAAAGCCTGCATTTCATAGTCTAGCATCAAAAATTCATTCATGACCAAGCACCACCTGGCTATCAATCAAGACGTGACTCCATCTTGTTTTAAGTGACAGGTGGGTCACGAAAGGTAGTCCAATTTTGTCTAATGTTGAAAGTATTTCAGAGCCGATAAGTATACATATTAAAAATGAAATAAATATATGTTTCAGGACTTTACAGTAAGTTGATTGTTATTGGTTATTCAAATGAGCAATTTTTGTGATATTCAATATTCACTTATTAATATAATATTATTCAGTGTAAAGTATAAATTTCAATGGGAGATTAAGTTCTAATGTAGATAATTGTATATACCTATATACATAGGTTAGGATAGTTAAAGGAGAATTATACTGATGCAGTAACTTTTTTCTGGCTTCTCCCACAGTCATTGTCACTGACAATTCATCCCATTTCTAACATTGGAGAACATATATTAATGAAGTAGGGGGAGGGACTTAAAATGGTTAGTTTCCACCAGAAAACATTCAGTTATTCCATGAGTATAATTCACCTTTAATAAGTCCCTTTTTTATACCCCATAAGTGGTATCTATACACATGTTAATAAAGTTTGAACAAACATAACACCATCGGATTAAAAGAGGGAACTAAAAAGGAACTAAATTTAACAGACAATATTGTCCCAGTTGACAGAGCACACAAATACAGCAAGCTATCTCACCTTTCCCTTTTCTGTGGCTGTTGGTTGATTTATGAAATTAACTTGTGGGTACTAGGGATCAGCTCCCATAATGCTCCTCTTTGTTTTGCTGCAAAATTTCTCAATATTATATAGTATCCCCGTACTAACCAGAAATACAGTGTATGTATTAGTACCAGTAATTCTCAATATTATATAATATCACCGTACCAACCAGAACTACAGTATATGTATTAATACCAGTAATTCTCAATATTATATAGCATCCCCGTACCAACCAGAACTACAGTATATGTATTAGTACCAGTAATTCTCAATATTATATAATATCACTGTACCAACCAGAACCACAGTATATGTATTAATACCAGTAATTCTCAATATTATATAGTACCCGTACCAACCAGAACTACAGTATATGTATTAATACCAGTAATTCTCAATATTATATAGTATCCCTGTACCAACCAGAACTAAAGTATATGTATTAATACCAGTAATTCTCAATATTATATAGTATCCCTGTACCAACCAAACTACAGTATATGTATTAATACCAGTAATTCTCAATATTATATGTATCCCCATACCAACCAGAACTACAGTATATGTATTAATACCAGTAATTCCAATATTATATAGTATCCCGTACCAACCAAACTACAGTATATGTATTAATACAGTAATTCTCAATATTATATAGTATCCCCGTACCAACCAGAACTACAGTATATGTATTTACCAGTATTCTCATATTATATAATATCCCCGTACCAACCAGAACTACAGTATATGTATATACCAGTATTCTCAATATTATATAGTATCCCCGTACCAACCAGAACTACAGTATATGTATTAATACTAGTAATTCTCAATATTATATAGTATCCCCGTACCAACCAGAACTACAGTATATGTATTAGTACCAGTAATTCTCTATATTATATAATATCACCGTACCAACCAGAACTACAGTATATGTATTAATACCAGTAATTCTCAATATTATATAGTACCCTTACCAACCAGAACTACAGTATATGTATTAATACCAGTAATTCTCAATATTATATAGTATCCCCGTACCAACCAGAACTACAGTTTATGTATTAATACCAGTAATTCTCAATATTATATAGTATCCCTGTACCAACCAAAACTACAGTATATGTATTAATACCAGTAATTCTCAATATTATATAGTATCCCAGTACCAACCAGAACTACAGTATATGTATTAATACCAGTAATTCTCAATATTATATAGTATCCCCGTACCAACCAGAACTACAGTATATGTATTAGAGCCGGATAGAATGTAGTCGATGTATATCCTGGATAGAATGTTCGATAAGATCCTAAAGAATTTATCCAGTTAGATCCTGATAGAATGATATCGATAGATCCTGATAGAAGTGTATCGATTAGATCCTAAAAGAATTATGATTAGATCCTGAAGATGTATCGTTGATCTTGATCAGAATGTAACCATAGTCTGATAGAATGTATCGATTATCACTTGATAGAATGTCTGATTAGATCCTGATAGAATGTATCGATTATATCCTGATAGAATGTATCCATTAGATCCTGATAGAATGTATCGATTAGATCCTGATAGAATGTATCCATTAGATCCTGATAGAATGTATCCATTAGATCCTGATAGAATGTATCGATTAGAGCCCGTTAGAATGTATCGATTGGATACTGATAGAATGTATCAACATGGAGTTCACCAATAGTTGTTTGGAATTGGCTACTTTATCTTTCCATTCACCTTTAGACAGAGACCCATAGCCTTCCCATCAATAGCCATGGGATTGACACCTTTCATTATTTCATGTATATTTATGGATATGTCCTAGAAAACTAGACAGCATCGGGATAAATAATCCGCCAAATCAATATCCATCTCAGATCATACACGTTATTATACTTCAGAGAATTACATAGCAGAGATATCTCTCCCTTAACTCTCTAACTATAGAAGGACCATATGTGTTTGTTGCAATGAGCTGGGGGCAGTTTAAAAAATGTGTCCCTGCTAAAAATCTTTTTTGATTCTCGCTGTATGAGTCCAAGCGGAGTAGTCACACCGGAAATCACTTGCTTTACTGACAGCTGTCTTACCGCAGATCAAAGCCCAGCAAGGTAAGGATGACATTATATTCTGCATAGAGGCTTTTCCCTTCTCCACTTACCTCCATGGGTACCTCTGTGTGAACAATAGCCTGTACTATGGAATTTCTTTGCCCACCCTTGATGTCATGGTCAACCTATGTGATAGTACTATTGTCAATTGTAAGACCTATCTGGACCGGTATTACCTATCGCAACTGTGTGTATAGTTACCTATCTATACTGGTGATATACCTAGTAGGTATAGTTTTAGTTACCTATAGTCTATTAAGACCTATCTAAAACTTTGTATACTAGGTCACTGGTGTATATCCTTCAGTCACTGTGTAGTACCTGTTCAATGTGTTATACCATCTAGGTCCCTTGATGTGCCTACTAGTACCTGTGGTATAGTTACTCTAGTAACGTGAGTTTGTCACCTCATAGGTTTCTATCACCTGATGTGTATAGTCCTATCTAGGTAAACCTGTATGTGGTATATAGTTACCTATCTAGGTCAACCTATTGTATATAGTTACTATCTAGGTAACCTATGTATAGTTACCATCTAGGTAAAACCTTGTGTATAGTTTACCTATTAGTAAACCTGTGTGATAGTTACCTATCTAGGTAACTATCTGGTATAGTTTACCTACCCCTCTAGGTAACACTGTGTGTAAGTTCCCTATCAAAAAATAGGTGCAAACCTCTGTGTATAGTTACCTATCTAGGATCAACTGTTGTGTATAGTACTATCTAGGTAAACCCTGTTTGGTAAGTCTTAACCTATCTAGGTCAACCTGATGTGTATAGTTACCTATCTAGGTACACCTGTTAGTACTATTAGTCACTTTATTACCTATAGCAACCTATGTAATGTCAACCTCTAGATCTATGGATAGGTTACCTATCTCGGTACAACTGGTGGTATAGTTACCTATCTAGGTAAACTGTCTGTTGTTCGAGTTACCTATCAGGTAACTGTGTATATATACTATCTAGGTAAACCTGTGGTCAATACAGTTTACCTATGTGTAACCTAGGTGTATAGTTACCATAGCTAGGTCAAACTGTGTGTATTAGTTACCTATCTAGGTAAACCTATGGTGTATAGTTACCTCATTAGGTACACCTATGTGTATATAGTTACCTATCTAGTAAACCTGTGTGATATAGTTACCTAACTAGGTAAACCTGGTATATAGGTATCATATCTAGCGTCAACCTGTGTATATAGTTACTATCTAGTAACCTGGGGGTAATACCTATGTACCTGTATAACCTATCTAGGATAAACCTGTGTATATTAGTTACCTATCTGGTAACCTGTGTGTACTAGTTACTATCTAGTCAACCTATGTGTTATGAGTATTACCTAGTAAACTGAGTGTGATAGTTACAATAGTAACCGATGTGATAGTTTACCTTCTAGGTAAAACCGTTGTTTAGATTACTATCTAGGTAACCTGTTGTATAAGTTACCTATCTAGTAACCCTAAAAGGGTGTTTATACTTATGTGTTAAAAACTTATAGTATATTAGGTATACCTATTATCCTATCTAGGTAAACCTGTGTGTATAGTTACCCTATCGTAGGTAAACCTATGTGTATAGTTACCTATCTGGACAGGTATAGTTACTCGGTAACTAGTTCGTACTATTATAAACCTGTATATTACTACATGTAACCTGTGGTAGGATAGTTACCTATCTAGGTAAACTTTTTTAGTTATTGTAACTATGGTACTCCATCTAGGTCAACTATGTGTAAGTACTTTTGTGTGTGTATAGTTACCTATCTAGGTCAATTTTATTTATTAGAACCTGTGTATAATCACTAGTAACTATGTATCCTATCTAGGTCAACTGTGTGTAGAGTTACCTATCTAGGTTAAAACCTGGTATATTACCTATCTATGAACCTGTGTATATAGTTACCTATCTCGGTAAACCTGTGTGTATAGTTCCTATCTGGTAAACCTTGTGTGTATATCCTTATCTAGGGAAACACTATGTGTATAGTTACCTTTCTAGGTAAAACCTATGTGTATAGTTACCTATCTAGGTAAACCTGTGTACTAGTTACCTTCTAGGTAAACCTGTGTATTAGTTACCTATCTAGGTCCACTTTGTAATAGTTCCTCATCTAGGTCAACTACTGTGTGTAGAGTGTACCTATCTGGTAAACCTGTGAATAGTTACCTAGCTAGTAACCGTATAATTCCCTATTGTACGTGAGTTACTATCTGTTACCTTGGAGTCCTATCGGTCAACCTTGTGTATAGTTACTATACTGAGGTAAACCGTGCGTTATGTTACCCTATCTAGGTCAACCTGTGTGTATATTACCTATCTAGGTAAACCTAGTGGTATAGTATACTATCTAGGTAACATTGTGTATAGTTACCTATCTAGGTTAAACCTTGTGTATATAGTACCTATCTAGGTCAACCTGTGTATATAGTTACCTATCTAGGTACCCTGTGTAGATAGTTACTATCTAGGTCACCTGTGTGTCAGAGTTTAACCTATCTAGTAAACATGTGTATAGTTAACTCTATCTAGGGTAAACCTGTGTATATAGTTACCTATCTAGGTAAAACCTGTGTGTATAGACCTATCTAGGTTAAACCTGTGTAATATAGTTACCTATCTAGGTAACCGTGTGTATAGTTAACCTATCTAGGTCAAACCTAGTGTGTATAGTTTACCTATCTAGGTGAAAACCGTGTTATAGTTACCTATTAGGTAAACCTAGTGTATAGTACCTATCTAGGTAAACCTAGTTATATAGTTACCTATCTAGGTAAAACCTGTGTATATTTTTACCTATCTAGGTTAACCTTGTGTATAGAATTACATATCTATGTAAAACCTGTGGTCCTGACTGTTATAGTTACCTATCTAGGTAAACCTGTGTGTATAGTTACCTATCTAGGTCAACCTGTGTGTATAGTTACCTATCTAGGTCAACCTGTGTGTATAGTTACCTATCTAGGTCAACCTGTGTATAGGTTAATGTAACCTGGTATACTACTAGGGTAAACCTGTGACTGTATAGTTACACTATCTAGGTAAACCTGGTGTATAGTTACCTATCTAGGTCAACCTGTGTGTATGTCCTATCAGGTAACCATGTGTGTATAGTTACCTATCGAGGTCAACCTGTGTGTATATTTACCTATCTCGTAATCGGGTTATTACTAGACCTGTGTATTAGTTACCTATCTAGGTAAACCTGTGTATATAGTTACCTATCTAGGTAACCTGTTGTTCCAAGGTAAATGGATGTTACCTATCTAGGTAAACCTATGTGTATGTTTACCTATCTAGAGTAAAACCTGTTTTATATGTTACCTATCTAGGTCAACCTGTGTATATAGTTACCTATCTAGGTCAACCGTGTGTATATAGGTTACCTATCTAGGTCACCCTGTGTGTAGAGTTTCTCTCTAGGTAAGCCCACCACTGGTGTAAGTACTAGTAACCTGTATATAGTTCCTATCTAGTACGGATATATACCTGTTAGGAACTGATTATCTTACCATATCTAGGTAACCTAGTGTGATGTTACCTATCTAGGTCAACCTGTGTTATAGTTACCTATCTAGGTCACCTGTGTGTATAGTTACCTATTCTAGGTAAACCTGTGTATAGTACCTATCTAGGTAAACCTGTGTATATAGTTACCTAGCTAGGTTAAACCTGTTTATATAGTTTACCTCTAGGTAAACCGGTGTTATATTACCTATCTAGGTAAACCTATGGTATTAGTTACCTATCTAGTAAACACTGTGTATATGTTACCTATCTAGGTCAACCTTGGTATATAGTTACCTATCTAGGTCAACCTGTGTATTAATTTGTATTACCTATTAGGTCAACCTGTGGATAGTAGTTTCCTATCTAGTTAACCTGTGTGTAGAGTACCTATCTAGTAAAACCTGATGTATATTACCTATCTTAGGTAAACCTGTGTATATGTTACCTATCTAGGTAAACCTGTGTGTAGTTACTATCTAGGTCAACCTATTGATTATAGTTCCCTATCGAGGTAAACCTGTGTGATAGGTTACCTATCTTAGGTAAAACCGGGTGTATAGGTTACCTCATCTAGGTAAAACCTAGTGTATGTTACCTATTAGTTAACCGTGTGTATATAGTTACCTATCTAGTAAACCGTGTATATAGTTACCTATCTGGTCAACCTGTGTATATAGTTACCTAATCTAGGTCAACCTGTGTATAAGGTACCTATCTAGGTCAACCTATGTTATAGTTACCATCTAGGTTATAACCTATGTGTATAGTTACCTATCGAGGTAAACCTGTGGTATAGTTACCTATCTGTAAAGCCCCTGTGTACTCGTTACCTATCTAGGTCAACCTGTGTATATAGTTACTATCTAGGTCAACCTGAGTGTATATTACCTATCTAGGTAAACCGTGTACATTTACCTATCAGTAAACTCGGTATATAGTTACCTATCTAGGTAAACCTCTGGTATAAGTTACCTATCTAGGTCAAACCTGTGTGATAGTTAACCTACTCAGTGTAAAACCTGTGTGTATACGTTACCTATCTAGGTAACATCCTAGTGTTAGTTACCTATCTAGGTAAACTATGTTATAGTGACCTACCTAGGTCAACCTGTGTATATATAGTTACCTATCTAGGTTCAACCTGTGTATATAGTTACCTATCAGGTCAACCTATGTTGTATAGTTACCTATCTAGGTCAACTATGTGTAAGTTACATATCTAGTTAACCTGTGGTGTAAGTTACCTATCAGGTAAACCTGTGTGTATATTATATCTAGGTAACCTGTGTATAGTGTACCTATCTAGGTCAACCTGTGTGTAGTTACATATCTAGGTAAATCCCTGTGTATATAGCTTACCTATCTAGGTAAAACCTGTGTGTATGTTACCTATCTAGTCACCTATGTATATAGTACCATCTAGGTCAACCTACTGTGTATAGTTACCTATCAGTAAACTGTGTGTTAGTTCCTATTAGGTAAACCTGTGTGTATATAGTAACCTATCCTATGTAAACCTGTAGTGTTATATTTACCTCCTAGGTCAACTGTGTGTATACGTTACCTATCTGGTAAACACCTAGGTGTATGGTTACCTATCTAGGTAACCTGTGTATATAGTTTTACCTATTAGGTAAACCTTTAATATAGTTACCTATCTAGGTAACACCTGTTGTATAGTTACATATCTAGGTCAACTATATGTATGTTACCTATCTAGTAAACCTGTGTGTATAGTTACCTGTCGCCCTGTTATATCTAGCTGTCAAACCTATGTGTATAGTTACCTATCTAGGTAAACTGTGTGTATAGTTACCCCTAGGTCCGGTATCGGTACTTAAGTAACCTGTGTAATAGTTTACCTATCTCGGTAACTGTGTATATAGTTACCTATCTAGTTGTACCCTGTGTATATAGTTACACTTCTAGGGAAACCTGTGTGTATTAGTTACCTATTAGGTCAAACCTATATGTATAGTTACCTTATCTAGGTCAACGCCTATGTGATAGTTACCTATCTAGTCAACCTATGTGCTAGTTTCCTACGTCATATTAGTTACCTATCATAGGTCAACTATGTGTATAGTTTACCTATCTAGGTCAACCTATGTAGTTACTATTCTAGTCAACTAGGGTATAGTCTAGTACCTTGTTGTATAGTAACCTATCTAGGTAAACCTGAGTGTATAGTAACCTATCTAGGTAAACTGTGTTTATAGTTGCCTATTGTGAAACCTGTTGTGTATAGTTCACCTATCTTAGTAAACCTTGTTTATATCAGTTGCCTATCTAGGTAAAAGCCTGTGTGTATAGTTTACCGTATCTGGTAAACCTGTGTATGTATTACCTATTAGGTAAAACCTGTGTATGTAGTTACCTATCTAGGAAACCTGTGTATATAGTTACTATCTAGGGAAACTGTTATATTATGTTACCTATCTAGGTAAACCTGTGTATATAGGTTAACTCTATCGGGAAACCTGTGTATATAGGTTTACCTATCTGGTCAACCTGGTGTTTAGTTACCTATCTAGGTAAACCTATGTGGATACTTACTATCTAGGTGAAACCTGTGTATATAGTTACCTATCTAGTAAACCGTTGTATATAGGTACTATCAGGTAAACCTGTTATATAGTTACTATCTAGGTTAAACTGTGTATATGTTACCTATCTAGGTGTAAGACTTTGTATAAGTTTACACCTATCTAGGTAAAACTGTGTATGTAGTTCCTATCTAGGTAAACCTGTGTATGTAGTTACCTATCTAGGTACACCTGTGTATGATAGTTACCTCTCTAGGTTAAACCTGTGTATAAGTTACCTATCTAGGAAACCTGTGATAGAGATACATCTAGTAAACCTGTTATGTAGTTACCTATCTAGGGAAAACCTGTGGATATTAGTTACCTATCTAGGTAAACCTGTGTAGATTAGTTACCTATCTAGGTAAACCGTGTATCATAGTTACCTATCTATGTAAACCTGTGTATGTAGTTACCTATCTAGGTAAACCTGTGTATCTATTTACCTATATAGGTAACCTTTGTATTATAGGTTTACCCTATCTAGGTTAAACCTGTGTATATAGTACCCTATCTAGGGAAACCTGTTTATATAGTTACCTATCTGGTAAACCTGTGTATTAGTTACTCTATGAGGGAAACCGGTGTATGTAGTTTTACCTATCTGGGTAAACCTGTGATTAGTTACCTATCTAGGGGAGGAAACAACCGTGTGTATAGTGTTTACCTATCTAAGGGAATCTGTGTATATAGTTACCTATTTGGTAAACCTGTGTATATAGTTTACCTATCTAGTAAACCTGTGATTGTAGTTACTAATCCTAGGGAAACCGTGTAGTGTTACCTATCTAGGGAAACCTGTGTATATGTACTATCTAGGTCAAACCTGTGTGTGTTAGTTACTTATCTATATGGTATAACTTACATCGTAACCGTTTATACTGTACCTATCTAGGTCAACTTGTGTATATAGTACCTATCCTAGGTAAACCTGTTGTATATAGTTACCTATCTAGGTACAACCTGTTATAGTATATTAGTCACTGTTATTGTACCTATCTAGGTAACCTGTGTATATAGTTACCTATCTAGGTAAACCTGTGTATGTAGTTAACCACTAGGTAACTGTTTAGTTAACATCTAGGTTAACTTGTGTTGTGTACTATCTGGTAAACACTGTGTAATATAGGTTACCTATCTAGTACCTGTGTATATAGTGATACATTACTGGATTATAACATCAGAGTAAACCTGAGTGTATAGTTACCTATCTAGGTAAACCTGTGTATATAGTTACCTATCTAGGTAAACCTGTGTATGTAGCTACCTATCTAGGGAAACCTGTGTATGTAGTTACCTATCTAGGTAAACCTGTGTATGTAGCTACCTATCTAGGTAAACCTGGTGTATGAGTTACCTATTCTAGGGAAACCTGTGTATGACTAGAGAATTACCTATCTAGGTAAACCTGTGTATATGTACCTATCTAGGTAACTTGGTATTATGTTACCTATCTCGTGTAAACCTGTGTATATAGTTACCTATCTAGGTAAACCTGTGTATATATTACCTATCTAGGTAAACCTGTGTATGTAAGTTACTAACTAGGGAAACCTGTGATATAGTTACCTATCGAGGTAAACCTGTGATCTGTTAGTTACCTATCTAGGGAAAACCTGGTATATAGTTACCTATCTAGGTAAACATCTGTGTATTTAATAGTTATCTATCTAGGTACAACCTGTGTCCATTATTAGCCTATTAAGTAAACTGGGGGTTATAGTTACTTCTAGGCTAAACCTGTGCTATATATTAACTATCTAGTGTAAACCTGGGTGATGTAGTATATCTAGGTAAACCTGTGTATTAAGTTTACCCTATTAGGGAACCTGTGTGTATAGTACCTATCTAGGTAAATCTGTGTGGAGGTTACCATCTAGTAAACCCTGTGTATGTAGTTACCTATCTAGGTAACACCTTGTATGAGTTACCTATCTAGGTAAACCCTGTTGTATATAGTACTATCTAGGTAAACCTGAGTGTTATAGTTACCTATACGTAAAAACCTGTGTATGATAAGTTTACCTATCTAGACCTGTTAGCACATCTAGTTTGTGTAATTTTACCAAGGTAACCTGTTGCCAGTCTATCTAGGTAAAATCGGTGTTATAGTTACCTATCTAGGGTACACGCTGTGTATGTAGTTACCTATCTAGGTAAACTGTGAGCTAGACACTGTTATGTAGTTACTATCTAGGTAAACCGTGTTATGTAGTTACCTATTCTAGGTAAACCGATGTCGTACTACTAGTTACCTGACTGGATAAACCGGAGTATAGTACCGAAAATAACATAGAGTGTATAGTTACCTACTAGGGAAACCCTGTGTGTATAGTTTTAAACCTATAGGTAAACCGTGTGTATAGTACGCTACATCTAGGTAAAACGGTGTATTATTCTATCTCGGGAACCTATGGTAGTACCTGGTAAATCCTGCTGTATTGAGTTTACCTATCTAGAACCCTGTGTTGTGTAAGCTACCTATCTAGGTAAACCTGTGTATATGTGACCTATCTAGGTCAACCTGTTGTTATACTACCTATCTAGGTAAACCTGTGTTAGTTACTATTAAGTAAAATTTATCACCCTATGTACTGGATGTTAAGGGAAACCTGTTGTATAGTTACCTTCTACGGGAAATCGGTATATAGTTACAGAAGCTGGTTTGAAGTTCTAGTTCCGTATCTATGTCCCAGCTGGATAGAAAAGCCCTCATTTGGGAAACCCTTTAGAGGAACATCTGACGGTCAGTGGGAGGAGATCGCCATTTCCTTATCGAGGCGTTGTGCACCATGCTCCCTGGAAGGTGGTATGCAGGAAGAGGTAGGCTATCACCGGAACCACTATCACTGGGTGCTTTTCTTGTATTCAGGACTTTATGCTTTGCCATACCAGCCCGATTTAACACACAACCGATCGTTGTTGAAGTGCGCACTAGTGGTAGCCCAATTGTAGGTGTGCTGATGTGCCGCCGATCTGTTAAGCGGACCATATGTGATCTGCATTAATCTGCACAATGGTGTGCGCTTGAATTCCGTTACAGTGTGGCTTCAGACTTACAAGAAACTAGTAGTGTCAAGGAGTCAAGTGTCCACACTCTAGCTCCAAATGTGAGAACAGGAGACAAATGATCGGTAACAGCAGTGATTGTTAGAGACCACCGGGTATATTCCAATTCTCCCCACCACATTTCCATTTCAGTCAGAGGCGGCACTAATTCTTCTTTAGTTATGTAAGTGGGACTGTGAAGGTTCCAGTAGATGGAGAGAGGATTTGACCAATTATAACCCCTCCCGATCAAAACCTTCCCACTTTAATTTCCTTCAGGCTAAGGGTTTTTTCCCAATGGTCCGTTTCACACTGGCTTAAAGGAGTTCTGACTTAGTTATACAGAGTTAAAAAGTCTCTGCACTACCAGGTCCATCCGGTTTCAGGTGGTTGCCAGTCTTCTATGTCTGGCTACGTCCCATGCAAACCAAAAGGTAAAAAATGAAGACTGCAACGCCCCCCACACCTGCAAAGTGTCAATGGCTCTTAGCCTATTTATAGGAAACACAACAACTCATTGCTGTCTAGCCATCTCTTCTCTATGGTTCTCATTGCTGTCTATCCATCTCTTCTCTATGGTCTCCCATTGCTGTCTATCCATCTCTCTCTATGGTCTCTCCTTGCTGTCAAAACCTCTCATATCTCCAATTGCTCACATTCTTGGTCCTCTCCATTGCTGTCTACCCCATCTCTTCTCTTGGTCCTCTCGCTGCTGTCTATCCACATCTCTTCTCTGGTCCTCTCCATTGCTGTCTACCCATCTCTTCTCTATGGTCTCTCCATTGCTGTCTACCCATCTCCACTCTATGTCTCTCCATTGCTGTCTACTCCATCTCTTCTCTATGTCTCTCCATTGCTGTCGATCCTCTCTTCTCTATGGCTCTCCATTGCTGTCTACCCCATCCTTCTCTATGGTCTCTCCATTGCTGTCCTATCCATCTCTTCTCTATGATCTCTCCATTGTCTGTCTATCCATCTTTTCTATGATCTCTCCATGCGTTCTACCCATCTCTTCTCTCTAATCTCTCCATTGCTGTCTTCCATCTCTTCTCTATGGATTCTCCATTGCTGTCTATCCTCTCTTCTCTATGATCTCTCCATTGCTGTCTATCCATACTCTCTATGATCCTCTCCATTGCTGTCTATCCATCTCTTCTCTATGATCTCTCCATTGCTGTCTATCCATTACTTCTCTCTGATCTCTCCATTGCTGTCTACCCATCTCTTCTCTATGGTCTCTCCATTGCTGTCTATCCATCTCTTCTCTATGGTCTCTCCATTGCTGTCTATCCATCTCTTCTCTGTGATCTCTCACATTGCTGTCTATCCATTACTTCTCTATGATCTCTCCATTGCTGTCTACCCATCTCTACTCTATGTCTCTCATGTGCTGTCTATCATCTCTACTCTATGGTCTCTCCATTGGCTGTCTATCCATCTCTTTCTCTATGATCTCTCCTTGCTGTCTATCCATCTCTTCTCTATGATCTCTCCTTGCTGTCTATCCATCTCTTCTCGATGATCTCTCCATTGCTGTCCTACCTCTCGCTCCTCTAGATCTCTCCATTGCTGTCTACCCATCTCTTCTCTATGATTCTCTCCTTGCTGTCTATCCATCTCTTCTCTTGGTCTCTCCATTGCTGTCTATCCATCTCTTCTCTATGATCTCTCCATTGCTGTCTACCCATCTCTTCTCTATGATCTCTCCATTGCTGTCTATACGTTACTTCTGTATGGTCTCTCCATTGCTGTCTATCCATCTCTTCTCTATGATCTCTCCATTGCTGTCTATCCATTACTTCTCTATGGTCTCTCCATGCTGTCTATCCATTACTTCTCTATGATCTCTCCATTGCTGTACCAATCCATCTCTACTCTATGTTCTCTCCATTGCTGTCTACCCATCTCTTCTCTATTGATCTCTCCAATTGCTGTCTATCCATCTCTTCTTGTCTCTCCATTGGTCTATCCATTAACTTCTCTATGATCTCTCCATTGCTGTCTACCCATCTCTCCTATGATCTCTCCATTGCTGTCTACCCCTTCTTCTCTATGATCTCTCCATTGCTGTCTATCCATTACTTCTCTATGATCTCTCCATTGCTGTCTTTCCATTACTTCTCTATGTTCTCTCCATTGCTGTCTATCCATCTCTTCTCTATGAATCTCTTCCATTGCTGTATAATCATCTCTTCTCTATGATCTCTCCATTGCTGTCTATCCATCTCTTCTCTATGATCTCTCCATTGCTGTCTATCCATTCTCTCTATGATACTCTCCATTTGACTGTCTAGCCATCTCTTCTCTATGATTCTTCTTCCATTGCCGATCTAGCATACTCTTACTCTATGATCCTCCATCTCGTCTATCATTACCTTCTCTATGATCTCGCCATTGCTGTCTAGCCATCTCTCTTATGATCTTCCATGTGTCTACCATCTCTTCTCTTGATCTCTCATGGCTGTCTATCCATACTTCTTCTTGATTCCTCCATGTGTCGCATCTCTTCTCTGTTCTAGCGTCGATCATACTTCTCTAGATTCTCCCATGGCTGTTCTATCCATTACTTCTCTAGGATCTCTCCATTGCTGTCTTATCCACTTTACTTCTCTATGATATCTGGCTCCTCCATTTCTAGACTCCTGGTCTATCCATTATTCTCTATGATCTCTCCATTCGTCTACCTTCTCTCTATGATCTCTCATTGCTGTCTATCCATACTTCTCTATGATCTCTCCATGTGCTCCTTTCACAGTTCTTATCCTTGATTAACTTCTCTATGATCTCTCCTGCGGCTTCCATTACTTCTCTAGATCTCTCCATTGTGTCTACATTTCGTCTATTCCATGTGTATCTCTCTCTATGATCTCTCCATTCTTCTATCCATTAACTTCTCGATGATCTCTCCATTGCTGTCTATCCTTACTTCTTATGATCTCTCCATGCTGTCATGTACTTCTCAGATCCCCATTGATATCCATTTCGGCGTCTCTATGGTTATCCATCTCTCTATGATCTCTCATGCGCATCTCTTCTCTATGATTCTCCATTGCTGTCTATCACAGCTACTTCTATATGATCTCTCCATTGTGTCTATCCATTACTTCTCTTATGATCTCTCCATTGCTGTCTTCCATTACTTCTCTATGATCTCTCCATTTGCTGTCTATCCATTACTTCTCTTGGTCATGGTCTACCTTCTCATATGATACTCCGTCTTATCCATTACTTTCTCTATGATCTCTCCATGTGCTTCTAGCCTTACTTCTCTATGATCTCTCCATTGCTGTCCTACCATTCCTATCTCTGCGTCATCCATTTTCTCTATGATACTCTCATTGCTGCTCTATCCAGTTACTTCTCTATGATCTCTCCATTGCTGTCGATCCATTTACTTCTCTATGTCTTCCATGCTGTCTACCATTACTCTTAGTCTCTACATGCGGATCATACCTCTCATTTGTTGCTGTTATCCATTACTTCTCTATGATCTCTCCATTGCTGCGTCTATCCATTACTTCTCTATGGATCTCTCCATGCTGTCTATCCATTATACTTCTCTATGATCTCTCATTGCGTCCTGTATAAAAAGACCTAGTCCATCTTCCAACCTTTATACCCTACCCATAATGTCGGTATAACAGTTACATAGTACACTAGTATTGGAGGTTGTATAAAGACAACGTCCATCTATGCAACCTTTATACCTAACCATAATGTCTGTATAACAGTTACTATAAACATAGTATTGGAGGTTGTTAAAGAACTACGTCCATCTAGTCCAACCTTTATACCCTACCATAATGTCTGTATAACAGTTACATAGTAACATAGTATTGGAGTTTGTATAAAGACATACGTCCATCTAGTCCAAACCTTTATACCCTACCCATAATGTCTGTATAACAGTTACATAGTAACATATTATTGGGGTTGTAATAAAGACATACGTCCATCTAGTCCAACCTTTTAACCCTACCCATAATGTCGTATAACAGTTTACATATAACATAGTATTGGAGGTTGTATAAAGAACAACTCCTCTAGTCCAACCTTTATAACCCACCCATAATGTCTGTATAACAGTTACATCAGTAACATAGTTTGGAGGTTGTATAAAGACATACGTCCATCTAGTCCAACCTTTATACCCCTACCCATAATGTCTGTATAACAGTTACATAGTAACATAGTTGGGAGGTTTGTATAAGACATACGTCATCTAGTCCAACCTTTATACCCTATCCTACCCATAATGTCTGTATAACAGTTACATAGTAACATAGTATTGGAGGTTGTATAAAACATACGTCCATCTAGTCCAACCTTTACCTACCCCATAGTCTGTATAAACAGTTACTAGTAACATAGTATTGGAGGTTGTATAAAGAACATACGTCCATCTATTCCAACCTTTATACCCTACCCATAATGTCGTGTATAACAGTTACATAGAACGTAGTATTGGAGGTTGTATAAAGACTACGTCCATCTAGTCCAACATTTATACCCTACCCCATAATGTCTGTATAACAGTTACATAGTAACAGTTTGGAGGTTTTATAAAAGACATAGTCCATCTAGTCCAACCTTTATACCCTACCCATAATGTCTGTATAACAGTTACATAGTAACATAGTTTGGAGGTTGTATAAAGCATACGTCCATCTAGTCCAACCTTTATACCCTACCCGAACCCATAATGTCTGTATAACAGTTACATAGTAACATAGTATTGGAGTTTGTATAAAGACATACTCCATCTAGTCCAACCTTTATACCCTACCCATAATGTCTGTATAACAGTTACATAGTAACATAGTATTGGAGTTGTATAAAGACATACGTCCATCTAGTCCAACTTTATACCCTACCCATAATGTCTTGTATAACAGTTTCATAGTAACTAGTATTGGAGGTTGTATAAAGACATATACGTCCATCTAGTCCAACCTTTATACCCTACCATATGTCTGTATAACAGTTACATACAAACATAGTATTGGAGGTTGTTAAAGACATACTTCCATCTGTCCAACCTTTATCCCCTACCCAAATGGTCTGTATAACAGTTACATAGTACACTATATTGGTTTGTATAAAAGACATACGTCCATCTAGTCCAACCTTTATACCCTACCCATAATGTCTGTATAACAGTTCATAGTAACTATATTGGAGTTGTATAAAGATCTCCATCAGTCCAAACCTTATACCCTACCCAATGTCTGTATAAGTTACATAGTACATAGTGGAGTTTTAAAGACATACGTCCATCTAGTCCAACCTTTATACCCTACCCATAATGTCTGTATAACAGTTACATAGTACCATAGTATTGGGTTGTATAAGACATACTCCATCTAGTCCAACCTTTATACCCTACCCATAATGTCGTGTATAACAGTTACATAGTACATAGTATTGGAGGTTGTATAAAGACATACGTCCATCTAGTCAACCTTTATACCCTACCCATAATGTCTGTATACAGTTACTAGTAACATAGTATTGGATGGTTGTATAAGACATCTACGTCCATCTAGTCCAACCTTTACCCTACCCATAATGTCTGTATAACAGTTACATAGTAACATAGTATTGGAGGTTGTATAAAGACATACGTCCATCTAGTCCAACCTTATACCCTACCCTAAATGTCTGTTAACAGTTACTATAACATAGTATGGGGAGGTTGTATAAAGCATACGTCCATCTAGTCCAACCTTATACCCTACCCATAATGTCTGTAACAGTTACATAGTAACATAGTAATTGGAGGTTGTATAAGACATACGTCCATCTAGTCCAACCTTTTATACCCTACCCATAATGTCTGTATAACAGTTACATAGTAACATTATTGGAGGTGTATAAAGACATACGTCCATCTAGTCCAACCTTTATACCCTACCCTAATTCCTGTATAACAGTTACATAGTAACATAGTATTGAGGTTGTATAAAGACATCGTCCATCTAGTCCAACCTTTATACCCTAACCCATAATGTCTGTATAACAGTTACAGTAACATAGTATTGGAGGTTGTATAAAGACATACTCCATCTAGTCCAACCTTTATAATCCCTACCCATAATGTCTGTATAAACGTTACATAGTAACATAGTATTGGGAGGTTGTATAAGACATACGTCCATCTAGTCCAACCTTTATACCCTACCCATAATGTCTGTATAACATTACAGTAAACATAGTATTGGAGGTTGTATAAAGACATACGTCCATCTATGTCCAACCTTTATACCCTACCCAATGTCTGTTAACAGTTACATAGTAACATAGTATTGAGGTTTATAAAGACATACGCCATCTAGTCCAACCTTTATACCCTACCCATAATGTCTGTATAACATTTACAAGTAACATAGTATTGGAGTTGTATAAAGACATACGTCAATCTAGTCCAACCTTTATACCACCCATAATGTCTGTAACAGTTACATAGTAACATAGTATTGGAGGTTAAAGACATACGTCCATCTAGTCCACCTTTATACCCACACCCATATTGTCTGTATAACAGTTACATAGTACATAGTATTGGGAGGTTGTATAAACCAACGTCCATCTAGTCCAACCTTTATACCCTAACCCAATGTCCTGTATACAAGTTCACAGGTAACAAGTATGGAGGTTGTATAAAGACATACACCATCTATTCCAACCTTTAACCCTACCCATATGCTGTATAACAGTTACACGTACCTAGTATTGGAGGTTGTATAAAGACATACGTCCACTAGTCCAACCTTATACCCTACCATAATGTCTGTATAACCGTTACATAGTAACATATATTGGAGAGTTATAAAACATACGTCCATCTAGTCCACCTTTATCCCTACCCATAATGTCTGTATAACAGTTACATAGTACATGTATGGAGGTTTATAAAGACATACGTCCATCTAGTCCAACCTTTAATACCTACCCATAATGTCTGTATAACAGTTACATAGTAACATAGTATTGGAGGTTGTATAAAGACATCAAGTCTCATCTAGTCCACCTTTATACCCTACCCATAATTCTGTATAACAGTTACATAGAACATAGTAATTGGGAGGTTGTATAAAGACATACGCCATCTATCCAACTTTAATACCCTACCCATAATGTCTGGATAACATTACATAGTAACATAGTATGTGGAGGTTGTATAACTGACATACGTCCATCTAGTCCGAACCGTTTATCCCTACCCTAATGTCTGTATAACATTTACAAGAACAATATTGGAGGTTGTAATAAGACATACAATACTCCATCTATGTCCAACCTTTATACCCTACCCATAATGGTCTTATATACCGATTACACGAACATTAATTGGAGGTTGTATAAGACATACGTCCATCTATCCACCTTTTACCCTACCCATATGTTGTTATAACAGTTACATAGTAACATAGTATTGGGGTTTATAAAGACAATACTCCATCTAGTCCAACCTTATACCCTACCATAATGTCTGTATAACAGTCTACGTACCATATATGGGAGGTTTGTATAAAGACTACGTCTATCTAGTCCAACCTTTATACCCTACCCTAATGTCTGAAACAGTTACATGACAGTAACAATATTGGAGGTTGTAATAAAGACATACGCCATAGTCCAACCTTATCACCTACCCATAGTCTTAAACAGTCCAGTAACACAGTAATTGGAGTTTAAAGACATACGTCCATCGTCAACCTTTATATCCCTACCCATAATTCTGTAATAACAGTTTACAATAGTAACATGTATTGGATGGTTGTATAAAGACATACGTCCATCTAGTCCAACTTTTATACCCACCCATAAGTCTGTATACCGTTTACTAGTAACATAGTAATTGGATGTTGTATAAAGACATACGTCCATCTAGTCCAACCTTTATACCCTACCCATAATGTCTGTATACAGTTACATAGTAACATAGTATTGGAGGTTGTTAAAGACATACGTCCACTAGTCCAACCTTAGACCCTACCCATATGTCGGTATAACAGTTTACATAGTAAAC
Organism: Hymenochirus boettgeri; assembly: GCA_019447015.1. Classification (NCBI taxonomy): domain Eukaryota; kingdom Metazoa; phylum Chordata; class Amphibia; order Anura; family Pipidae; genus Hymenochirus; species Hymenochirus boettgeri. Next base: position 329,569,600 of record CM033470.1, on the reverse strand, counting down.
ATGTATTGGAGGTTGTAATAAGACTAACGTCCATCTAGGTCCAACCTTATACCCTACCCATAATGTCTGTATAACATTTACATAGTAACATGTATTGGAGGTTGTATAAAGACATACGTCCATCTATCCAACCTTTATACCCTACACCATAATGTCGTATAACAGTTACAAGTAACATAGTATTGGAGGTTGTATAACATCAGTCCATCTAGTCCACCTTTATACCTACCTACATATGTCTGTATACAGTTACATAGTCACATAGTATTGGAGGTTGTATAAAGACATACGTCCATCTAGTCCAACTTTATACCCTACCCATAATGTCGTATACAGTTACATAGTACACATAGTATTGGAGTGTTGTATAAAGACATACGTCCATCGTCCAACCTTTATACCCTACCCATAATGTCTGTATAACAGTTCATAGTAACAGTATTGGACGGTTGAATCAGACATACGTCCATCTAGTCCACCTTTATACCCTACCCATAATGTCTGTATAACAGTTACATAGTAACATAGTATTGGAGGTTGTATAAAACATACGTCCGATCTACTCAACCTTTATACCCTAACCAGAGTCCTGTATACGTACACAGTAACTAGTATTGGAGGTTGTATAAGACATACGTCCATCTCTCCAACCTTATACCGACCCATAATGTCTGTATAACTGTTACTAGTAACATGTTATTGGAGGTTGTATAAGAAGACATACGTCCATCTAGTCCACCTTTATACCCTACCCATATGTCTGTATAAGTTACATAGTACCATATATGGAGGTTTAAAGACACATACGTCCATCTAGTCCAACCTTATAGACCTACCCCATAATGTCTGTATAACAGTTCACAGTAACATAGTATTGGAGGTTGTATAAAGACATATACGTCCATCTGTCACCGTTATACCCTATCACCATTAGGTCTGTATAAAGTTACTAGTAACATAGTATGGAGGTTGTATAAAGACATACGTCTCTAGTCCAACTTTATACCCTACCCATAATGTCGTAAACAGTTACATGTAACATAGTATTGGAGGTTGTTGTATAAAGACAATACGTCCATCTAGTCCCAACTTTATACCCTACCCATAATGTCTGTATAACAGTACTGATAGACAGTATTGGAGGTTTATAAAACATACGTCCATCTGTCCACCTTGTATACCCTACCCATAATGTCTGTATAACAGTTACCAGTAACCATAGATTGGAGGTTTGTATAAAAGCCATACACCATCTAGTCCAACCTTTATACCCTACCTAATGTCTGATAACAGTTACATAGTACCATAGTATTGGAGGTTGTATAAAGACATACGACTCCATCATGTGCCAACCTTAACTCCCATAACCCATAATGTCTGTTAACATTTACATAGTAACTAGTATTGGAGGTTTATAAAGACAACGTCCATCTAGTCCAACCTTTTACCTACCCTATGTCTGTTATAACGTATACATAGTAACTAGTATTGAGGTTTATAAGACACAAGTCCATCTAGTCCAACCTTATACCCTACCCATATGTCTGTATAAACAGTTACTAGTAACATGTATTGGAGGTTGTATAAAGACATACGTCCATCTAGTCCAACCTTTATACCCTACCCATAATGCTGGTATAACAGTTACATAGTAACATAGTATTGGAGGTTGTATAAAGCATACGTCCATCTGTCCAACCTTTATACCCTACCATATGTCGTATAACCATTACCAGTAACTAGTATTGGAGGTTGTATAAGACATACGTCCATCTAGATCCACCTTATACCCTACCCATAATGTCTGTATAACATTTACATGTAACATAGTATTGGAGGTTTATAAAACATACCGTCCATCTAGTCCAACCTTTATAACCCTGACCCCATAATGTCTGTATAACAGTTACATAGTAACATAGTTAGGGAGGTTGTCATAAGAGAACGTCCATCTAGTCCAACTTTTTATACCCTACCCATAATGTCTGTATAACAGTTACATCAGTAACATAGTATTGGAGGTTGTATAAAGACATACGTCACCTAGTCCAACCTTTAACCCTACCCATAATGTCTGTATAACAGTACATAGTAAAACATAGTATGGAGGTTGTATAACAGACATACGTCCATCTAGTCCACCTTTATTACCCTACCCATAATGTCTGTATAACAGTTACATAGTAACTAGTAATTGGAGTTGTATAAAGACACTAGTCCATCAGTCCAACCTTTATACCCTACCCAATGTCTGTATAACATTACATTAACATATATTGGAGGTTATATAAAGAACATACATCCATCTGTCCAACCTTTATACCCTACCATAATGTCTGTATATCAGTTACTAGTAACATAGTATTGGAGGTTGTATAAAGACATACGTCCTCTAGTCCCAACCTTTATAACCTTACCCAGAATGTCTGTATAACAGTTACATAGTAACATAGTAATTGGAGGTTGTATAAAGCATACGTCCATCTAAGTTCAAACCTATTATAAATACCCTAACCCAAGGTCTTATAAAAGGTTACATAGTAAAAAGTATTGGAGGGGTTGTAGAAGACATAACGTCGCATCTAGGTCCACCTTATAATTACAAACCAGTTACCTAGAATGGCCATAGATTCCCTGTATAACAGTTACATCAGTACTAGTATTGGAGGTTGTATAAGAAGAGACGTCCATCTAGGTCCAGAACACCTTTATAAACCCTACCCAGTAATGTCTTATAACAGTACATATATAACGATAGTATTGGAGGATGGTTAGAAGAGGGCATACGGTCCCCTCTGTCGGCAGGACGGGGGGACACAAAAATCTAGTCCAGGGGGGGGGGAACAAGAGGGGGTCCAAGACTCTTTATATACGGCGCTACCAGGAATTGGGTGTGTGCTGGTAGTAGGGGGGACGCGTTACATAGTAACATAGTATGGAGTGTGTATAAAAAGACATCGTCCATCTAAACGTCCAGAAAACCTGGTAGCAGAATAGATCACCCTAGCCGTAAAGAAAAGAACCCTACATGTAAATACCCACTACCTAGGAAAAAAGAAAAACTACACGAAAAAAAAAGAAAGACCCAGGGTTGATGGTCTGTAAAGTAACAGTTACATAGTACATATATTGGGGGGAGGTTGTATAAGACATACATCCATGGCGCTTTAGGGTCCAAGAAGGGCAGACTATATACCGCTATATAAACCGGGGGGGGGCCAAAATAACCAACAATAGGTGGATTGTTAACGGAGAAATAAATCCCACTGAGGTAAACAGGAAAAAAACTCAGAAAAAAGGGGGGAAAATTAGGGGGGGGTAAGAAGGTGTTTATAAAGACATGACAGTCCCAATAAAGGGGAGGGGGGAGGGGGGGAACTAAAAAGTAACAAAACGAGGGAGGGCGGGGGCGCGTTTGATAGTAAAAAAAGGGGGTGTGAGGTACCCGGGGCGATAAAATTACATAAAATTTTTTATACTTAAGAAAAAAAAAACAGAAAAAAAACGCGAAAATCGGTAAAGGGGGGGGGTGGTAAAAAATATTTAGTGGGAAATTAGATAAACCCAAAAAAATAAATGAGGGGGAGCCCATAAGTAAGGGAGAGGGGTGGGCAAAGGCTCGTAGTGATCCTCGTTTAGAGAAAAGGAGTGATAGTGGTAGGGGTAAAGGGATGGGTCGTATTAAACCCGCCTGTCCAAGGCGCGCGGGTGTTATAACCAGGGACTAAAGCGCGGTCAAAAAAACATAGTGGGGTTTAATAAAAACGGCCATAGAAAAATCACAGAAAAAATACACTGTCTAAAAAAGAAAAAAACGAAAGCTAAATATAAAAATATATAGGGGTGACATTTTAGGGTGCGATTTAGGTGGCAAAAAAGAAAGACCACAATAATAATATAACCAAAAAAATAAAATATACAATGTAGTCTTATAAATAGGAATAGATGGGACCGCCTAGGGGGAGGACGGGCCGCGGTAATGTTCAGTAGGTTTGTGCTGGGGGATGGGAAAAGGCCCGTTACAATAGTAACATAGTAAGTGTGGAACGGGATGGTTTGTGTGCTGGGTAGGGAAGGTACATAAACGTTTCCGACAAATAAAGGCTGGGGGATTCTACAGGTCCAAAAGGCAGATGGTGGTGGGGGTGGGTGAGCTATTCGCATCCAAGGTGGTGAAAAGGGCGAGGAGTGCTAAAAAACCCAATTTTAAATTCCACATACAGGATAACACAGTACTGCAGGCGTAGGGGAAGGGCCGTAGGGGGGAGGGGGGGGTAGGGAACTCGAACGGGGTAGCTTGGTGAAAAAGGTGAAGGGAGTTTATCCGCTAAAAAAACCAGAAAAAAAAATAAACAAAAATAAAAAGTACCAAAAACCAAAAAAATGAGTAAAACATGGAAGTGAAAAGTATAAGATGTGGGGACGAAAAATCACATGGTTCGCAAGACCTTTAATAAAAACATAATTATAGAAGTAAGACCAATAAGGTATGATGACCGGGCCTAAATAATAAAATTTATGAACAGAATGGCCCGAGGTGTTGTTGAGTACCACCCAGATACCACACGCTAATATAACCGCTACCTACTGGTAAGTGGGGCAGATATGAGTAACCGGTATGAGTATTAAACCAAAAAAAAAGATGATTACCAGGCTACCGCAGCGAATGCATAGTATGTCTAGTGATAACCAAGTTTACACGGGGGAACTAGTGTGGGGAAGACTGGTGGAGGACTTTATACCCTACCCATAATGTCTGTATAACAGTTACATAGTAACATAGTATTGGAGGTTGTATAAAGACATACGTCCGTCTAGTCCAACCTTTATACCGTACCCATAATGTCTGTATAACAGTTACATAGTAACATAGTATTGGAGGTTGTATAAAGACATACGTCCATCTAGTCCAACCTTTATACCCTACCCATAATTTTAGCCTCTGGTTTTGCATTAAGATTGTGGAATCCTGTAAAAAAAACTTTTATTAGGTGAAGCATTTTGTAAGGGCTACCATGGAAATATGGAAATTACCCAGAAGTCTCCTGTTCCTTATTTGCATACACTGAAGGGAGCTGCGAAGTCTAATCTCTCCCTATCTTATTTCATTTATTAGGGACGTCCAAGTGTCAGGCACACACATTCCACCACCTAAAATCTCCACTTCTGTCTATATATCTGGTTTACTACAAAATGAGAAAATTTGTGCCCTTGTAATGAAAAAACAAATAATGATGTCGTTATGACAAAAGACTTTTAGGGTTATTCAATAAAAGTTCTTATCGTTAAAAATTGGTGCTAATTTTGCCCCAACCAATCAGATGTTAACTTTCAAATGTTAAATAAGATCTGATTGGTTGGGGCAAAATTAGCACCATTTTTAGTGATAATAATTTTTATTGAATCTCCCTGTTTGCATCTTCATCCAGTAACAACGGCCTATAAACAGGTCTCTCTGTCTGTGTAACTTTACACAAATGCAAAAATAAAGACGTCAACATTTCAGATTATTTTGTCCATTTAATTTAGATTTTATTTTGCTCTCTGGTACCGAATCTGCACATTTTGTGTATAAAAGACCCATTGAGAACTCGCCTGTTAATCTTAACTTTCCTTGTGTTTCCTCAGTTACAATAAAGTGACTTGGTAAATCACCGAAAGGGAAAGTTTCTCCAGATAATAGCTTGTGGCACTGACAGCTTTATGTCACGTTAGCTGTTAATTGGGAAATGCTTTACACTTAATTAATATTCATAGAAATAGCCAGAACTGCAAACATTACACTTTTTAATGGTTATATACCCTTCACATAGTCCTGGGTCTTATTTAATGAAAAACTACAGATTTTAGCCTTTATTAAATTGTAGTAACCCTGAATTTCGATTGTGGGTACTTGAGATTCAATAAAAGTTCTTATCGTTAAAAATGGTGCTAATTTTGCCCCAACCAATCAGATGTTAGCTTTCAAATGCTAAATAACATCTGATTGGTTGGGGCAAAATTAGCACCGTTTTTAACGATAAGAACTTTGATTGAATAACCCCCATAGTGTGTCTTTAAGTGACAGATTTGTGTGAATTAAAGTAAAAAATAAAAAGAACTTAGAATTAGAGAAGAACAAAGTTGAATTCTAAAACTCCATTCACCCATGGAGGAATGGTTCTCCTTCCTGGAGAGAGGAAAGGGGCTTTTGTAAAAGGGGATATTAAACTAATGGCTGGTGGGTGGATTGGGTCAGGGTTTCAATGGTTCTTGTAGTTATCACTGGGACAATGTCCCATTTCCATTTACAAAGGACAATATCAATGTTGGGACCCTCATTAATAGAGATGATGAACTTCCTAAAGTTTGTTTTGTTTTGCAACTTTAGAACTTCAGTAAAAGTTCTATAGTTCAGAAAAAAATCCATTAAGTCAATGGGGGAAATAGTTCAGAACATTCTTATAAAATACAGACAAAATAGCAATGGTAACTTATAGTAAAATGCTCTGGAACCTGGGAAATGGTCTGAGAACATGTCACTATCACCAAAACTTGTTTAAACACTAACTTTCTCCACAATCGATTAGAGGGTTATCTCAGAAGTATGTCCGAATGCGTTATTCGCTAACCCTTAAATTCAGACATAACCCTTAAAGGGCATGTCCACCCCCAAAACTATAATCCCCCCCCCCACTACTGGCCCCATTGTGTAGTGTAGTTTAATACTTACCTCACATCCCAGCTCCATAGGGTTCTCCTGTAGTCCCCCCCCCAAAGTCCCCAAAACTGCCCACCAGGAGGATAGCAGAGTCCATATAGGACTCTGCCTCCTACCTGGCCTCCAGGAGAAGTTTGGCATGTGTACTGCAGCCCTTCTCCCCCTCCCTCCCCCTCCCGATTAGGATTCCCTCCCCCTAGTGTAAAACCCTTTAGCTATATGATTCCCCCTGTCCCCCCAGCCCCAACAGCTCTATTTTTACTCTTAGAAAGTGCCCCAAACTTTACTTACCTCCCCTCTTTCCCCCGCTGCAAAGAACTCCCGGCAGCCGTGTCCGTGATTGGCTGCCTCTCAGCGGAGGAAAGAGGGGAGGTAAGTAAAGTTTGGGGCACTTTCTAAGAGTAAAAATAGAGCGGTTGGGGCTGGGGGGACAGGAGGAATGATGTATCCAAATATGGTTTTAAGGGTGGACATACCCTTTAAATGTAGCGTTCACTAACCCTAAAATTTGGCCATAACCCTTGAAGGAAGCGTTCACTAACCATCAAATTCAGCGATAATAATTGAATGTACCGAAAGCCACATTCCTGGGTTATGGAGCTCTAAAGTCGAGGGTTATTGATTCAAAAATTTGAGAATCTTCCAACTTTCATTAATTGTTGGGTTTGAGTTTTGGTCCATCCCTACTCGTTTTCTTTTGACCCTCTGTGGGGAAAGGAATAGAACTTGGGTCACTTTCCAATTAAATGGAACCTCCATTGGAGATTATGAATAAAAAACAGGTAGATTGAGGCACTTCAGAAAGGCTATGCTGTAAAGGCTTTAATTTTAGTTCTTGCACCACTACATGTTTCGGGTATCAAGTATCCTTTCTCCATTGGAGATTATTTGTTTCTGTGGGCTATAGTTAGCCAACTCCACTTTTATTCTCTAGGCTATTTAGACATCGGTTAATGAAAGGCTTTTTATACTGAGATGTGTCAATGAGAACTGTTTGTAGAGTATTTACAAGATGTCCTAGGCCAGAATGAACTTGTTGCTTCTCCAAAGTCCCATAAATCAGCCCTTCAGTCGGGGTGCCCCTACCATGAAGCAAAGGGAAACATTTTCTCAGGGCGCACCCCTGTGGAACACTGAAAAGTTTTAAACAATCCTCCTTTTCTGCAACTCAGCAAGCAGTCCACCAATCGGCGTTAATGCAGCCCTCCAGTACACCAGTCAGTGTTGTCAGCCCTCCAGTACACCAGTCAGTGTTGTCAGCCTCCAGTACAACAGTCAGTGTTGTCAGCCCTCCAGTACACCAGTCAGTGTTGTCAGCCCTCCAGTACACCAGTCAGTGTTGTCAGCCCTCCAGTCCACCAGGCAGTGTTGTCAGCCCTCCAGTCCACCAGGCAGTGTTAAGTCAGCCCCCCAGTTTACCAGAAAGTGTTAGTCAGCCCTCCATACCCACCTCCACAAGCGAAACCTATGTTCCCTGATGAAGCCATTTCCGGTAGACGGCATTTAAAAGTTGTTTCAGGTGTCAAAACCCCTAGGGACAGCCCTGCCTTCAGTCAAATTCAACCCCAAGCAAAACATCAATAGAAATCAGAGCAGTTCTATCCACAACGCAACCTAATCCCCTGCATCCAATAAGCTTATTACAGCCAGTATAGAACAAGGGGGCCAGTTAGATATTCATCCGTCTCTGGTCTAAGTGTTTGTGAAAAGGGGATTAAGTCTAAACCTCTCCTATAAGATTAAACTCTGAGTATTAGCAATACGGTGATGTGGCTGAGACTTTACTCTTCTTGTGAGTTCATTATCAGTTATTAGATGAGTTATTAGCTGGGCACTAACCTGGCTCCCGAAGGCTTCTCATTCTCTAAGCATTTTGCATTCCCAGTTCCAGTATGTCAAATGGAGATCACTTGGTAACAGTCACTGGTAATTGTGATTGATTAACTGCGGGATTTCAAACTAGGAAACCCTACAATTTAACATGACAGTTTGTTTCAGCCTCTAATGATATGGTTTCCCTATTCTGTCATAACGTATCAATAGCTTGTCTCCCTGATGCATTTCTTATTATGGTAATATACCCAACACAACTCTGCACAGGGACCCAGTGTGTAAATGTAGCCAAAATTCTCCCAGTCACAGCCGAGATCTAATAAGTTTATTCATCTTTTCCTTTATACTTTACCCCATTTGGTAACTTCATTCAAACATTTGTCAAAATGAAAAACAAAGCATTTGATTTTCTAACCCAGATCCTGTTGTGGTTGGAATCTTTCTTGTTATGAAACGTTGGTCTCAGCGTTGAAGATCCAGTCAACAATAAAACCTCATCCCTACTACTGCTTAATTGTCTCTGTTTCCAAGAGAGCGAAGACTTGTTACCATTAGGAAAGTGACATTTCAACACCGAGAATCTGTTTCCTAATTAACCATGAGACGTTTCCTACTTACCAAGCTCCCACATAGGAATTAATTTCATTATATATTCCACCCTATGAAAAGGGAAGTCTTAGAGGAGGATCGGCTTGAGTGTATAGGGGGTACCTGACGGTGGAGTGTAAGGGGGGGGACACACAAGTATCTACAATGATACCAAGATAGAGAAATATCAGATAAGGAACAGAGGAGCTTCAAGGTGGAACATGGGGTCATTATAAAGAAGACATGACTCAACATGACTTCTACGCAGTGTGAATGATTTCATAAAGGAAGGACCACATGAGAGTGAACTACTTAGTGACTAATTAGAGGATGGTTGTGGCCATATTATGCTGATAAATCTCATTACAAAATCAACAAATTGTTCTCTGCTTTGGATATTTCTGACCTATTGTATTAGTGACCTTCCGATGAGGCTACACTAACGTTATAGGATAAAAGGCTCGACACGTCAATGTATTAAAGGACAAATGTTCTTTCTCAGTTGAGTCTTTTGGAAGGTCTGGAATTTTTTAAAGGCACAGTATTGTTAATTAGAAGTCCTATTTATAAAACATTCAGTTTTATACCCAAGGTTTTTGGTTTGCAAAGAGAAAATGATCATTACTGAAAACAATAATTACCCCCTGAATAATACTAATAATTATATTAAGTACATGTCTGATGGGAGGATTGATAAGGAGGAGCAGAGAGTAAAGACACATTTATCTCCCCTTCTCTATGTCCCCTGGTTAGTAGACCTGCCCCTTCCCTTAACAGGTGTCCATCATACAGAACTACACGCCCCTTTTCTCCTCCTTGTCAGGACAAATAACTTTGCAGGAGGAATTGAATTTGTTATAAGAGATTGTCACACAATGATATAATAATGTTATAAGAGATTGTCACACAATGATATAATAATGTTATAACAGACTGTCACACAATGATATAATAACGTTATAACAGATTGTCACACAATGATATAATAACGTTATAAGAGATTGTCACACAATGATATAATAATGTTATAAATGATTGTCACACAATGCTATAATAACGTTATAAGAGATTGTCACACAATGCTATAATAACGTTATAACAGATTGTCACACAATGCTATAATAATGTTATAACAGATTGTCACACAATGATATAATAACGTTATAACAGATTGTCACACAAATGATATATAACGTTTATAACAATTGTCACACAAGCTGATAATAACGTTATAACAGATTGTCACACCAATGATATAATAATGTTATAAACGATTGTCACACACTGCTATAATATGTATAACAGATTGTCACACAATGCTATAAAACGTTATAACGATTGTCACACAATGATATAATAAGTTAACAGATTGTCACACAATGCTATAATAATGTTTATAAAACAGATGCTATAATAACGTTATAACAGATTGTCACACAATGATATAATAACGTTATAACAGATTGTCACACAATGATATAATAACGTTATAAGAGATTGTCACACAATGCTATAATAATGTTATAAATGATTGTCACACAGTGCTTCCTACTCTATAATAAACTGTTACATTGGTTTGATCTGATGGCTCTAGATCTGTTTGGGGTTCAGGGTGTTAAATGGGGTCCAAATGAAGCGACCACTGGGCTTTTATTGAAAGGGATTTTCCTTCCCTTGTAATTGAACAGAACGTGGGAAATGTAATTGGAGATTTCGCTGTTCAGCAGAATTTAATAAAAGAAAATCGATAAACAATAACGATAAAGAAAAGAAAAATCTCATCCCCAAAATTGTGCCGATTGACTTTCCTTGGGATGGTTTAACTCTCTATTGATCAGGAAGCTGATTATTGGAATCCAAATGTGGTGACGGTGGAGGGAATTCCAGGGGCCCTGTCGGTTATTAAACAGAACGTTCGTCAACCGGGCTGTGCTGGAAACAAATAAGTAAATCAATGTGTTTCCCTTTTAATATATAACCCCCAATACGCCAGGCTGGCAGTGTTGTATAAAGACCACAATACACCAGGCTGGCAGTGTTGTATAAAAGACCACAATGCACCAGGCTGGCAGTGTTGTATAAAGACCACAATACACCAGGCTGGCAGTGTTGTTTGATGACCAGTTTGTTACAATTCATCTTGGTCCTTTCACCACAAACTAAAGCTAGGTACACACCTAGCGATTTTTCCTCTTTACCTAAAGTCGCGTCCGATAGTTACCGCGACCGATTGTGCGGTTTATAGAGGACTGCGCGATCGGACGAGGTTTTCCACCATGTCCGATCGTCCTTTCGTTCGATTCGGACGAACGGTTGGTCGGACATGGGCACATTCGGATGCGATAATTTCCGTCTGATCAACAATGAACTATCGGTCGATCGGACCGAAATATCTCATCCTGTGTATCCAGCTTAAGATCACGACATTAACCAATAGACATGGGCGACCTCTGACCCTTCTGTACGTTAATCTTTTTCAATCCACAACTCCCGTGAGACTTGCTGGAGGTAAATCCCATTCGGTCCGTTAGTGTTAAGCCACACTGAGGTGCTTGATGTGGTCACACTAGTGTGACTGTGCACTGCACGTGAGATCTGTTAAACGGAGCGCATGAGATCCGCTCTGATTGTGAAACATTGAGAGGTCGCAATTGTGCGCACCATGAACATGCGTACAATCGTGAGCTTAACGTGTGCACTACCATGCAGGCGGGAGCCTATGTCAGGACTGCCCTGCTATCTGTATATTACACTTACAGTAAAACATGGACTGGAATGGGGACTGGATTAGCAGAGTTCCACATCTATGTATATAAAGCAATGATGATTAAAGGGTTAACACTGTAGCAATGAATATTGTTTCCATTGAGCTGCAGTCATCTATCAATGTGACTATATATGGGGTTAATCTTTATCTATCAATGTGACTATATGTCCATCTTTATACCCTACCCATTATGTCTGTCTAACAGTTACATAGTAACATAGTATTGGAGGTTGTATAAAGACATATGTCCATCTAGTCCATCTTTATACCCTACCCATTATGTCTGTCTAACAGTTACATACCGGTACAACCAGAACTACAGAACTACAGTATATGTATTAATACCAGTAATTCTCAATATTTTTAGTAACCCATACCAACCAGAACTACAGTATATGTATTAATACCAGTAATTTCAATATTATATAGTATCTCTGTACCCACGAACTACAGTATATGTATTATACCAGTAATTCTCAATATTTATAGTAACCCCCTACCATCCAGAACTAGAGTATATGTATTAACTACAGAATTCTCAATATATATAGTAATCTCTGTACCAACCAGAACTATAGTATAGTATTAATACCAGTAATTCTCAATATTTTTGGGTTAGAAACTATCTAGCCAACTTTCAAAGCAGTTCAAAAACTTGCCATTACCACATCTGCTGGAAGACAGTTCCACAGTTGCACTGTAAAGAAACCTTTCCTAACCTGAAGATGTGACAAACTTCGTTTTCCAACCTAAAAGGAAGTTCGATATTTTAAACAGATTAAACAGAGAAGCGGTGCCCACAGTACAGAACCTGAGTCACTCCACTTTCCACCCATTTACCACCACTCTTCTGTTTGTGATCAGTAAACCAGTTCTCATCCATGAAACAAATGTTTTTTTTTTTTTAGGCCAACAGTCCTCAGTTTATCACATAGTCGCCTATGTGGCACAGTATCAAAGCTTTAGCAAAATCTAAAAATACCAATCTAAGTGCGTGTGCCTGAATCTAAATTTTACTCAGATTCTTCATTAAAAACCAATTAAATTTGTCTGGCATGATCATTTCTCATAAATCCATGCTGACTATACTAATTAAGATGATCTCTGGAGACAAAGTCAAGGACATGATCCTCCAGTAAACAAAGTTTCCAATGCCCTTCCATACCACTGATGTTAGGATTTACAGGTCTATAGTTACCAGACTGTGGGAACTACTACCTTTTTGATATTGGATACATTGGCTTTTTCCATTCCAGCGGCACATCCCCAGACCAAAGTGTCCTGAAAAGATAAGAAACGTGGTCTAGATAAAACTGCCACTAAGCTTTTTAAGATCTGAGAATGTATTTCAAACTGGTGCTGGGGCTTTATTGATATTAAAATTGTCTAATTGTTTCGTACCATATCTCCGTCAACCAGACGTGAATATTCCTCAGTAATAGCCTTATATTAGTACTGTCCCTGCTATAATGACTAGGATTTTATAGCATTTTCAGAGATCCTCTATCATCTCATACCACCCATTATAGTCCCACATTCTCAGTCCTCATCTTTTTACTGATGATATCTTAAAAACATTTGGGGTTTCATTTTTCTGTTTTAGCTAGTTTAAAGGAATAGTTTACTAAAAAGTGAACTATTCCTTTAATGTATGATTGAAGCCCAGGAGGTTAAGGAGTTATGTCTGACCTCCCATTCTTCAATCAATTGACGCAGCAGCCAGGAAAAAAGATAAGTATAGCTTTAACCGCCCCGGGTTCAATCAATACATTAAAGGAATAGTGCACTTTTGAGTGAACTATTCCTTTAGTTGCTTTCTTGCACTCTTACAGCTTTATACTCCCTGTAAGCCTGTTCTGTTCCATTGATTTCAAAATTTTAAAGCCTTTTTTTTTTCCATTTCTTTTACTGAGCATTAAGCATGCAGGAGTGGACCTCATTTTTTACACTTGTTCCCAAAGGTACAGATTTAGATTAAACTTAATAGTTTAATATCCTTTAAAAGTGGTCCACATCTGCTCGATTTTCTAGAAACAGTTCCCCCCAGTCATGAGCAGGATTGATCTTTAACAGCATAAAATTAGCTTACTAAAGTTAAAAGTTTTTGTTAACCCAGTGCACTTTAGTTTTTTGCAACCTATTAAATTGACACTATATCATGTCACTATTCCCTAAGCTTCCATTACCTTCATCTCCTAATGAGCTCAGGGTTATTAGATATCACCAGATACAAAACACATCTGTCTTAGTTGGAAATCAACCATCTTGAAGCCAGAACAATGCTCATATAGAGATTTAAAAACTGATACCTTCTGAGGTGCTGGCAGTCCTTATTCCTCATCATGTCAGGGTAATTAAATCCCCCATAACCCAACCAGCCTTTGCCAACTGCATATGGAGATTAATTTCCACTTTACTGGATTTGGCAGCTTATAAACAACACCAAAAATTAATTTACCCACCTTGTTGCTTCCTGTACACAGGCTCCACCCAATTGTTTCTGCCTTAGTCTTTTATACCTCATCTTCTTCTATTTAGATTTGGCTTCAATTCTTGCATATCAATTATATATATTATAATAAGATAGATATATAATAATACATACCTGCACCTCCTTCTTATTACATGTCTAAATAGGAGTATTTCCATAGTTACTGCCCATTCATGTGAACCACTTACCATGTTTCTGGATAACACCAATCACATACTATCAACCAATTTTAATTTACCCCTATTTCCACTAAGGGTGGGTACACAACAACAAAATTTTACTACGCTTGTACCAAGCGAACCGACGAGTCCATAGCCCCGTTGATTTGCTGACATACTACATTGTCCGTTCATACAGTCTTAGGTGACGGAGCATATTAGCATGTATGGTCAGTCACCCTGAAAAATTGGATGGGAATTGCAGGGGAGTTTTCTGACAAATTGGATGGTGTGTACCTAAATTCAACATCAAGTAGAATTAGCGTTTCTCATCAATGTCACAACCATTCCACCCCTACAGTTATAGTTGAAGGGCTGATATCTTAAAATATTTTGTGTGTCCATTCTATTTACTATGGCTCTGCTGCAAGTAAAAATGTATGTCAACAGTAACACTTAGTTACAAGGCTGCCCAAATTCTAACTCCATTTTAAATACATCCTCTGAAAGCCTATTTTCAATTGTTGCAGTCGCGCTTTATAAATAGGTAAAAAAATATAAATATCAAAAATACATGATCCCTTTTGTTGAAGAACCCATGGAAAAGATATTCAGGGTATTCAATAAAGTTCTACAGGGTTTATTCAATAAAATTCTTATGTAAAAATGGTGGCAATTTTGCCCAACCAATCCGATGTTTAACTTTCAAAATGAAGCTAACATCCGATTGGTTGGAGCAATTTAGCACCATTTTAAAGATAAGAACTTTTATTGAATCTCCTTGATTGTGCTTTCTAGGTGTAGGTAACAAAATTTATATCTGTGGTATTCAGATAGAACTGTCTGCCATGGACAATGCTGTTTTAACACCATTACCGGGGCAGTCCTATATAACACCTCTTAGCCACTATGCTTTCACACCTTGCTTCAGAAGGTCCCTAAACACGGCTGTGATGTACTAATTGGGACTTTATGGGTATATAATTGCCAAGAGATTCTTGTACAAGTATTCTAAATTTAGAAAGCCAGTCGGATGACCAGCGAACGTTTTCAAGAACTAAACTTAAGTCCAGTTGATCTAATTGAATACCAACAGATATACCATACCGGATGAATGAATATTACAGATATACCATGACCTGGATGAATGACATTACAGATATACCATGACCTGGATGAATGAATATTACAAGATAGACAGACGGATAATGAATGAATATTACAGAATACCTATGACCCTGGATGAATGAATAACAGATATACCATGACCCTGGATGATGAATTACGTATACCTGACCTGGATGACAGATATACAGATATACCATGTACCTGATGAATGAATATACACATATCCGTGACCTGGATGAAGGAATATACGATATACCAGACTGGATGAATGAATAGTTACAGATAACCGGACCTGGAGAATGAATATTACAGATATACCATGACTGGATGGATGAATTTACAGATACACCAGACCTGGAGAGATGAATATTACAGATACCATGACCTGAATGAATGAATTTCACGATATACCATGACCTGGATGAATGAATATTACAGATTATACATCCCTGGATGAATGATTTACAGACATTTACCAGACCTGAATGAATATTACGTTATACATGACTGGATGCATGAATATTAACTATATAACCAAGCAATGGTATATATGGGTTATTATATTAATAGGGGTATTATAACACAAAACATTGTATAGCTGCCCCTAGCCAGGACTTTTAACCTGGTCTTCCCTGTCAAAGGCAGTGCCTTTAACCCACTAACTACACTAGCCACTGCCAACATACACTACATACTACATTCTAGAGTTAGTGAACGGCCCTAAATTCAATAATAATACGAATTACGATCGATAGTCCGGAAACATGCAAGTCGAGAAGTCCGAGTACGTTTGAACTCGGAGTCGAGTTTAGTCCATCCCAACCACACTGGATGAATGAGAACCATCACAGATACCGTGACTGGATGAATGAGAGCATCACAGATATCCATGACCTGGATGAATGAGACCATCACAGATATACATGACCTGGGTGAATGGAAATTCAGATATACCATGACCTGGTGAAATGAATAACAGATATACCATGACCTGGATGATGAATATTACAGATATACCGTGACCTGGATGGATGAATATACAGATATACCATGACCTGGATGAATGAATATTACAGTTATACCATGACCTGAATGAATGAATATTACAGATATACCATGACCTGGATGAATGAATATTACAGATATACCATGACCTGGATGGATGAATATTACAGTTATACCATGACCTGAATGAATGAATATACAGATATATATATCTGATGAAATTACTATACCATGCTGGATGAATGAATATTACAGATATACCATGACCTGGGTGAATGAAATTACAGACATACCAGACCTGGATGAATGAATATTACAGATATGACCGACCCCTGGATAAATGAATATTACAGATTTACCATGAACTAGAGTGAATGAATATTACAGATATACCATGACCTGGATGGATGATATTACAGAATATACCATGTCCTGGTTTGAATGAGAACCACACAGATACACATGACCTGGTGAATGAGAACCATCAAGATATACCATGAACGGATGATGGAACACATCCACAGATATACCATGACCTGGATGAATCATATTACAGATATACCAGACCTGGATGATGAATTACAGAAGACCATGACCTGGATGAATAAATATACAGATAACATGCCCTTGGTGAAAATATTCAGATATACCATGACCTGGATGGGATATTACAGATATACCATGACTGGATGAATGTATACAGAAACACCATGACCCGGATATGAATGAATATAAGAGTATTACCATTACCCGGATAATGAGTATTACAGTATACCATGACCTGGATGAATGAATATTACATAGATACCAGACCCGGATGGATATGAATATACAGATATACCATGACCTGGGGGATGAATATTACAGATATACCATGACCTAGATGAATGAATATTAAGATATACATGACCGTAAGATACGAATGAATGATGGATTGAATGAATATTACAGATACTCCACAAGCATTAAAACAAAGAGATAGTAATCTGACATTCAAAGACCCCTTAAGGCACAGTAAACACAGTCCTTAAGGTAACCATATATTAGGACGATTTTACTACCCAACCAAGCAATCCCACAAAACATTAGACCGATCTACGGAACCACCTTTCCCATTCTTCTTTGCAACCCACGCGATCGCAAATCCCATTTTTTCGATCGCATGTCGGTCGCACAGAAAAAACCCTAAATTTAAATTTGTTTCAAGCAGATCCCCACACACCCAAAGGCAATGCTTTTAAAAACCACTTATTCATAAATGTAGCCAATGTTCTTGCTCCTGGTCTTGCTGCCTTCATTTCTTAACGGGTAGGAGTAGTTATTCATGGCCATGATAGATGAGCGTCATCAATGATGACTGCTTTTCCCAGAGCAGTCTTCAAGTGTGCATGTGTGAGCTCGTAAGGAGCTTGTACAGCTTTAGGAGGAGGTACAAACCTTTGGAAGGCAAATTTAATTTTGTTGTGTGGAAATTCCCTTTAAAGTACAATACATACAGTATTGCTTCTTAACAATGTAGTTTATACATACAGTATTGCTTTCGAACAATGTACTGTAGTTTATACATACAGTATTGCTTCGTAACAATGTACTGTAGTTTATACATACAGTATTGCTTTCGTAACAATGTACGTGTGTTATACATACAGTATTGCTTCGTAACAATGTACTGTAGTTTAACATATAGTATTTTTTTATTTGTTTATTAAGTCAGTATTGTAACTGTACTAAATTTGTTGAATTAAAGCTATATTTTCAATAAAAACATAAATATTTTTCATTACAGCATTGGTCTCCATGGCAGTACAGCATAATATGGAAGATTAATGAAACCATTTCAAGATGTAGACAACATTGGGTCTAGCGTTGTTTTTCCCACGAATCTCACCTGTGATTATGGCCGTCCTATTCTTAATAGGATTCCACAAAGCTGCATTTCATAGTCTAGCATCAAAAATTCATTCATGACAAGCACACACCTGGTATCAATCAAGACGTGACTCCATCTTGTTTTTAAGTGACAGGTGGGTCACGAAAGGTAGTCCCAATTTGTCTAATGTTGAAAGTATTTCAGAGCGATAGTATACATATTAAAAATGAAAATAAAATAGTGTTTCAGGACTTTACAGTAAGTTGATTGGTATGGTTATTCAAATGAGCAATTTTGTGATATTCATATTCACTTATATATAAATTATTCAGTGTAAAAGTATTATTATCATGGGATTAAGTTCTAAGTGATACTTGGTATATAACCTATATACATAGGTTAGGATAGTAAAGGGAATTATTACTGATGCAGTAACTTTTTTCTGGCTGTCCTCCCACGATTCATTGTCACTGACAATTCACCCATTTCTAAACATGGGAGAACATATATAATGAAGTAGGGGGAGGGACTTAAATGGTTGTTTCACAGAAAACATTCAGTTATTCCATGAGTATATTCACCTTTAAAAGTCCCTTTTTTATACCACCATAAGTGGTATCTATACACATGTTAATAAAGTTTGAAACAAACATAACAACACCATCGGATTAAAAGAGGGAACTAAAAAGGAAATAAATTTAACAGAAACTATTGTCCCAGTTGACAGAGCACACAAATACAGCAAGCTATCTCACCTTTTCCCTTTTGTGGCTCCGCCCCTGGTGTGATTTATGAAAATTAACTTGTGGGTAACTAGGGATCAGCTCCCAATAATGCTCCCTCTTTTGTTTTTGCTGCAAAATTTCTCAACTATTATATAGTATCCCCCGTACAACCAGAAATACAGTGTATGTATTAGTACCAGTAATTTCATATTATATAATACACGTACCAACCAGAACTACGTAGTATATGAATTAATACCAGTAATTCTCAATATGATATACTACCCCGTACCAACCAGAACTACAGTATATGTATTAGGACCAGTAATTCTCAATATTATATAATATCCACTGACCAACCAGAAACCACAGTAGTATGTATAATACCAGTAATTCTCTAATATTAATCGTACCCCGTACCAACCAGAACTACCGTAATGTATAATACCAGTATTCTCAAAGTATTATGATATCCCTGTACCACCAGAACTAAAGTATATGTATTAATACCAGGAATTCCAATATATATAGATCCCTGTACAACCAAACTACAGTATATGTATTAATACCAGTAATTCTCATATTATATAGTATCCAGTACCAACCAGAACTACAGTATATGTATTTAATACCAGTATTCTCATATATTATATAGATACCCTACCAACCAGAACTACAGTATATGTATTAATACTAGTAATTCTCAATATTATATAGTACCTCCGTACCAACACAGAACTCAGTATATGTATTAGTACCAGTAATTCTCTATATTATAAAACCAGTACCAAACCAAACTACAGTATATGTATTAATACCAGAATTCTAATTATATATAGTACCCGTACAACCAGAAACTACAGTATATGTATTAATACAGTAATTCTCAATATTATATAGTATCCCCGTACCAACCAGAACACAGATAGTGATAGTACCGTAATCTCTATATTATATAATATCACCGTACCAACCAGAACTAAGTATAGTATTAATACCAGTAATTCTCAATATTATATAGTACCTACCCAACCAGAACTACAGTATATGATTAATACCAGTAATTCTCAATATTAGATAGTATCCCCGTACCAACCAGAAACACTTTATGTATTATACAGTAATCTCAATATTATATAGTATCCCTGTACCAACCAAAACTACAGTATATGTATTAATACCATTAATTCTCAATATTATATAGTATCCCAGTACCAACCAGAACTACAGTATATGTATAATCCAGTAATTCTTAAATTATCATAGTATCCCTGTACCAACAGAACTACAGTATATATATTAATACCAGAATTCTCAATATTAATAGTATCCCCTACCAACCAGAACTACAGTATATGTATTATACCAGTAATTCTTCAATATTATATAGTATCCCCGTACCAACCAGACCCTACGAGTATATGTAATAATACCAGTAATTCTCAATATTATATAGTATCCGTTACCAATCAGAACTACAGTATAGTATAATACCAGTAATTCTCAATTTTATTAGTATCCCTGTACCAACCAAAACACAGTCAAATGTATATAATACCAGTAATTTCAATATATATAGTATCCCCAGTACCAACCAACTACAGTATAGTATTAATACCAGTAATTCCATATTATATAGTATCCCCGTACCACCAGAGAACTACGTATATGTATAATACTAGTAATTCACTATTATATAGTATCCCCGTACCAACCAGAACTACAGTATAGTACTTAGTACCAGTAATTCTCTATATTAGTACCTAATATCACCTGTAGCCAACTCAGACTACATAGTTATTGTATTAATACCAGTAATTCTCAATATTTATAATAGTACCCGTACCAACCAAAGAACATAAAGTATATGTATGTATATACCAGTAATTCTCCCACAAATATATAGTATCCCTGTACCAACCAGAACTCAAGTATAGTGTAAAACAGTAATTCTCATATATATAGTTATCCCTGTACCAACCAAAACTACAGTATATGTATTAATACCAGTAATCCAAATATATAGTACCCGTACCAACCAGCAGAAAAACTACAGTAATGTATTAATACCAGTAATTCCAATATTATATAGTATCCCCGTTACCAACCAGAACTACAGTATAGTATTAATACCAGTAATTCTAAATATTATAGTGATCCCTTTACCAACCAGAACTAAAGTATGTATAATACCAGTAATTCTCAATATTATATAGTATCCCCGTACCAACCAGAACTACAGTATATGTATTAATACCAGTAATTCTCAATATTATATAGTACCTCTGTACCAACCAGAACTACAGTATATGTATTAATACCAGTAATTCTCAATATTATATAGTATCCCTGTACCAACCAGAACTACAGTATATGTATTAATACCAGTAATTCTTAATATTATATAGTATCCCTGTACCAACCAGAACTACAGTATATGTATTAATACCAGTAATTCTTAATATTATATAGTATTCCTGTACCAACCAGAACTACAATATTTGTATTAATACAATGCTATTCAGTGAACTTGCCATTACCACATCTGCTGGAAGACAGTTCCACAATTTCACTGTTCTCACTGTAAAGAAACCTTTCCTAACCTGAAGATGAAACTTCTTTTCTTCCAACCTTAAAGGATGTCCATGTGTCCTCTGATATGACCTATTAGTGAACAATGCACCAGAGAGTTCATTGTATGGCCCATTAATATATTTGTATAAAGTGATCATATCCCCACACAAACATCACTTCTCTAATGTAAACAGCCCTAACTTGTCTAATCTGCCTGCATAGTCAAGCCCCTCCATTCCCTTTATTAGTTGCCCTTCTCTGAACTCCATTCATTTGCAAGATGTCCCTTTTGTATATGGGATCCCAAAACAGCACAGCATATTCCAAATGACAATATAGAGGAGCACTATAGCATTATATAGCAGCACTCCTATGCTAGTATACAAAAAAATCAATTAGCAATCACATATTAGGGACACTGTAATACCTAAAAGCATTTAAAACCAAAAGCCTCATGCATTAGGTAACTGGTAAGTCACCAGTATTTGCAAGTCTAAACACTGTTCATGTGTATGTTACCCTACTCACTGTATGCTCTAAAGTGTAAACACTTGGTATGGCAAGGAGGAGGCAGTTAAAACACAAAGTGCTAAGTGCAGGTGCACAACGCGTTTCGCTCTATGTCTGTAAGGAACCGGAGCTTCCTCAGCTTCTACCTTGCATGTCCAGACTTCCCCTTTATATAGGCCTTATATACGTCACACAGCATACATGAGGAAGGGCATATTCCAAATAAGGCCTTACCTCAAGATATACCTTTAATATACACATCTATTTATGAAGTGAATTATTCTGGCCATACAATTATATTTATTTTCTTTATTTTTGGCAGAACAGCTTGCACTTACAATATATTTCCTTTCTCTAAATCTGTATCTGTAGGATAAGGAGCAAATACAATATCTTAATTTGTCACAGTGTTACACCAAGAAAAGCCCAGATCAAAATAAAAAAAATTGCACAAAGAAACCTCTCAACACACAAACACTTTGGTTTTTCCTTCCATTTTCTCCTATCCAATCCTATCATCAGTTAATGAGGGTACAAAGGGTAACACCTGCTGATCACTTATTTAATAACTAAAGGATTTTTACAGTGGTTCTGGGAAGAAGACGTTACAATAGATTATGGAGGAAGGGTTACTGGCATTTTGACACACAGCATGTTTTCAACAAAAAGCCTTTGTCATCCAGGTTGGGACACATTCCTGTGTGTTAAATGACTGTATCATGACACTGCCATTGGGAACTGTACACAGATACTGTAAGAAAGGTTAAAAAGGTAAACATATATATAAAAAAGAATTGCATTAGTTACATAGTTATAGTTATGGAGGTTGTATAAAGACATATGTCTATCTAGTCCAACCTTTATACCCTACCCATAATGTCTGTATAACAGTTACATAGTAACATAGTATTGGAGGTTGTATAAAGACATACGTCCATCTAGTCCAACCTTTATACCCTACCCATAATGTCTGTATAACAGTTACATAGTAACATAGTATTGGAGGTTGTATAAAGACATAGGTCAATCTAATCCAACCTTTATACCCTACCCATAATGTCTGTCTAACAGTTACATAGTAACATAGTATTGGAGGTTGTATAAAGACATATGTCCATCTAGTCCAACCTTTATACCCTACCCATAACGTCTGTACAACAGTTACATAGTAACATAGTATTGGAGGTTATATAAAGATACATGTCCATATAGCCCAACCTTTATACCCTAATTATAGAAGACTTTACGTCTACAAATTGGGTTTGTCTTAGCTTTTTTTCTAGATTTCCTTCTAGTAGATGTAAAGATATTACAATAAATCTAATTTTAATGAATTTTAGCTGGGAAATATAACTATTGTATTTGTATTTCTTTCATAGGTAATTTAAAGGTCTGACTAAGAGAGAATGCCCCCAAAAGCAAACCTTTATTATCATTAATGCAATCAACTTCTCTCTCAGAGAGATTCAAGAAACTATGGAATAGATAGATAGATAGATAGATAGATACAGTAGATAGATAGATGATAGATAGATAGATAGATAGATAGATAGATAGATAGATAGATAGATAGATAGATGATAGATGGATAGATAGATAGATACTAGACGGATAGGTAGATATATAGATAGATATATAGATAGATACTAGATAGATATAAAGATAGATAGATAGATAGATAGATAGATAGATAGATAGATAGATAGATAGACAGATAGATAGATAGATAGACAGACAGACAGACAGATAGATTGATAGACAGACAGATATATAGACCTAACCTACTAGGCCCTTTTCCCTGCAGTACTTGCTTACACTTGTAAAGGCCTTTCTAGTTCGCCCTGCAGCAAATTATAGTACGTGCATGGCCTGACCACAACTTTCAATTGGCCTGTTCCCAGACTGTGCAAATGGGTGGAGCAGAACCTGACCAGTTATTGCAGATATACTGTAATTAATTATTATTAGTGATCTAAACCCAGGGGTGAGGACCCAGCAGTTTGGCTTTTAATTCTGGGTACTTATTGTTAGGGGATATGATAAATGATTGTCCTTTAAGACAGCTGGGTAGGGAACGTCACCAAAAGTAAATATTTTCAGTTTAGTTCAATTCCTCAGGCTGTTAATGTGTCTCCTGAAGCCCAAACTGTGTTGGTAGAAATAATCAAGAGATTGTGAATGTCAGTGACAGATCTAGTAAAATGGGGACAAACTTTAAGCTGTACATCATCTTCAAGGGAGAAATTACAGGATAAATATTAGAAGATTATATTTCCCCTTTAAGGCCATGGAAGATGTTGGTCTTTCCACACAATAAAGCATTTTCCCTCGGAATCACTGACAATATATATCCATACGTGCCGAGCTGGGTACACACATTGCAGTTTGTAATAGATGACAGACAGATCCTACACTTTACACTACATTAAGAAGGCGATGCACCAAGAGGCTCAATCATTGCTAAGTGTGTCTCCTCTTCCAAAGCAATAATGCTATATTGGCTTTCAGTGCATTGCAATCCTGTCCTGGTCAAATTGGAGGGTGGACCGTGGACATGACTTTTAAGATTTGGCTTAAAGGGTAAAGCAGATGTGATTTCTCGTCCCGATCAAGTCGCTCCTAGTGAGTGGTTGACCAGGACTAATCACTACCGGTCGCAGCAAAAGTTGCTGTTGCATACAGTTCGCTGAAGCTGATCGTGCAGTCAATGGGAGACTACACAGTCAGCAGTGATTTGCCGACATTTCTGATCACCCGATCGTCCGATACAGATGTACTCTATTAAAAAGAGCTCTCTTAAACCCAGAACCGAAACACAAGAAAAGTGACATCATATATGCAGTGCAGTGCAGTGAAGGGTTTGTACGTGGGGGAGACCAAACAGCAACTGAACCAACGTATGGCCCAGCACAGAAGAGCCAATACCTCGGGTCATGACTCCGCCAGTGCTTGCAGGAAAAAACACCTTTTATATTTCTGTATATGGGAAGACATGCCTCCTTGCAACGCGTGTCTTGCCATTGGCTGCATCGCCATCTGTCACTTACAAGGGAAGTGCTGAGTCATAGTTACATTAAATGCAATCTGTCCCGCCCATCTAATTACATTTTTAAGGATAAAATCACCAGGTAGATCTATAATGATGTATAGGAGTAGTAGAACATAAAAATGCAAAATGCTAAGAAGGCACATTGCAAATCAATTCCTGCATTCCAGATTCATAGACACTGAGCGGTAATGGGGAAGTTGTCAAACACAAAGAATTCACATTTTTGTATGAAATAGGAACCGTTCTTAGGACCTGAGGTAATTAAGTTCCAGCTTAAATATAATTCCTACTCAATGTTTAAAGGAGAACTAAAATTCCTTTTTTTATCCTTATTTGAAAGCTTTTCTTCCAAGAACACCTATACATTGGAAGATTCTTCTCTAGTAAGTTGTATTTAGTACATGAAAGTAATAGATTCTGTAACTATGAAGGCTTCCATGTTGTTGACAGTACAACTCGTAGTCCACATTGGCTTCAAAAAGCCATGCCCCCTGACCCCGGGATTACCTGTCTCTATGTACAGAGTTTCTTCTGTTTCTAGTGAAAGATAAAGTTTCTAAATGTACCTGTATTCATTGTTGGGTTGCTGGTGGCTCACCATGTAAATGTTCTGTCTCAGAGGGAGGTTCGATCTCTGAGCTGCAACATGATTGGCTGTCAGCTCCCAGTAAGCAAGGCTGCAGCTTCCTATGAAGTACGTACACATAGCTGGGTGTTCCCAGATAAGGTGAATTATGGGAGCTGACCCCTAGTACCCACAGGTTAATTTCATAAATCACCCAGCATCCACAGCAAATAGAGAGGTGAGACACAGCTTTTTGTATCTTTGTGAATGTGCTCTTTCTATTTGGGCATTGTTGTCTGAATACTTTAGTTCCCCTTTAAATGAGAAAGATCCCTTTAATTTCTCAGCATGCAAAAGGACTTAATTTAAATGCCTCCGAAACAAGAGCAACAAGGCAGCTCCAATGCATAGATATTTAAATAGGCAGATAAAATCTTCTGTAAATACAATAATCTGAATACATTATTATTCTGGAAACAAATATGCTTGTGAAGGTTCTCATTCATCCAGGTCATGGTATATCTGTTGTATTCAATTAGATCAACTGGTCTTGAAGTTTAGTTCTTGAAGACGTTTCACTAGTCATCCGACTGGCTTTCTCAATTCAGAATGACTTGTACAAGAATCTTTGGCAATTATGTACCCTGGAAAATCCCAATTAGCATATCACAGCAAAGTGTTAAGGGCGTGATTGGATAGTGGCTAAGAGGTGTAATAGGAACGCCCAGAGTAAGGTGTCAAAACAGCATTGTATGAAAGACCCAATACCGAAACACAAGAAAAGCGACATCATATACGCAGTGCAGTGCAGTTTAGAATGCTCTGATTTGTATGTGGGGGAGACCAAACAGCAACTGCATCAACGTATGGCCCAGCACAGAAGAGCCAATTCCTCGGGTCAGGACTCAGCCGTGTACCTGCATCTTAAGGATAAAGGACATACCTTTGAAGATTGTAATGTTAACATATTGGCAAAGGAACGTGACTGGTTCAAGAGAGGTGTTAAGGAGGCCATTTATGTGAAAATAAAGAAACCAAGCCTAAATAGAGGTGGGGGGTTCGACACCATCTGTCTGCCATGTACAATGCTGTTTTGACACCTTACTCTGGGCGTTCCTATAACACCTCTTAGCCACTATCTAATCACGCCCTTAACACCTGGCTGTGATATGCTAATTGGGATTTTACAGGGTACATAATTGCCACAGATTCTTGTACAAGTCATTCTGAATTGAGAAAGCCAGGATCTTATAAATACACATTCCCCTGACATTGGTGTTTTACATTTTGTAAGTGAAGGTTCTTATATCAAACTGATGTATCAAAAATTCAAAATAATGGATTTGCGAAATAAGTGAGTGATTCAAAAACATACTCCCAGGGTACTAGAGATGAAGTCCGGTACTAACTTGGGACTGACCATTCTGACGGGACTATCAGATTTTTCAGATCATAGAACTTTTCCTTGTTTTCTGATAGTTATCAATTTTACGGAATCAAATATTCCAGAATTATTGAATATTCCCAGTCGAATATTCGGATATACAGAGCCGTTTTCGAGTAATATCGAACACATTAACCCTCGATCCTGAATACGTGAACCTTCGATTCCAAATATGGGAGAAATACCTTATCCCTCGATTTCAAATATTCTAAAGTTATCTAGTATGTGATGTGGAAACTCGAGAATAAACTGTCAGTTCCAAATCGAAACAGGGATTCGTGGCTAAAAGCCACTCACCATATTATAAAAGAATAATACATATCTATTACCTAGCCGCACACTCCTGTCTGTACCTATCTTAAGTTTTAAATTATATTTATGTAACAATGGTGCAACGTTTCAGGCACGATGCACTGCTAATAGGGTTATATTTATAATTATAAGTAGGGAACAGTTACCATAAGTCTTCCTCCCATCCCAGTACACTGATTACATGAGCGAATCGCTGTATCAGTGACATTAGACCAAATTGACCAAACGAATTCTGCCTTTCAGGTGGATAACTAAGCAAGAGGGACCGTATTACCTCTGGATAAGAGTTTAATTAGTCCTAATCCCTAGCACTGCTGACTAATATTACCTGTATGTACAATCCCATCGAATGCTCCTTTGGGGACCACTAGAAATGACACTAGATGTGTATTTACCATGCGCAAGTGGAACAGGCTATTTATTTATTTACGAGTTTGTATTATTGTTTTTTATACTTCATTTTGTCTCCTTTCGGAACAGATTTATTTTTAGATTGGCTTATATATAGTTATACCCCCCCAACCCCGCTATAAATAAATTAGGAATTCCATCGGTGTATCTGTATATCTAGTTATTGTCTGTGCCCTGCTCTCTTGTTAGATCACCTCAATCCTTGGGATTGTTAGTGTATGATTCTCTATTCTTCTCCAAGTGTTTTGGGTTGTTAGTGGTAGAATATAATAATCCCATTGATGTTCAGGGGTTCCCCAATGAACGTTCTCTGCCCTGTGTGTGAGAATAAAACGAGGAATATTCTATCCCAAAGCTGGCAGTGTGGATATCACGCTCAGCGCATTATCCTCTGTGAGATTAGAACGCTCACTGAACTGGATGGTGGATTAAGATGCTCAGAATATTCCTTCAGTTTGTAATGATTGGACGGGCCGGATCATCATATTGACATGATTTGGAAGTTTCCTTAAGGCTCCCATGTCTCTTGCGGTGTAAAAAACACTACAAATGGACACAAATGTCATATTACTATACAGGAGAATCATGTAAACACGTTGTTCTAGGTTCAAGAAAACATCCTACATCTGCTGGACATAGAAATACCAAAATGTACAGGATTATTAACGTTTCTGACCTACACAGGTCAAACCCGAAAAGAATGCCAAAGGGGATTTTCACTGTATTTAATAAGAAGTAAGACTGCTAGATTGTCAGTCAAAAGCACATGTTCAACAGAAAAGATAACCTAAACTCTTTATGTTAAAGGGATTTACAGTATGTCACAATAGTGAGTTCACCCTCACATTGACATACAGTATGTAACAAGAGAGAGTACACACTCATATTTACATACAGTATGTAACAATAGAGAGTACACACTCACATTAACATACAGTATGTAACAATAGTGAGTACACCTTCACATTGACATACAGTATGTAACAATACTGAGTCCCCCCTCACATTGACATACAGTATGTAACAATAGAGTACACACTCACATTTACATACAGTATGAAACAATAGTGAATACACCCTCACATTGACACACAGTATGTAAAAATAGAGAGTACACACTCACATTTTGTTGGCCCAGGTGCTTAAGCCCCGAGCCCGTCGCTTGAATCCGTTTTGTTTATAAACACTGCAAAATCAATGACGATTGATTCTTATCCATACAATCACTATAGTTGGCACTCACTATTCCCCGTCGGTGGTCTGGGTGCAGCCTGCCCCGAACCCCTCGCTATGGTTCCATCCACTTGACAACTGCAATACTTAAGGGTCTGGCGCACTCTGGAAATCGATTCAGCCGGCACAACAGTATGTATTAAAAACTATATATTTTATATGACAAAAGTTAAAAGCAACATAGTTACCAAAACGGCAGGAATACCCTGCCGTTTTGGTAACTATGTTGCTTTTAACTTTTGTCAAATAAAATATATAGTTTTTAATACATACTGTTGTGCCGGCTGAATCGATTTCCAGAGTGCGCCAGACCCTTAAGTATTGCAGTTGTCAAGTACACCCTTACATTGACATACAGTATGTAACAATAGAGAGTACACCCTCACATTGACACATAGAATGATACAATAGTGAGTACACACTCACATTAACATACAGTATGTAACAATAGAGTACACACTCACATTAACATACAGAATGTAACAATAGAGTACACACTCACATTAATATACAGTATGTAACAATAGAGTACACACTCACATTAATATACAGTATGTAACAATAGAGTACACACTCACATTAACATACAGAATGTAACAATAGAGTACACACTCACATTAACATACAGTATGTAACAATAGGGTTGTTACATTACAAACCTAGGGGTGTAATGTGGTTCATTAGGATTACAGAGTCTCAGGTGTAAAAGGTTAGCAGGTGCATTGAATTTGGTGTTATTGCTCTCGTACTGGAAGTTGAACATGGCACCTCATGGTAAAGAAAACTCTGAGGAACTGAAAAAAAAAAGAATTGTTGCTCAACATAAAGATGGCCTAGGCTATAAGAAGATTACTAACACCCTGACACTGAGCTGCAGCGCAGTGACCAAGACCATACGGCAGTTTACCAGGACAGGGTCCACTCAGAACAGGCCTCATCATGGACGACCAAAGAAGTTGAGTGCACATTCTCTCAAAGCTTGCATGGCAGCAACAAGGTGAGGAGTACAAAGAGTCTCTTGCCTACAGTCAAGGTGGGGGGAGTGTGATGACTTGGTGCTACATGAGTACTGACGGCTATGGGGAGCTACAGTTCACCAAACCACAAATAGCTTCCCAAATGAGGCACTCTTGCTTGTCTCCAAATAATCAATCATCTGCTCAGTGAACTTAGACATGCTCACTCAGGAAAAGATCAGCTATTTTGTATCTTCCTGCTCTAGGAAAGAAAGGGAAAGGGGGTTCAATAGAAAAATAGTTTATTAAGTTCAATTAGTTATATCTTTAAAAAGAAACAGGGGCTCACTGCCCATGAGGAAATCTAATGCAGGCAGCTGGCACCTCTGTGAATATAGATTAACGGCGGCACGCTCCTACGCTTGCGAGAGGGGGGAACCTATGGACCTTTATGGATAAAGCAAAGAATATTTCCAAATACTGCTCAGCCCCAAAATAATTGCTGTTTGCAGGTTCGCACAGCTGAATGGCTACTAAATGATCCCGGTAACTGCAAATGAAAGCTCTCTGCTCACACAATGAAATATCCCTTAGCATTTAGCTTGGATTCCTGGCATACTACAGGTCACATGTAAGGATGCAGAGCGGTTAAAAGCCATAGATGCCTTATTAAGAATAGGGCTCATTGATGAATGATCTGTCTGCTGACTTGCTTTGTGCTGGGTTGCAAGGGAAACGATTTGCTTCCTGGTCTAGGGTTATTAAAGGAATGAGAATTGGGCTGTGGCTCAAAAGAGATTAAAATTTGGGGCATCCCAACCTTAGAAAATAATTAGGTAAAGCAGCAGTTTCCACACTGTCTTCCAATGTATAACAGCTTATGTATCAGTTGTTAGATGGTAAAGTTGCACTTGGGGGGCGTTCTACTGTTTGGGTTGATTAGTTTGTAGCCCATTTTCATAGCCAACATACCCCACATTTCCTTTATTAGCACCACCAGCTGTCTAGATCTCCCTGGAGGAATTTCGTAAGGTTCTATTTCCCTAAGCAAAGAATTTATTCTAAAGGGCGAAATACTGTATCTGAAAGGAAACAATTCCTAATGTCATACAGTCAAAACATTCCAACCAGAGGCTCCATCCAAGGTTCTGCTTCGCATCAGAAACCGCGTAAAATCTGATTCACGGTTTTATTTGGAATGTGATGCGAATAAGGAAACGTCTTCTTGCAGCGCTGTCAGGAATAAATAGTGTGACATGGGAACAGCATAAATATACAGAAGGAAAACAGAGAGACCCAATTTAAATCCCGTGCCTGTGAGGTGTGGATTTGGAGGGTTTAATTGTAGCCCTTCAGCAATGATCCCCTTTTGGGTATGTAATTGGTCCCGCCACTCATCAAAAATTGACAACCCACCCTAAATATTTAAATGAAATTTCCCTGGAATCTATTTATTGTAAAATCAACCATTAAGGTTTTATTGGTAATACGCAGCACTAAAAATGACTTGCTTTGCCAATAGACATGTCCATTGGGCATTGGTGTAAGTTAAAGATATCTGCATCTTTATCAGACTGGTAAATGTTACAGCAGAGCTGTCTACACGTTATATCTTTTCTTTAGAACCAAACACATATGAAAAGTAAATGTATATACCAGTTCCCAATATGTGCTGTTTATACCTGGACTGCACACTTCTAATGTACAGTAAATACTGACTTTCAGCATCATCCATACGCATATCAATGTTGCGCTAATAGTAATGTTCAATATCATCTGTCCCCTGCCCAACCCCAATTTTAGCACGTACAGTACACAATCCACTTGGCACGAGTGTCCCTCTGTTAAGGAGAATAGTGTGAGGTATGCAGATGCTGGGAAAGTTGCTATAGAGAGCAACATTTTTTCATGCAATCGCGTTCATTTTAAAACCAGAGTCAAATCAGAAAAATAAACAGTTCTATGGGCAGTTATATCTTCTTTCATTAAATGTCTGATCCCTTTAAAGGTATATTGTTAGCCCCCCCCAAACTGCAATAGAAATGAGAGATGTAAGAGTAACCTGTAAAAGTTATCATTTAAGGTATGAACATGCCCTTTAAAATGAAGCTACATTTACACAAGCGTGTAGCGTTTCACACTCAGGTAAAACGACTACCAGAAAGCTAACCTGACACTTGTGTGACAGTTGCCTTTAAATCCTTAACATGGTGCTAGGAGTTGGAGAAGTTAATGTAGCTATCCCAAAATACACTGGTTTCCTTGGAATCAAACAACATACGGTATAATGACGTTAACTGCCAACCTGCCATTCTGCTTTAGAAGATGCTCACTGTAAAAATGCATTATTATATTATTTATCTAATTATTATTATTATACATTATTATATATTAATAATCTAATTAGTATTATAATATGATTCAAATTATTATTATGCATTATTATTATAATATTAATCAAATTATTATTATTATTATTATTATTATTATTATTATTATTATTATTATTATTATTATTAATCTAATTATTATGCATTATTATTATATTATTAATCAAATTATTAAGCATTATTATTATACTATTAATCTAATTAGTATTCATTATTATTATATTATTCATCTAATTATAATGCATTATTATATTATTAATCTAATTAGTATGCATTGTTATTATATTATTAATCAAATTATTATTATATTATTAATCAAATTATTCATTATTATTATTATTATACTATTAATCTAATTAGTATTCATTATTATATTATTAATCTAATTATTATGCATTATTATAGTATTAATCTAATTAGTATGTATTATTATTATTATTATTATATTAATCTAATTAGAATGCATTATTATTATATTATTAATCTAATTAGTATGTATTATTATTATTATTCTTATTATATTAATCTAATTAGAATGCATTATTATTATATTATTGATCTAATTAGTATGCATTATTATTATATTATTAATCAATAAGTATGCATTATTATTATATTATTAATGAATTAGTATGCATTATTATTTTTATATATTAATTAGTATGCATTATTATTATTATTATTATTATTATTATTATTATTATTAGATTATTAATTAGTATGCATTATTATTAGATTATTAATTAGTATGCATTATTATTATTAATGATTAACATTTACAATAGTTGTGGAGTTGCAAGGTCTGCTAATGATGAAAGTTGTAGTTCTGCCACATTATAAGGATCTGTGAGGGCCAGGCCACACGGAAGCGCTTTTAAGCGCGACCCAATCGCTCTTTTAAAAGCGCACACTAGTGTGGCCCAGTTGATGTGGCTACATTAGTGCGCTAGGGCGATCCACATTTTTTTTGTGCAATTGAATGCGCTCCGATTTCAAATCAAGGTGGGATCGCGATCTCACGGCAATGATCTCTCGCACTCAAATGCGTGCATTCACACGCGTGCTTCCGTGTGCGCACAATCACGTTACATTGTAGCCTCAGCCTGCAAACCCCTGGTTTATATTGCTGACGCCCAGTGCCTTTCATTGCAAGGGTTCCTCACCTGACCCTACATCCTGGTATTTAAAGGGACAATTCACCCTGAAAGTAATTGTAAAGCAAATACAATCTCCAGGTGTCTAGCGATGTCCCTTTAAAAGCCAATACCCCTCTGCAGGAGATCTGGCGAATATTATAAGCCTTTGTACGGGTTGGCAACATTGCAATAAGAATGGAGGCTTAGTTGTCGATTAGAGCTGCAGTCTACGTGAGCTGCATTGTAAAAGGGCCACAGCTAGAAAAGAATTTGATCAATGACGGGCTTGGCAGTCCAGATCAATATTACTTGTAGTTTTTAGCACTTGCCCTTTAATATTACTTAAAAAAAGATTTTTATTGTACTCTTATTGCCCAAGCTGCGCCCCATTCATATGCTTTAAAAACTACAACTCCCAGCATTCCCTGCTACACTCAGGGTCTAAATACACATCAGTATGAATTATGGTACAGTAACTTCAACCAATCAAAATGCGAGCAGCCTGCAATGTTACGGTTTAAAATCCCCTGCAAAGCTGAAGTCTAATAAAACCTTCCTTGCACACATAGAATTGAGGGTATTTTCTAAATCAGTATTAACTTCTCCTTGAGAAAAAAAAAAAAAAAAGAAAACATTACAGTTTAATGGCTACACATCAAGGGACTCCAGTATCACCCCCGAGAGCCTGAATGTGCCAGGGTATCAATGAATACAACATTCCGAGCTGATTGTAGGGCTGTCCAGTCAATGAACAAGCGATCCTGAGATTTCCAAGGCTGTCAGATTAAAAAGACCTCGTGCTAGTCATGTGTTTATCTCCTGATGCAGGGACGCTATAGTCAGCTTGGCTTTTATGATGGGTGGGGGTCTCCATGTGAATCAGGGGGCTTGCTACATCAGGCACCCTAGCTGCTGCTCAATGATTTATTATTTATATGAGAAATCATTTAGGTTATTACATTGGTTAACCCCCTGTCCTCCACGAATTGCCATCTCTTCCTTTAAAATCTGCAAGGCTGCATACACGTTCATGAAATGCATGCTGCATGGCTACAAAGAAATCAACGCAGCCTGAAGCTGATTTTATATGTTTATAAATAGTGGTTCCGGAGCAGCGGGTTTTGAAAATTCACAGGCGGTATTTTCGGAACTTTGATAGAGGCAGAACTCAGAATGACTTGTACAAGAATCTGTGGCAATTATGTACCCTGGAAAGTCCCAATTAGCATATCACAGCCAGGTGTTAAGGGTGTGATTGGATAGTGGCTAAGAGGTGTTATAGGAACGCCCAGGGTAAGGTGTAAGGTATAAGGTGTCCCTTACCCTGGGCGTTCCTATAACACCTCTGAGCATGACCTGGATGAATGAGAACCTTCACAAGCAGTATTTCGGGAGCATTTATTATTATACAGACACAATGCTGAATGGGCAGGTTAAAGTCATTGGGATGGGAAAATACTGGAAAATGAATCAAACTATAGGGACTCTGCGCACTCCGGTACAAAGTACAGCCACGCGGTCATTTAAACGTATTAAACATTTATTGTGCTCACCGACACCTACATGAACAGATCGCGTCTGACGTGTTTCCGACATTATCCGGTCCTTAGTTTAAAGCCATTGAATAAAAACTTGTATCTAGGACTAAAGATTAAAGGACAATTATACTCACCATCCCTCTCCTCCTCTTCCTTAGTCAGTATCTTCTACTCAGGGTGAAGAACTGAACCGCTAGGTCCTCAACCCTGGGTTCGCTTAACTTGCTGCATAGCCTTACTTACACGCTGCTCCGGTAGGCTCCGCCCCCTCCTCTGCTCGTTGCAGAGCGTGTCTTCCTATTGGCCTTGTCACTGACGGGGAGGAGGGGCTCATGGGTTTGTGCGCGCAATTTTTTCCGACTATAGGAATCGCGGCAACGCACCGAAAACGCGCGTTTTCAGGTGTAATGCGATTGCGCATCCATTTGCGATATGCAATCATACGCAATCGCCATTTTTATGCGCAATCGCATGCGATTTCGTATCTCAAAAGGAGAAATTGCATGCGTACAGGAATTGCAAAAGAAATCACGTGCCATTCCGTGTGCCATCGCGTGCACAGCGCAGAGTGGCCGTGGCCTTAGAAAGAGGAGTGGAGGGAAGGAGGGTATAATTGTCCTTTAAAAGTAGACACTTTAACTAGGCACGTGCCTATGAGGGAGGACGTGACTGGCATAAAGATGGGTCAGTAAGATATCACGATAAATTTACCTGGTATGGAAATTCCAAAAGGACGGAGGTTGCCTGTATGAAAGGCCAATCACATCGAGAAAAACATCAACCGATATCGGGATAAACACCAATGTTATTACGTCAGCGTTTTCCCCAAAGCATGGCGTTTGGAACCCTGACATGTGTTTTAATTAAAAGAAATGTTTGGGAAGTGGTTTAGGTTGCAGCCCCACTAATTACATAAACTAATAGTGTCACCACATCACCAGATCAGCTGAACCTATTAATACTGAAGCTCAGGATTCGGCAACCAGAAGCCCTCTTGGTCTTTTTAAGGCTGAGGCCACACGTTAATGCGCAGTAAAGTGCGTGAAATGGCCAAAGTCAATGTTGCGTGTATGCGCTGCGATTCCACCAATATTTCGTTATCAGATTGCATGCGGTTTGCAATTGGTGGCCACCCACATTGTGTTAGTTCATCGAGCGCAAACGGATCACAAAATGGATCAGCCTTGCACCATGTTGTCTCTGTAAGTTAGGGTAAGCCACGCTAACACGTTTTTAGCGAGTTTACGCATGCAATTGCGCATGCGATTTTGGTTAATGTTTGCGCATTAGTTTGCGTTTTGTGCTCACCATTTTTTACGCAAATGCGTTTTTATAATATATATTATATAATAAAAATATTTTACAATATAATATTAAATTGTAATATTAAATTACAATAATGTGGTGCAACAACGCGCAGAAATCGCACCCGCAACTGCGTGCGATAACGTTTGCGATTGTATGCGCGATTGAGCTGCAGGGCCCCTTAAACCCCTAAGGGCCCTTGTAAGGGCCACAATGATCCTTCTAAGGACCCGCGAGGGGGTCCAGGGTTGAGCCGCGGGACCCCCGAAAATCTGTCTGTGAGACTTTTGGCCGTTTGAGGCCAAATTCGGGAATCATTGAACGTTTGACTTTTGAATCGGGTGTTCGAGGATTACAGAAAAACAGCCTGCGGAAACCCGGAAGTAGCGTGCGTGTGCACTACTTACTTCCATTTTTTTGATTGTTCTTCCTGCAGGGACGTGTTCCCCAGACCATTTCCCAGCTCCCAGAGCAAATTACAGTAAGATATTTAAACCATTGTTTTAGGACGGAATTTCCCAAATCTTTTCCCCACTGACTTTAATGGCAGATTTTTTAATTTTCTGATATTTTTTTTTTAGAAAATCCGCAAATCCTTGAGCAGAATGGCTTTTCGGAAGTTCGGCCATCTCTAGTTATGGTAAAGGTGACTTTAGTGCAGTCTGGTAGGGGTATTATTGAGGGTTACCAAACCACTTCCTCAGATTCAAGAAACTTGGAGAAATAACAAGGATGCACTGACTGCAAACAAATTGCATGTTAACTGCATGTTGCGCTGCAATTCTCCACGTATTTTGTTATCGGAGCACATGCGATTCCCATGCGTGATCGGAATTGCGCCAGCGTGGCCTTTAACGAACTGGCATTAAGCCCTGCAGCAAGTAGATTGTATATGCAATTGGTTTTAAAAGGCAAAATATGTATAAATATATATAAATAAACCATTTGGTAACTTACCCTCTAACCATAAATCATTACGGGTAGCAATAACATAAACCTCTACCCTTTAATTTTACCCCTTTAATTAATACAATTATAAAAACAACATGGTACAGAGCTGCAGGGGGAGAATAATGAAATAAATCGAACCTCAGATCCGCTCTGTGTAATGCACTTCTCAGTATTTAAAGGTATATAAACAATTTTGCCATTCAAATAAAAAAAAAAAAACAATCTAAATCCAGCACCTTAAAACATCTATCTCCTATATTTTTATACATCTTGCCAGTAATCCGTGTCCAAACAACAAGTATCCATCACATGGTGGTTCTCTCCGTTGAAAACACATTAGTTACACTCTGCTAATAGATCTGATCTAATTTGTCTGCAATAACATTTGCATGGCCTTTAAAATGAGAAGAACAAACAAACAGGCCATGAAACCCAATCAGAGTTCTAATGGACTCGTTCAGGCCAAATCTCGGATTATGGGGAACAGACAGAAAAGCCTAATATTTCCCTATTGAATTTTCTTTTTCTTCTCTCCTGGAGTTGGATTGGAGGGAGGAGTTGACTTGTTCTGTGGTTAGGAGTTTCAAAGGGAAGAAATCCAGCACATGTGATTATACTTATTAAGTAGAGTGGAAAAGTGAGGAAGTTTCCCAGTCTCCTGAAACAGGCACATGAGATCCCCTAATTAGAGGACCAACATGGAGAGGAAGATCGTTCTTGAAGCTGTTGGGTTCCTCTTGGTCCTTTTTAACATTCAGAGTTGCTATGGTCAGTTTCCCAGGCCGTGCACCACAGTAGATGCCCTGCTAAGCAAGGAGTGTTGTCCAGTGTGGCCTGGAGATGGTTCTACTTGTGGAGAGCTGTCAGGAAGGGGGACCTGTCAGGACGTAACCTTAATCAACTCTGCGGTGGGCCCACAGTTTCCATATGTTGGGGTTGACGACAGAGAAAATTGGCCGACTGTGTTTTATAACAGGACTTGCCAGTGTCTGGGCAACTTTATGGGGTACAACTGTGCAGACTGTAAGTTTGGCTTTAGGGGGCCAAACTGCACTGAAAGTAGAAGAATGATAAGGAAGGAGATATTCAGGATGAACAGTGCAGAAAAGAGTAAGTTCATTGCATATCTCAATGTGGCAAAACACACCATCAGCCCTGACTATGTCATACCCACTGGGACCTATGACCAGATGAACAATGGCTCCAGCCCCATGTTTGTTGACATCAATGTGTATGACCTCTTTGTTTGGATACATTACTACGCATCCCGAGATGCCTTCGTGGGAGAAAATACAATATGGAGTAACATTGACTTTGCCCATGAAGCTCCAGCCTTTGCACCATGGCACAGGTATTACCTGTTACACTGGGAGCACCAAATCCAGAAGATCACAGGAGATGAGAATTTTACAATTCCTTTCTGGGACTGGAGAGATGCACAGGGTTGTGACATTTGCACAGATGAACTTTTGGGAGGGAGTCATCCAACCATCTCTGGTCTACTCAGTCCAGCATCTTTTTTTTCCACGTGGCAGGTAAGGCACATCTGGAACCACTATACTCCAGGTAGCAAACTTTTATCTAAAGATAAAATCTCAGTTGTAGCTGGGAGTTGTAGTTTTGCATCACCTTTAGCACAGTTTGCATAATCTAGTTACAGCTTGTTGGAATTCAGCTAATGAGTTGCAGCCTAGCAGTCCTCGATTTCTGTAGATTGTTCACTCACAAATTATTCCCCTTTAAAAACAAAACAATGTATGACTTGCCCAACATCACCCCTTTAATGGGTACACTTACAGAAACAACATAATACAGAGCTGCAGGTGGAGGATAATGAAGTGACCCTGACCTTAGCACAGCTCTGTGTAATGTATTTATCAATAGTGTACCTATTAAAGGGGAATGTTGGAGGGTATGTAACATAATACAGAGCTGCAGGGGGAGGATAATGAAGTGACCCTGATCTTAGCACAGCTCTGTGTAATGTATTTATCAATAGTGTACCTATTTAAAGGGGAATGTTGGAGGGTATGTAAACAACATAGTACAGAGCTGCAGGGGGAGGATAATGAAGTGACCCTGATCTTAGCACAGCTCTGTGTAATGTATTTATCAATAGTGTACCTATTTAAAGGGGAATGTTGGAGGGTGTGTAAACAACATAGTACAGAGCTGCAGGGGGAGGATAATGAAGTGACCTGATCTTAGCACAGCTCTGTGTAATGTCATTGATCAATAGTGTACCTATTTAAAGGGGAATGTTGGAGGGTATGTAACATAATACAGAGCTGCAGGGGGAGGATAATGAAGTGACCCTGATCTTAGCACAGCTCTGTGTAATGTATTTATCAATAGTGTACCTATTTAAAGGGGATGTTGGAGGGTATGTAAACAAATAGTACAGAGCTGCAGGGGGAGGATAATGAAGTGACCTGATCTTAGCACAGTCTGTGTAAGTGTATTTATCAATAGTGTACCTATTTAAAGGGGAATTTGGAGGGTATGTAAACAACATAGTACAGAGCTGCAGGGGGAGGATAATGAAGTGACCCTGATCTTAGCACAGCTCTGTGTAATGTATTTATCAATAGTGTACCTATTTAAAGGGGAATGTTGGAGGGTATGTAAACAACATAGTACAGAGCTGCAGGGGGAGGATAATGAAGTGACCCTGATCTTAGCACAGCTCTGTGTAATGTAGTATCAATAGTGTACCTATTTAAAGGGGAATGTTGGAGGGTGTGTAAACAACATAGTACAGAGCTGCAGGGGGAGGATAATGAAGTGACCCTGATCTTAGCACAGCTCTGTGTAATGTATTTATCAATAGTGTACCTATTTAAAGGGGAATGTTGGGGGAGTGTATGTAACAACATAGTACAGAGCTGCAGGGGGGAGGAATAGAAGTGACCCTGATCTTAGCACAGCTCTGTGTAATGTATTTATCAATAGTGTACCTATTTAAAGGGGAATGTTGGAGGGTATGTAAACAACATAGTACAGAGCTGCAGGGGGAGGATAATGAAGTGACCCTGATCTTAGCACAGCTCTGTGTAATGTATTTATCAATAGTGTACCTATTTAAAGGGGAATGTTGGAGGGTATGTAAACAACATAATACAGAGCTGCAAAGGGAGGATAATGAAGTGACCCTGATCTTAGCACATCTCTGTGTAATGTATTTCTCAATAGTGTACCTATTTAAAGGGGAATGTTGGAGGGTATGTAAACAACATAGTACAGAACTGCAGGGGGAGGATAATGAAATGACCCTGATCTAGCACAGCTCTGTGTAATGTATTTATCAATAGTGTACCTATTTAAAGGGGAATGTTGGAGGGTATGTAAACAACATATACAGAGCTGCAGGGGATGATGAAGTGACCCTGATCTTAGCACATCTCTGTGTAATGTATTTTCAATAGTGTACCTATTTAAAGGGAATGTTGGAGGGTTGTGTAAACAACATAGTACAGAGCTGCAGGGGGAGGATAATGAAGTGACCCTGATCTTAGCACATCTCTGTGTAATGTATTTCTCAATAGTGTCCCTATTTAAAGGGGAATGTTGGAGGGTGTGTAACATAGTACAGAGCTGCAGAGGGAGGATAATGAAGTGACCCTGATCTTAGCACAACTCTGTGCAATGCACCTTGCGCATAAAGTGGTGGTCGCAAGCATTTGCATATCGCAATCGCAACACACGCAAAATCGTGCGATTCAGGTGCGCAAACGCGCGGGAATCGTGCTAGTGTGTCCTAGCCCTCACTCCCTCTTAACATGGATTAATATGGATCATTGCTGGGTAGCCTAATACATTCATTTTCATTGGGGCTCTGGGAACCAACTCCTGAGGCCTTTAAAATTAACGTTTCACGCGTTTAGTACAGAGGGAACTATAGACTGACAGTATAAGGGCATGAGCATATAGAGTCTGTAGATTATCATTATTTATCATTGAAAACAGAGAAAATTGTTTAAATGTAGATACAGAGGGTAAGTTACAAATGCAAATTAATAAAGTCTGTAGAAGTGAGACAGATACTTAAATTGGTAAAAAAAAAATACAATGTTCAGTGGACCCCTTTTATATCTTTCCTGGTGGGCCAAAAATGCCCAGTCTGATTAACCATGTAACACACTAATTAGGAGATGGGGAGAATTGTATCTCACCAACATGCCTTGGGCAACAAGCTCTAGAAATACCATGTAGATAGTTTAAACAACTTATTCTAGACAGGGTAATAGTTGTGTAAAACCGAGCTCTAGTTGGGTTGGATCTACCATACAGAGGATGATGGGAATTGTAGATCAAAAATGGTTCCGATTTCTGCCCTGTACGGCCCAAACTTCTAGCTATGGAACACCCACGCCCCGCCCATTGTGGGACCCCGGGGCAAACCTTTCAAACCGGGTCTGTCCTGAAGAAACTGTGATGGTTTGACATATTATTGTGATTGCCATACTAAAATTGTATGCCCATGCCCTCCAAAACCTTTTTATATTTGGTTGGCAACCCCCCAAAACCTCAACCTCGTAAGGTATATAAAATCCAAAGATGCTTCTAACAGTTCCTACCCAGCCTTCTTTCCCCTGGCGCGCTTCTGCTTGCTACCGGTCTGGGAAAGTACTGTTAGATGCATCTTTGGGTTTTATAAACCTCGCAAAGTCAAGGTCTTAGGGGGGTTGGCAACCAAATATAAAAAGTTTTTGGAGGGGGTGGACATACCCTTTAAATAATTCATTATGTTCTAAAGCTGGGCACACATTTCAGATAAAGGACCAATCCCGTCGGAAGGAACAGGATTGGCACTTTTCTGGTAATGTGTGTTCATGCGAAACGGCAGTTTCCAATGCCTGCAAACGTTCGACACCGGAAACTGTGTGTGGCAGTCACAAACGATCTTCCTGTACTTTACATAGCGAGAGCGCTGTCTAGCCATGTCTTTGAAAGACGGTGGTCAGAATCTTACAGATTGTACTGTGTGTACCCATCTTAAGGCTTTATATAGAGTTTAATGGTTGTGTTCCACAGTCTGTGTTTGGAGGCATCTGATATCCTTAGATATAATATACACTAGTTATGTTATCGCTATTCTCTGAGGTTTTTACTTCTATGTTGGCAGCAGTCATTGATTTCCCGTGATAACATACGTGATGTCACAATACATCCTGGCCATAATTGACTACTGTGCCAATGAAGAAGCCCTTTAGCCCTTGTAATGTTAAAGCATGTCCCGTGCTTGGTGTCCATAGCATTATGTCCGTAGAGTTTCATTATGATTTAAATTCCTTTACTTTCATACAGTTCATAGAAAGAATTCAGTTATTTTTAAACAAAGACTTTTCTGTTGAATTTAAAGTTTCTCTATTTAAAGGCATTTCGTATTCCGCCATTTTTTTTTTTTTACAGATTACATGCAGCCGCGCTGAAGAATACAATAGTCAGAGGGCTTTGTGCAATGGTACAGGTGAAGGTCCGTTGCTGAGAAATCCTGGTAGACACGATCGCAGTAGGACCCCTAGATTACCTACAACAGCCGAAGTAGAGTTTTGCTTGTCCTTAACGGATTATGACACTGCACCTATGGATCGATCGGCCAACTTTAGCTTCAGGAACACACTGGAAGGTACTAACCTTAGACCATACAGTATGCAGCCAGGGAATGCTGGGAGCTGTCATTTTCAAAACATCTGCAAATCTGCTAGCCACAAGTTTGACATCCCTGCCGTACAGATTCAGATATAATGAGAGGGAAGCAGGAAAAGGCCGTCTTTTTTGCCCAATTGTCAATACCTTGATGTAAATAAATGGTGTGTCCACCCTCAAGGGATAAAACTGGTCTGTTACCTGCCCCCAACCCCAACTAATATATTTTGCACTTTATTGATATTTAAGGATAAGTATTGTCCCCAATGTGGCAGAGTAAGCTGGCTCCTCCCTACAGCAGTCAATCAGAACCAATGATTGACTGCTGTTTCACCTGCTGCCTCCTCTGCACATGCTTATTGACCAGAGGAAGGAGGCAGATACCTATGCCAGAAAGGAATAGATGAAATCATTAAATTTCCCTTATGATACCTCTGGCATTCCCCTCCTTAGTAGTTACATTTATAGAAACAACATAAGGAAGAGGATAATGAAATGACCCTGATCTTAGCACAGCTCTGTGTAATGTATTTCTCAATAGTGTCCCTATTTAAAGGGGAATGTTGGAGGGTATGTCATAGTACAGAGCTGCAGGGGGAGGATAATGAAGTGACCCTGATCTTTGCACAGCCCTGTGCAATGTCTTTATCAATAGTGTCCCTATTTAAAGAGGAATGTTGGAGGGTATGTCCTACTACAGAGCTACAGGGAGAGGATAATGAATGGGGAATGTTGGAGGAATGGTGGGAATAGTTATGAACAGTAGGAAACATTTTATACTTTAATAACATTTATTTCTGGACAAATATAAAACAATTGTTCCATTGAAAGGTCAATTCCCATCCACCCTCAAATTCATTCAAACTACAAGGACCATCCCAAGACCACAATATATACCTATATAATAATGGAGGTATACTTCTTCTTCGTCCTCCCTGGCCCTAGTTCTTAAGGATCCGGCCTCCTCTGATGGCTTTCCGAACTTCCACAGCCACAGAAGAAGCAGCTTTGGGAGCAGCTGTAAGTCCTTATCCGTGATGTACAGCT
This sequence comes from Hymenochirus boettgeri, assembly GCA_019447015.1. Lineage (NCBI taxonomy): Eukaryota > Metazoa > Chordata > Amphibia > Anura > Pipidae > Hymenochirus > Hymenochirus boettgeri. The sequence continues at coordinate 329,525,265 of CM033470.1, read as the reverse complement.
GCTACTGGAAAAGCCCAGGGAGAGTATCTCTGTCAAAGCACATTGGCAGAGCAGGAAAATATTGAGGTTTTGGGAGTACATTAGGTATACATTTGTGTGGGGGGGGGGGAGGAGAATGGAATTTTATTTATAATACCCTTTCTACACCCATTTAGGGTTTACTTTATCTTTTTTTGCTTCTATAGGATTTGCTAATGCACAAACCGGTATAGCCAACCGATCACAAAGCAACTTGCATAATTCCCTGCATGTATTTCTGAATGGTTCTATGTCATCTGTCCAAGGATCTGCCAATGACCCGATTTTCCTTCTACATCACGCTTTTGTGGACAGGTAAATATGACAATGTGGGATAAGGCGGATTAACAGCGAGTGCGACAGAAAATTATGCACCTGACCCGATCACCATTTGGTAGTTTGAACAGCCATCTGTTCTCACCCTGGGTACTATAGACCCTTTAACCCCCATTTATTAGTGGTAAACCATAACCTGGCTACACAAAGATGGAAACTTCCACAAATGAATCTGTCGCTGGATGTGTCCCATTCATTTGAAACAATTACAGGGTTATTCAATAAAAGTTCTTATTGTTAAAAATGGTGGTAATTTTGCCCCAACCAATCAGATGTTAGCTTTCAAATATTAAATAAGATCTGATTGGTTGGGGCAAAATTAGCACCATTTTTAACAATAAGAACGTTTGTTACATCTCCCTGAAGAACTTCTGTAGAATCTCCCTCTTTTAACACATTAACCTGCCAGTTAAAAACTAAACAGTGAGCTGTGTGGGCTGCGCTGACATTGTTGGTCCCTGTAGCCACTATTTAGGTAGAAACATAAAAACCTATGGTTTGGTGTTATGTTTAAAGGCAGACAATGTAAAATCTATTTCTTACCCTATTCTCCACCTTGCTGTGGTAAGATCAATACCAAAGAAAGGGCAGGACTTCCAGGGACATTATCAACAGAAGTACCACCCCTCCTTCGGGGTTGGACCCACCACAGTCCTGTGAAGAGGACTGGATGTGTCCCAGCAGGTGGGCAGGTCTGATTGAGGTCACTTTAATTGCTAAACAAAGGAAAGAAACTATTGTATAATAAACTGTTAACTTTTGGGAAGTTTAAGGCAGCAATCCTTAGGTGTAAGGTTGCTACATTTTGTTTTACCAAAAAATTCATATTTTACATTTAGTTCCCCTTTAAAGATGGGAGGGGTAGATGCCTAGATTTAAAAAAAACAAAAAAATGTTACACTTGCATAACTTAAAATACATTAACGCATAATTTTATGAACAGCATCTTCGAGCAGTGGCTTAGAAGACACAGACCTACTGTGGCCGTTTACCCCGAAGCCAATGCACCCATTGGACACAATCGTGAATACTACATGGTACCATTTATTCCATTGAACACAAATGGAGAATTCTTTGAACAGTCGAGAGATCTGGGATACGATTACGATTATCTGGCTGAACCAGGTACTGTAGATTTCTTTTGTTTAGGGGTGACTAATTTATCTGAGGTCATAGGCCACAATGGCCACACTTTCCTTATTAGCCAGACCGCTCTTTTTAAAGGGGCAGTTCAGTGGAAAATATCTTTATTTTTAAATTTTTTGTTTGTTACATGCCTCCTTATTCTAAATCAGATGGTTTCATACCCTTTGCAATGCTGTTGACATTAGTGAGCTGCCATATTAGGTTCTGCAATAGTCCTTCTTCTTCCCAGGATGCACCACTTCCTTGGAATGTTCCTAACAGTAATTTCTACTGATTGGCTGTTGGATGGGTCAAACATGCTCAGATCTCTACTGAGCAACTGAATCAACCAAGGCGCTGGGTCAAGGGCAAGACCATAACGGTCTCTATTAGGGGTCCTGCAAACAGGAAGTCAGTATATTTTAGGATTTATTTATGCACAGAAATATGCTCTATGGGCAGATAAAGGTCATTAGAATGGGAAAATACTGACTTTTCTTAAAAATAAATTTATTTGCACTGAACTTCTCCTTTAAGTATTTCCACCAGAACTCTGCCCACCCTGACAGTCCTTAGTGTGCATGTTGGGCACCAGTGGTTTCATCCAATGAACCCCCCTCCTTCCGGAAAAACACACTTTTATGAAAAGAAACCCTTTTTATATTTTGTGTTGTCCAATATTGTTGTAATTTCTATAAGAAATATGCACACATTTATTGTAACCGCAGAACAGTTTTCTAATTTAATGGAATTTAATGCAGATAAAAAAAACAAATTCAAATTTAGCAGGGATGTTCTAGCCCTTGAAAGTTATTGATCTACATTCAGAAGCCAAGCAATGTCAGGAGATGAACGATACGGTAACAGTTGGAAGCACAGCGCATTCAATAGAATAAATGTGTTTTTATGAATGAGGGCTTTATTATAAAGCTTGTTGATTGCTAAATCACTTTCTAGTGACCATTAAACGGGCATACGGATACGGTAAGTGGTTTGGTAGGCCATTAAAAATAATCACTGCCCTTTTACTTGCCCCTCCTAGAATAACCTCATACAAAGGTCCCACATGAAAAGGTTGCCCGATTTAAGGCCTTTGCTTTAGTATGTGGATGAATAAGTGTGTATTTTAGCATCATAAACATTTACTCCCTACTGCCCCCTAGTATCTAGTAAAGGCAGGAAAACCAGCAGAAAGGCTGGCCCATTTAGTGGGAGGTTTCTGATTAATGAGCTTATTCTAAATGTGGAACGTGGCCACAGATAATTGTGGCAGAATGTGGTACCAGCCATATCCGACTATGGCTTAAGGTCCCTAATAGGTGGGCAACTGCCTTAACTTTTGCTGATTTAAAAACGGTTTAAAATGTAATGTATTTGTGATGTGAGAAGCATTGAAATCAAAGAAAGTTGTGGAATGTCTCCGTTTGGACCCTCTAAAATGGCCAATGTAATATCCATAGTCTTGGATCACTTAAACATACCCATATGAATACTTATCCTGAGCCTACGAAGCCAAGCTGGAAGAGTTCCAAGGTTAATTAGCCATGTATATTGTTTAAGTCCTCTTCTAATTTTAAATGAATCCCCCTATTCGGGAATCGTTCCAGCACATTATAACATGGCCTTGAGCTGCCCTTTAGCTGATATCAGACCTTTGTTTGCTTTTTCCTATTTCAATGTACATGAGTTCTTTAATTCCTCTCCCAGTGCCTAGCAAAGGACTAGTCTATACCCAGGACAATGGTAATTAGAGCTATTTATTCATGGCTGGTTTTTATTGCGATTATTAATTCTAGAAAGAAAGTTACGACCTTCCTAGCATATTCAAATGAATTTTATGTGGTTATTAAGGTACAGAGCTGTATAATCCCAATAGGGTGGAGGTGCTCATGGTAAATATAACAATAGTGTTTGGCAAAGAGAAAAAGAACCCGGCAATCTACCACAGTGTGAAAAGTAACCGAACAAGCCCTAGAAGTGACAGACGTTTATTTGTTGTTTTCCTTTTCAGTGAAACAGTAAAATAAGGTGGCCATATACATGCAATAATGATTGCATTTGTGCCAACTGATTCCATACAATAGCCTAACTGCTACCGCAATGGTAGTTTGTCGGCATCGTGTTAGGTCCACCCCAAACCGAAATCTATAAAGGGCATCTCCACCCCAAACCGAAATCTATAAAGGGCATCTCCACCCCAAACCGAAATCTATAAAGGGCATCTCCACCCCAAACCGAAATCTATAAAGGGCATCTCCACCCCAAACCGAAATCTATAAAGGGCATCTCCACCCCAAACCGAAATCTATAAAGGGCATCTCCACCCCAAACCGAAATCTATAAAGGGCATCTCCACCCCAAACCGAAATCTATAAGGGCATCTCACCCCAAACCGAAATCTAAAAGGGCATCTCCACCCCAAACCGAAATCTATAAAGGGCATCTCCACCCCAAAACCGAAATCTATAAAGGGCATCTCCACCCCAAAACGAAATCTATAAAGGGCATCTCCACCCCAAACCGAAATCTATAAAGGGCATCTCCACCCCAAACTGAAATCTATAAAGGGCATCTCCACCCCAAACCGAAATTCTATAAGGGCATCTCCACCCCAACCGAAATCTAAAAGGGCATCTCCACCCCAAACCGAAATCTATAAAGGGCATCTCCACCCCAAACCGAAATCTATAAAGGGCATCTCCACCCCAAAACCGAAATCTATAAAGGGCATCTCCACCCAAACCGAAATCTATAAAGGGCATCTCCCACCCCAAACCGAAATCTATAAAGGGCATCTCCACCCCAAACCGAAATCTATAAAGGGCATCTCCACCCCAAACAGAAATCTATAAAGGGCATTCCACCCCAACCGAATCTATAAAGGGCATCTCCACCCCAAACTGAAATCTATAAAGGGCATCTCACCCCAAACCGAAATCTATAAAGGGCATCTCCACCCCAAACCTGCAAAATCATATAATGGGGGCACCCTCCCAACCTTAAGCAACAGCTTTACAACTTTTAAAACAGCCTCTAAATCTACTTACCCACCTGTCCACGGAAGAGCAGAAGGAGCTCAGCCAATCAAAGATGCGGCTGCCAGTTAGCAGAGGGAACGAGTTGGTGTAAGTACATTTTGGGGCCGATTCAGATGATTTAAAGCTATCGTTTAGGGTTGGGGGGCTTACCTTACCTTCTATGAAGTTTTTTTTTTTTAAAGAGACAGATGCAGCCACTGAGGGATCCAGAGGGGAAAGGGCTCCATTGCACATGCCAGAGTACTCTAAGAGGAGCAGGAAGTGGAAGGTTCGGATTACACAAAGAGAGGGCAGAAGAGAAAGGCATATTTTAGTTGGGGGTGGACAAGTCCTTTAAACCCTTCAATACAATGACATTTTAACAGGCATTGGGGGTGTGGGGGCAGTGGCCTGAGAAGTGGTGGATGGAGAAGTAGATAAATATAAAGTTTACTTTCAGATTAACGGGTGTTTATACAGAAACACTACATGTAGCATTTCTCTATCTGCAAACATCTGGAACCACTCGGGTAGTAGTGAAGTAGGAGATAGAAGAGTTTGGCTGCTTCTTTCTAAATGGTCTACCCCAAAAGATTTGCCTTAGTTGAAGAAGCAAAGGAGAAAGTAGCATGTATGGAGCAGAATCACTTTTAAAGAATTTCTTTTCGACTCCAATATGTAACTTAGATATAGGACCTTTTGTGGCAAAGAGTGGTTTACCTTCACAAGCAATATTTTATAAAGCCTACAATATTTGTCTTATACCAATCAATGAATTAATTTACTAAAACATCTGGATTATTATTACGGAGATGTTACGAGAGACGGCTCTTTCTAGAGAATCAATATACAACTACAGTATATATATATATGACTGTAGAGCTGTGGAATATGTTGAAGCTGAATAAATAAAACATAACATGTCTGATAGAATCTTCACTTGTGTCAAGAGACAAATTATGTTCATACACGTCTTCTATTAAATTAGCCCTCCAGTGCATTCTTGAAATGTTCCATTCTCTTCAAATAACTTCTAATGAATGAGTTTGCTACCATGATGGACAATCCAGACACTATTTCATTTTATTTGCACCACAATCTACTGCTGGCTATGGGCATTTTCTCAGGATTTAGATTCTTAAGGAAATTAAGGCACATCCGGCATTCTCCACCAAGTGTGACACTAATTGGTCAGTCAATTGATCAGGGGTAGAGTTAAGCTGCAAGGTAGATCATTTTCCTCTACTTTCTTACTGTATTTTAATGTTGCAAACATGACACTTCTTCAGTAAACACATTTCCTAGATAAATACCCACGGTTTACACTGAAAAATACAAGAAAACCCAATGAGTTTTTCAATAAACAAGCAGTGTAGTACATGCTGCACAGGTAGAGTGTTTTATTATTTCATTCCAGGTTTAAACCAGTTACACATATTGAAAAGTGTAAAGCGCTCGTCACCAGTGGCCTTGTATAAAGTCCCTTTCCTGCACGGTATAAGATTATCCTGTTTGAAAAACATGTTTATGAAAATACTTGCTTTTGTTTGCTTTTTGTCTTACAGGGTAGCAAACTGTGTAAATGTCAATTTTCTCATTTTAAATGAAATATTCGGTGAATGTGGGTATATTCCGACAAGAAGCAAAGGCTGAAAATGTATTTTCCTCCGTATGTTGCCCATATTTAGTGTATCATTAGCCTTTAGATTCTCTCTGGTTCAGATACAGATTTCCGATGGCAGAAACGTCTTCTAGTTGAGAGAGCACCTAAAATCCCTGCAGCTCCTTATAAATCCTCACCCAGAGGGTTTATTTTGCATGTATCCAATTATCGCTTCTGCAGGCCATAGATTGGTCAGGTTTTTTTGAACCGATTTGATCAAATCAATAAATAATAAAACAATCACAAAACACTGTATACTATGGATCTACGAATATAATACATAGTTTTGGAATCCCATATAAAAAAGGGACATCTTGGAAATTGAGGCAGATCAGAAAAGGGCAACTAAATTAATAAAGGGAATGGAGGGGCTTGACTATGCAGGCAGATTAGACCAGTTAGGGCTGTTTACATAGGAGAAGCGACGTTTGCGTTGGCATATGATCACTTTATATACCGTATATACTCAAGTATAAGCCGAGGTTTTTAGGTTTTAAAATAAACCTAAAAACCTTGCCTCTGTTTATAATCAAGTCAAGTCCTTACCGGCATTACTCAGCACTCCGAATCCAGCTGACGCACGCATAGTTAGCACTGTGGAGCTGGCAAATGCACAGTACTTACTAAGCATGCGGCAGCCGGATTCGGAGTGCTGAGTGATGCCGGTAAGGATTCAGAGTCTGAGCTACTACATTGATGTGAGGTGATTGGGGTAAAGACTGCAACTGGGGTGGTCTTTCCACTGCAGGCTTTTAACCTAACAGCAGAATTCCCATATAGATGTTTGGAAACTACAACTCCCAGCAACAAAAGTATGCTGGGAGTTGTAGTTTCCAAACATTTGTATGGTAATTCTGCTGTCCATTTTAAGGGCAACTTAAGCCTCAAAAAGGCAATCTTCTCCAATTGATACCATCCTCCTTCTGATTCTTTATTGTTTTGAGGCTTAAGTTGCCCTTTAAATGGACAACAGAATTTACATACAGATGTTTGGAAACTATAACTCCCAGCATGCTTTATTTGCTGGGAGTTGTAGTTTTCAAACATCTGTATGGGAATTCTGCTGTCCATTAAAGGGCAACTTAAGCCTCAAAACAATAAAGAATCAGAAGGCAGTAGTGGTCATAATTTTCACCCTTGGCTTATACTCGGGTCAATCAGGTTTTCCTATTTTTTCAGGTAAAAATAGGTACCTCGGCTTATACTCGGGTCGGCTTATACTCGAGTATATACAGTAAATATATTAATGGGCCTTATAATAAGCTCTCTGGTGCATTGTTTACTAATCGGTCATATCATAGAACACCTGGACATCCTTTAAGATTAGAAGAAAAGAAGTTTCATCTTCAGCTTAGGAAAGGTTTCTTTACAGTGAGAAAGGTGAAACTGTGGAACTGTCTTCCAGCAGATGTGGTAATGGCAAGTTCATTATATAGCTTTAAATGTGGCCTAGATAAGTTTCTAAAACTAAAAACTATTGAGAATTACTGGTATTAATACATATACTGCAGTTCTGGTTGGTACAGGGATACTATATAATATTGAGAATTACTGGTATGAATACATGTACTGTAGTTCTGGTTGGTACGGGGATACTATATAATATTGAGAATTACTGGTATTAATACATATACTGTAGTTCTGGTTGGTACGGGGATACTATATAATATTGAGAATTACTGGTATTAATACATATACTGTAGTTCTGGTTTGTACAGTGATACTATATAATGAGAATTACTGGTATTAATACATATACTTTAGTTCTGGTTGGTACAGGGATACTATATAATATTGAGAATTACTGGACAGGTTTTTAAATTGCTCGGTTTCCATGAGGCATCGAGAAGCATAGCAGGCATACAGTAATGAATTCATAGGACAAACTATGATATATCAACATATTTTAAAGAGGCCGTTCTTTCTAAAAGATGTTCTTATGAGGGTGGAGTTGTCCTTTAAGTGCTTTATTATGCTAAACTCTTCCGCTATGCACAGTTAGGGGTGACAGTTCGTATGTGTGAAATGCATTGTGGGAAATTCTCTCTTTCCCAGTGCTGGCTTATAGTGATTACTGAGCATACTTCCTTGCTCTCACAGAGAGATGTGTCTGAGCAAAACAAGTACTGGAGTGACACACACCTCAGAGTAAGTACTACTAACATGTACTCATTTATAGATTAAGATTAATCAAAGACATTCCTTTTAAGATGAGGGGTCTAGTAAACTAGAGTTCTGAGTTCTTTTTTTGTCAGTAATAATAGATAGTAATAGTAAGAATTTAAGATGATCAGTACTGTCACAAGGGCCATATATAAGGACTCATGGGTCCACATGGTCATGCTCACTATAGACCCAAGCTAATAGCTATGCTTGCTTTAATCTGAAATGAATCAATAATTCCATCATTAGGAACAACAGTGAAACTTGTGTAAACATGTTAATAATTAAACACTTCCATTCCTTTCATGTTCGTCAAGCTTTAAAAAGGGTAGAAATAAACTCCAGTCTTCTGGCCTCGCACATTTACTGTGATTTTTCTTATTTAAAATAGTTTTACTTATTAAAAAAGGAATTTCTCATTTCTCTGCCTCCAGTTCTGCTTGCAATATATCCCAGGCCAATACTGTTCATTGATCTTCCTCCCAAGCCAGACTGTTTTCCCCCCCTTCTATTGCTCTTTATCCTCCATTTATCCAATATAGACTACCTGTCCAACAGTAGATGAGTCTCTAAAAGATGACTATTTCTCTAAAAGAGCAATAAAGTTGTAATTAAACATTTCTTGAGATTCAAGCGGGTTGAAGATACTTCCAACCCAAAACCTGGTTCAGGTCAAGATTTCCGGCACACCCCTACCCAAATGTCTTAAGCTAACCATACACTGGCAGATGTTCTTCAGATAGGATCTCCAACAATAGAAATTTATTCGAACCTCAGCAGATTTCATCTTCATCTGGTCTTTCCGATAAACCACTCGATATTGGAAAAGCCCCATACAGGGGATCGATAATTTGATGGATCGAATTTACCGAAAAGCTCCAAATATCTTAACTTACTACTGAAATAACGAATTAATAGCTTAATTGCTAAGATTGTCAGGTCAGTTTTATATAGATATTCCTGGAAATAAGGTTTAAAACGCTCATGATATCCAGGTGGGTACATATTATTGTGGTAAGGGTGGCCAAGATGTCCCTTATATGACACTGGATACAAGCGAAGAATTCTTGGAGAGTAATAATCTACATCCCCAAAGCACAATTACACATGGAAAATTTACAGCCAAACTTTACCGTAACATGGCAAATGTTTATTGCGAATAATTATACTGAAACTGAGTACATTGTATGTATACTGAGTTACATACAATGGCATTAAATGTCATCCATTCCCTCTGTGGGCAAACTACATTAAAGACACTATAGGGGTTTTAGGTTTTGACATTACCTGTAGAGATGGCCGAACTTCATAAAGTTCGGTCCGTTTTCGAATTTCTGAACTTCGGTAAAAGTTTGAAAGTTCAAATTCGGACCCATTAAAGTCAATGGGGGAGTGATAGTTCGAAAAGTCAGAGTGATTTACAGCTAAACTAACAATGGTAACTTACTGTAAATGGCTGTGGCACCTGGGAAAAGGTCTGGGGAACAACCAAAACTTGTTAAAACACTTCTTAAACACGAGCGGGTTTTGCGCAAGCTACATTTGAGGGTTCTGGCCAATTCGGGGATAACCAAACGATACTTTCGTGGGTTAGCGAAAATAGAACGATATTTTCGTGGGTTAGTGAAATTGAACGATACTTTCGAGGATTAGCAAAAATAAACGATACTTTTGAGGTTTAGAGAGCGATACATTCTAGGGTTAGCGTAAAGGAACCATACATTCGAGTAATGCGTTCACTACGATCTCCTCCATAGTAGTATGGTCCGGTTTCTCAGCACTTGCGTCAACCGACGTACGTAGTGAACCATAAGGAATGGAGGGGAAACGGATCAATAACCAAGGGAACTACAAACTAACACAGTGATTTTCGGCCAAGAGAAGCTATTCGGGTGAAGAGGCAACACGAGACAGCAATACAAGTCGGCTGAGTGGCAAGTATACCAGCTGTATATGGTATCCACATACATAGTGGATTGTGATATCGACTGTCTAATTGTGTGCCAGGATAAGTCCCGATACACATTACTCTGTGAGCCAGACGAGTGCATTCACTGTTTTATATGTGATTTATTGTGATATCCAGAACTTTATATGACCGTAAAAACCTTTACGAATACTATCTAGTAGGACACTAGACTGTGTTTGGTAGGAAGGATATTGGAATTGATCCACCTTGGTTGCATATGTTGGAATCCCCCATTATATCATATACCATTGAACATATGGTTTACTGTCAATCGGAGGACATAATTTGGATATGACTCTTCCGTATATAGTTGAAGTATATCAATTAACATAGCAACTAAAGATTTGGCTCTATATTTATATGGGACCATTAGCTATTGGTTCCGATACCCAGCATTTGTGGTTGGGTTATAAGTCCAGTCAGAGATCGGGGACGCCCGATGTTTTAGTTACGGTGTATTGGGTATAATATTTATATGTTAATAAAGGTGTTTTTTATATAGATATATATGATCCGCTCTTTCCTATCACTCTCTCACATGGGGACTATGTGACTGATGGTTAAGTTCAATTGGGGTTTCAAGGGATAGAGTGCTATTTAAAGGGGTTCTGTCTTAGGTCTATCCCTATATCAATGTATTTCTAAAAAGTACTTGTTAAGAAATCCAGAAGCGCATCAAATACAAATGCATTGTTTGCTATCTTGGGACTAAGGCTGGGTACACACCAGAAAATATTTTTGGCCAACCGACCGATTCACGGCACTTTCGTTTGGTCGGCCAAAAATATCTCCTGGTGTGGGGCGGACGTCCGCGACCGACCTCGATCGAAAAATCATGATCAATCGTGCGGTTCCCTATGGGAACACATGGTTGAACCTTCGCAAATTCGCCTGTGGTCGAATTTGCCGTTACCGACGGACATTTGTCCCGGCAAATAGTCCCTCAATGTGTACCCAGCCTAAGACTGAGGCCACACTATAGCCCGCCTGTGCCTGTTCCCAGCGCGCGAGCGTGTGTTGGCCTGCACTCACGATTGCAATCACCCAGTGATCACAATCGGAGTGCATGTGATTGCGCACAAAAATACGGATTTACGAATTCAGCACAGCACTCCCTAGAGCACTAGTGTAGCCACATCAACTGGGCCACAATACTGTGCGCTTTTAAAAACGCAATCAGATTGAGCTTAAAAGAGCTTCAATGTGGCCTAGCCCTTATGGAGTTAAAATCCCAAGAAAGAAGCTGAGAGCCATTAAATAACACGCCGTAAACAGAGAGAACCTGAGATAATGTAAATGTGTACAAAACCACAATCTGTTTTTGAGTAAACAAATCTTAAATAATCCCTGCAAAAGTCACAAAAAGCTCTAAACCAATACAACATCGGCTTCCTCTTTTAATGCTATTGGCTCGTGATTAAGATGATTTAAAATTCAAATGACATTAAAATACAATAAGCCCTGCTGGGAAGGCCCGTGAAAGGATTAAGGGAATTTGCAGGATGTCGGCTATTGCAGCCGAGTCATTGATTGACATTGGGCTTAGTACAGTACTTGACTGTGTTCATTGTATTTTGGAGACAATCGCTAACGGTAACCTGGGTCCCTTCAACTGTGATTAAAAATAAAATAACTTCTTAGAGAATATTCAAGATTTAAATGATTAAATAACTACATTTAGCAGAGTTTGTCAGGGAAGCAGTAATGTTATATCTATGGCCCCGATTCCACGATCATTAAAAAGACCTCAGCTTCATGTTTATTCAAGTTGTCAATCAGAAACACTTTAAGGCTGGCAAGTTTAAAGGGTAAATCAAGCCCAAAAAAACCTTGAGCTATTTAGAATAATTAACCCCCCCCCCAAAAAAAAAGTTTTAGTTTTATTCTTAGCTTTGTAAGAAGCTCCCATGCTGAGATATAGCTACTTACACTCAGCCAATCCCTCGCCACATCCTCCTTCTTTTCCGATTAATGGCTGTCAGTCATGGCCACGACAGTGATGTCACAGCCAATTGCTGACCACCATTACCGATCGAGCGGTTACAAACGCACTCTGCTTCTGAGCACACTTGTAACCGCTCACAACAGGAGCAGAGGAGACAGGACTTCTATCAAGGGATCGGCTGTATAATCCCTATATCTCAGGGCGGGAGCATTGGACACAGGTAAGATTATAACGAAAGAAGGCTTTTGGGGGGTAAAGTTATTTTGGGGGCTGGAGTAACTCTTTAAATCTAGAAAGGTTTAGAAAGTTTATATTGTATTTTCATAGAGGTCCAGTTACAACAGCAGAAGACGTGTCATGTACTAGTTTTTCGAGTGACTTTGTTTCAGAAACATACTGTACTGTAAGGATTCACCTGTTAAAGGCCAAATAGTGGTCAGGACCAAGGACGTTTGTACCTCTTGTTGCATAAGCCCCAAGGGAAGGCAGTAAGGTTCAAAAGCTAAAGGGTCAAGCTAAAAGCAATAAACAAAAGTCCAGTAATTGAAGGGTCAGGAGATGAGAAATCCAAAAAAAAGAAAGACCACACCAGGAAGCAAGACCAGCAGTGAGCAGTACAATCCTACCCCCCAATTTGTAACATTGCCTAGGGCCCCATTTAGACTTCCAGATGCTGGATGCTGGACTTGTAATAACATTATATTTATCTTATTACAAGTTAAAATAAAGAAAAAGAACGCACGTCACTTTTCTGTCTTGCAGTCCCGAGACAGTCCAACCCAAAACATTTCAGGTGTCGAGAATTTGCAATACTAATTATTACTAAGTATGAAAACAGCCAAATAACTGTCATTACCAGACATGAATTTGTTTAGTCAAGTCACTTGATTAAATTCTTAATTAATTCCAGTTCTCTCTACATCTCAGAACCTCTGTCTAAACTCTGATATATTCTAAATTCCCATTCTTTCATTACCAAATATCAATTTTCTGTCCATTACACGATAAACAAGTCATTAGTCATAATTGTGTAAACCAAGTTGTAAAATGTTTAAAGGAGAATCAAGCTTTTCTTATTGAAGACAAGGCAGTGCTCCAGTCTAAATCTTAAATTTAAACTTTTCAAGATACAGTGTCCCCCCCCAAAAAAAAAAATTCCCAATATAATGTCAAACATGAGAGTCACACCCCAAAGAAGCAGTGGTATTTATTGTGAACCACAAATCAAATAACGCCCCTCAAAACTTACATTAGCCATTAGCTCTAATTAGGTCCGCAGATGGGTAAGCTGGACAAAGCATGTGCCAAATCTGTTGACCTTTCCAAAAGAAGATTAAAAACTTTCATACACAAATTACAGCAGACTTGTTCATTGATAGGTCATCAGAGGACATGTGGACATCCTTTAAAATTGGAAGAAAAGAAGTTTCATCATTAGGTTAGGAAAGGTGGTAATGACAAGTTTATTAATAAGCTTTAAAAGTGTGCTAGATAGCTTCCTCAAATTCAAAAAATATGGAGATACGATATAATATTGAGAATTACTGGTATTAATACATATACTGTAGTTCTGGTTGGTACGGGGATACTATATAATATTGATAATTACTGGTATAAATACATATACTGTAGTTCTGGTTGGTACGGGAATACTATATAATATTGAGAATGACTGGTATTAATACATAAACTGTAGTTCTGGTTGGTACAGGGATACTATATAATATTGAGAATTACTGGTATTAATACATAAACTGTAGTTCTGGTTGGTACCGGGATACTATATAATATTGAGAATTACTGGTATTAATACATATAAAGTAGTTCTGGTTGGTACGGGGATACTATATAATAAGGAGAATTACTGGTATTAATACATATACTGTAGTTCTAGTTGGTACAGGGATACTATATAATATTGAGAATTACTGGTATTAGTTGGTACAGTGATACTTTATAATATTGAGAATTACAGATATTAATACATATACTGTAGTTCTGGTTGGTACAGGGATACTATATAATGAGAATTACTGGTATTACTACATATACTGTAGTTCTGGTTTGTACGGAGATACTATATAATATTGAGAATTACTGGTATTAATATATATACTGTAGTTCTGGTTGGTGCGGGTATACTATATAATATTGAGAATTACTGGTATTAATATATATACTGTAGATCTGGTTGGTACGGGGATACTATATAATATTGAGAATTACTGGTATTAATATATATACTGTAGTTCTGGTTGGTGCGGGGATACTATATAATATTGAGAATTACTGGTATTAATACATATACTGTAGTTCTGGTTGGTGCGGGGATACTTTATAATATTGAGAATAACTGGTATTAATACTTATACTGTAGTTCTGGTTGGTACAGGGATACTATATGATATTGAGAATAACTGGTATTAATACATATACTGTAGTTCTGGTTGGTACAGGGATACTATATAATATTAAGAATTATTGGTATTAATACATATACTGTAGTTCTGGTTGGTACAGGGATACTATATAATATTGAGAATTACTGGTATTAATACATATACTGTAGTTCTGGTTGGTACAGGGATACTGTATAATATTGAAAATTACAGGTATTAATACATATACTGTAATTCTGGTTGGTACGAGGATACTATATAATATTGAGAATTACTGGTATTAATACATATACTGTAGTTCTGGTTGGTGCGGGGATACTATATAATATTGAGAATTATTGGTATTAATACATATACTGTAGTTCTGGTTGGTACAGGGATACTATATAATGAGAATTACTGGTATTAATACATATACTGTAGTTCTGGTTGGTACAGGGATACTATATAATATTGAGAATTACTGATATTAATACATATACTGTAGTTCTGGTTGGTACAGGGATACTATATAATATTGAGTATTTATTAGTAATACTCAATATTATATAGTATCCCTGTACCAACCAGAACTACAGTATATGTATTAATATCAGTAATTCCCCATATTATATAGTATCCCCGTACTAACCAGAACTAAAGTATATGTATTAATATTATTAATACATAGGTTTGCAGAAAACCCTAATCTGTTTCTGATTGGTAAATTTTTAATGCTTGGTTTACATGCTTTGCATTAACCAATCAGATTTTCCATAATGTTCCATACTCCCCAGTCATAAGGATTGCAGGCTGGATTTAGGGCACTGCTTCCATAAGCTGAGTTAAATTGCTCTCTTCCAGGTGCCCCTGCTATTAAAGTCAATTGGGTGGCGTTTCCCCTCACAACACAGCTGATTGCATTTAGCAAAGAGAACAGCAGAGGAGGCAGTCGTTAGTACTGGTATGACTCATAGTTCTATATGGACAGCCTACTTGCAATGTCCAGCACTGGGCAATTGTGGCTAGGAGGATTTGGCCCTGATCCCAAAGTCCTGAATGAACTCCAAAGCTTTTGTAATGGATGATAAATTTTTAGCAAAAAACCTTCTGTTCTATAATTTGATCTATAGTATATTATCTACCTATTATTATTTCATCTATCGTATATTATTTAATATACGATTGTATTAATTGTATTGATTGTAGTACTTTCGTTACCGACTTTAAACCCTTACCTGCGGCAGTTACGTGGGTATGGTAAAAGACACACACACACAGCCTCCACAAGCTTTTCGACGTTGACTTTTTGGATCAATGGTGGCTCTAGGAAAGTCTCCTTGGCAGTGCTTGGATTACAGGCAGTGTCTCCTTAATATGATGTGAGTAGGGTGTGCACTCTTGGTCATCGGTGTAAATTGTAATACACCCAGTGGGAATGTTCTATGCACAAACTGTGTAAAACTTAATAACTCTCAATATAAAATAACACATCCCATAAGTTGGTCATTAGTATTCTAATTGTATTGATCCAGTGTGCCATTTCATCCATATGGAAAGATATAGAAAAATCAATCCATGTTATTGGAAGGCATTTGTTTGGCTTTATCCATGTTGAGTATCTTTAGAAATCCCTTCTGTGTAACTGGTCACATCTGTTCAAGGTAAAAGAGTTTCTTCATATTTATTATATTTTCCTTTATACATCTGCCCCTTCTGTGTTTCCCGGCTTGTCTTGTTAAGAGTAAAATGGCAGAAAATATCATCACACTTGTCATTTATAGCAGCGTAAAATAGCTACCGCATCAGTGTCACAGCACAGGAGATGAATGGAAGGTTTCCCTTGACTGCAGCTCTTAATGTGCCCCAACATAGAAGTATATTAAAGGTCACCAACCTACACTGTGATAAAGACATCAGTGAAAATCTGCCATTCTAACCTAAAGGACCATTCTAGCCAGGGTTTACTTATAACAGTGAAGTCCAAACTGTGGCCTTGAATCTGCAGGGTCACAGGTTGGACACAAATGATTTTGTAAGAACAATTTGTAACACAGTCTGAAAAAGTTTGAGAGCCACTGCTGTAATGGGCCATATAATAAACTCTCTAATGTTCACCAGTAGAACACTGTAGAGGACTCTAGGGCATCCTTTTGTAAATTAGAAGAAAATATATTTTTTCTAAAACTAAAAAATATTGAAAATATTTAATATTGAAAGTATATTAATACGTTCTGTATAGATATATTTGGTGAACTGCTTAAGAAAGAGCACTTGTTTCGAAAAAATTCGAAAATTTGAAAATCCGCAAGCAGACCCAGTAAAATGGAAAATATTCTCGAAATTACGAGATTTCTCGTATTTTCGAAAATTTTCGAAATTACGGGTTTCGCGTATTTTCAAAAATACAAGAATTCTCGTAATTTCGAAAACGGATTTTTCAAAAATACGAGTAATCCTCGTAATTTCGAAAATTTTTGAAAATACGTATTTACAAAAATAAGAGACATCCTCGTATTTTAAAATTTTTTCGAAAATACGTATTCTCGAAAATACGAGGAATCTCATAATTTCGGAAATTTTCGAAAATACGAGAAATCCGCGGTTCGGAAGTTCGGAAGGCGGAAAATTCAGAAAAATCCGCCGTTTGCGAACGGGATAAATCCGCGGCGGATCCGGGTTCGGATCCGTGAACCGGCCATCCCTACTCGAAACATGTCGTGTGAGTAATAAAGTTGCCATTAGCAGCTATACTGCTGGTCCCCTGTGTGTTACCTCTATCATGTTTTATAGTTTGAGCTACTTTCATGCATCAAGTGGATGGATGCATAAGTAGAGGTAGCCATATCAGCCATTAACTTTGCTGATATGGCTACCATAATCTGCTTCTTTATGCGGCAATATGCATAGTATAGTTATAGTTTTAGTCTCTTTCAGGGTTATTCAATAAAAGGTTTTCTGGGAGATTCAATAAAAGTTCTTATCGTTTAAAATGGTGCTAATTTTGCCCCAACCAATCAGAACTTATGTAACATTTGAAAGCTAATATCTGATTGGTTGGGGCAAAATTAGCACCATTTTAAACAATAAGAACTTTTATTGAATAACCCCCTTTATTGTTATATCTGTTGTATTCAATTAGATCAACTGGACTTGAAATGTAGTTCTTGAAGACGTTTCGCTAGTCATCCGACTGGCTTTCTCAATTCAGAATGACTTGTACAAGAATCTGTGGCAATTATGTACCCTGGAAAATCCCAATTAGCATATCACAGCCAGGTGTTAAGGGTGTGATTAGATAGTGGCTAAGAGGTGTTATAGGAACGCCCAGAGTAAGGTGTTAAAACAGCATTGTATATGGCATATATATATTGTTAAAAATGGTGCTAATTTTTACCCAAACAATCACATGTTAGCTTTCAAACATTAAATAAGATCTGATTGGTTGAGGCAAAATTAGCACCATTTTAAACGATCAGAACTTTTATTGAATCTCCCGGATGATGGAAGATCTCTTCAGGGTAGCACTGGGACTTCTTTTTCAATAGATTGGGTGACTGAATGGAGCATTCTCTGCTATTAAAAGTACAACCATTGATCCTCATTTTATTGTCAAAGTCCATATCATTCTGATATTTTATATTTTAGCAAGTTTAAAGTGTCCTAAGTGCACATACAAGTTCTCCTTGATACTGCCAACTTGATGGAGGTTTGACAGTCTTTTTTTTAATTTTTTACTATAAACAAGACAGGGTAGATTAATGAATCAATGAAATCACCTAAAATGACTGCACTGAGCCTTTGTTTATAAATGGGTGAAGATTTATTTTAAATGATTTTCCTGTGCAGTACACAGATCAGACTTGAAGCCCCAATCTCCCAATGCTATGAATAATATAGAGACATGGTCCTTGTTTTTGACTGCTTATATTTGAACAGTAAACTTGAGTGACATTTCATGTCCCAGTTGTATCTCGGCAGCTGACATAAATTTTTATCCCAGAAGAAACATGAAGTCAAAAGTGCAATCCGCTAGGCCTTAAAGTAACTGTTTTATTGATATTTTTTTTATGTTTCGTGTTTTTTTATTGTCACCTGAAATGATGAATTTGTCTACATCTTTTACCTTTTAATAATAACTGGAAACTCACCGAACCTTGCAGTAAAGGTTCCTGCTTTATGTTATTTTATCACGCATTCTTTGTATTTCTCCAGTTTTCTGCTTTGTTTCAAGATGCCCAACTCCCTACGAGATTTTTGATCGTTTTACCTGCTGCTATGCTGCCTTCATTTCCCTGTGCTATTAACCATTTACAGGATAGGTTTTTTTATATTCTATTGACTGGTTCACTAATGGCCCTAAGGTACCGGTTTACATAGGGACTCTTAAGGCCATTACATCATATTATCTACTCCAATATATGTTCCTGCAGCTCCAGATTTCTTGCTCTGGTTTTGTTATTGGTCTGTAAAACTGTAAAACCCTTTAACAATGTAACTCACGATATGTAATATAAGATAGTGATCATGCACTCGCATGAGCTTTATGTAGCATGTCTGGGTGCTAATTAATAAAGACTTGGTAAAAAATTAATCATTGGAACATCTGATTACCCCATTTTATAATGTGCTGTTTTAAGGTACAAAAGGACCCCATCCAGCTACCTGGTTGGTCAATAGCAGCAGGTATAGATTCTGTGTTTGCCGCTTGCAGGGTAGAGTCATTGCGCCCATTGTCAAGTGCATTAAGTTGTACATGTCCAACCCTAAGACTAAAATTTAACCCATTACTGGCCCCACTGTGTAGTTTAAAAAGATCATTACCTTACTCCTCTGCTCCTTATGGTTCTCCTGCAGTGCTTGTCCAAAGTCCAGAAAACTAAAGAGTAGGAGCTGTCTTCCTGTGAAAAGGTTTCTGCCTTCTCCTTGTCCTCCAGGAGGCAATGTGACATGCGCAGGGGAGCCCTCACCCCCCCTCACCCCCACCCTCTGGATCCCTCCATGCCTGCCTCACCCCTAGCTATAAGTGTTTTTCTTTTGCAGTGTAGGGCAATTGCATTAGGAGAGACCATTTAACTGGTCAAATCAAGCATCTCCCAACATAGATTCAGTGCTACAGCAAAATACACCAGATTGCCATTCCAAACCATTTTACATTCAAGAGCCAATCAGATACTCAATTAAAATGCATGTTATTGGAATCAGTACCAATTCCTTCCAGTGAGGAAGGCATACTATTGAAACAAAGGGAGATATGGCATATTCATCAATTAGGACCCTGTCCTCTGGACAGTAAATAGGATTACAAACTGTGTGTAGTTGTGTAATTGAAATGTAGTCCAGATGTATTGCCTACATTTTGCAGTAATAGTAGACAAAGTATAGGGTTAAAGTGGAAATGGAATAGGTCACTTCCTGTCATGCTCTGTTATAACTAATTTATCTTCTAGCTTCATAAAGTGTTTCCAATACATTTTTTTCTTATTAAATAAACCCTAACTGTGTTTTACATAGCTGGTCTCACCACGAATCTTGGGGATTTGTACTCAAAGTATGACCATGTTCAGTTAAAGGAAGTCATCCTCTAAGGAACAGAGCAGGGCTTACCTTGAAGAAGTAGCTGTGCTTAATACAATCCATTCAGGTGGCTAAATTGGCAAGTCCACCCATAAATGGAAATTGTACATACAGCTGCAGGACCCTCCAAACCCCACTTCCGTTTTACTTAACTCTTCTAAAGATGCAGCTAAAGAAACTTACAAGACCTGGTACCTTGCCGCTCTGCAGCACCTCCCCTGTCTGTTTCCTGGTCGCCTGGGGCTTGTATTGTAGGAAACATTGCAATGCATTTCTTGTGCATTGCAGTGGACCTAAGCTATAGCGTGTGTGTGTGTGTGTGTGTCTGTTTGTGTACGTTTGTGTGTGTGTGTGTTTGTGTGTGTGTTTTTGTGTGTGTGTGTGTGTGTGTGTGTGTGTGTATCCACAGGTGATTAATTATCCTGACGATGGTCCCTGCATGGATTGAAAGGCGTAGACACATGGTTTAAATAACTATTCTATACTATTTCATCTTCCTTTTATTTACCTATATAACCATCTACTATTGCAATTACAAACTAAGTGGAAACAGCAAAGCCATCTGGGGTATAATCAAAGGAAACCTCTACACCTTATATGAGCATATTAAACTCAGTCATTATTGTTACAGTCGCCATTTTGTCTACAGTTTACTTGTCTCGACTGAAAGTTTTCCAGCAAACTTTATCCTTTATAAGGGATATACAGGTATGATAAGGCTTTGTCTATGGTTTTTCAGTTTAGTTCATATTTTGTCTTGAGTAACACGGGTTGACACAAGTGACATAGGTTCAGTATCTTTCTTTATGTGATTTGTTATTTTGTGATGTTCATAAGCAATTTTCTTACAATACATTTTTTGCCTATCAATAAAAGAATAATACAAATAATAAATAACAAAGGCACCAAGAGGCTTTTTAAACACTGAATAAAATGTTTTTGTTCTCCTTGATTTCAATTCATGCAGAATAGCTACTGCGTAGGCCCCTATAGTTTCATTGTCTCCATTAAACAATTCTTTTTATTATTTCTCCTTAATGTAATGCCTTGGACTTTCAAATGTTGGCATCTGTTGCCCAATATTTCTAGCTTGCAGTTTAGCTGGTATGCTAAGCTTCCTAATGTGTAATTGTTCAACAGTTTTATGTCAATTTGTGAACCAGCAAAAACAGAGAATACAAATGAGAAGCCAATTATAACACATAACAGAGTAAAAAATATAAAAATGATCAAATTAAAGCACATTTGGCTTAATCCCAGAAGTTTGTTTTATAATGGATTAGTATTAGAAAGAGTAGACGGTAAGGAGATCTGTTTGTACAGTACATGGGGACATTGACTCTAAAAAGGAATGATTACCAACAGATTCTTGTACAAGTCATTCTGAATTGAGAGATACAGTCGGGTGATTAGTGAAAAGTCTTCAAGAACTAAACTTCAAGTCCAGTTGATCTAACTGAATCCCACTGATATACCATGACCTGGATCGCTTCTTCGTCCTCCCTGGCCCTAGTTCTTAAGGATCGGCCTCCTCTGATGGCTTCCGAACTTCCACAGCCACAGAAGAAGCAGCTTTGGGAGCAGCTGTAAGTCCTTATCCGTGATGTACAGCTGCTACTGGAAAAGCCCAGGGAGAGTATCTCTGTCAAAGCACATTGGCAGAGCAGGAAAATATTGAGGTTTTGGGAGTACATTAGGTATACATGTGTGGGGGGGGGGGAGGAGAATGGAATTTTATTTATAATACCCTTTCTACACCCATTTAGGGTTTACTTTATCTTTTTTTGCTTCTATAGGATTTGCTAATGCACAAACCGGTATAGCCAACCGATCACAAAGCAACTTGCATAATTCCCTGCATGTATTTCTGAATGGTTCTATGTCATCTGTCCAAGGATCTGCCAATGACCCGATTTCCTTCTACATCACGCTTTTGTGGACAGGTAAATATGACAATGTGGGATAAGGCGGATTAACAGCGAGTGCGACAGAAAATATGCACACGACCCGATCACCATTTGGTAGTTTGAACAGCCATCTGTTCTCACCCTGGGTACTATAGACCCTTTAACCCCCATTTATTAGTGGTAAACCATAACCTGGCTACACAAAGATGGAAACTTCCACAAATGAATCTGTCGCTGGATGTGTCCCATTCATTTGAAACAATTACAGGGTTATTCAATAAAAGTTCTTATTGTTAAAAATGGTGGTAATTTTGCCCCACCAATCAGATGTTAGCTTTCAAATATTAAATAAGATCTGATTGGTTGGGGCAAAATTAGCACCATTTTTAACAATAAGAACGTTTGTTACATCTCCCTGAAGAACTTCTGTAGAATCTCCCTCTTTAACACATAACCTGCCAGTTAAAAACTAAACAGTGAGCTGTGTGGGCTGCGCTGACATTGTTGGTCCCTGTAGCCACTATTTAGGTAGAAACATAAAAACCTATGGTTTGGTGTTATGTTTAAAGGCAGACAATGTAAAATCTATTTCTTACCCTATTCACCTTGCTGTGGTAAGATCAATACCAAAGAAAGGGCAGGACTTCCAGGGACATTATCAACAGAAGTACACCACCCTCCTTCGGGGTTGGACCCACCACAGTCCTGTGAAGAGGACTGGATGTGTCCCAGCAGGTGGGCAGGTCTGATTGAGGTCACTTTAATTGCTAAACAAAGGAAAGAAACTATTGTATAATAAACTGTTAACTTTGGGAAGTTTAAGGCAGCAATCTTAGGTAAGGTTGCTACATTTTGTTTTACCAAAAAATTCATATTTTACATTTAGTTCCCCTTTAAAGATGGGAGGGGTAGATGCTAGATTTAAAAAAAACAAAAAAATGTTACACTTGCATAACTTAAAATACATTAACGCATAATTTTATGAACAGCATCTTCGAGCAGTGGCTTAGAAGACACAGACCTACTGTGGCCGTTTACCCCGAAGCCAATGCACCCATTGGACACAATCGTGAAACTACATGGTACCATTTATTCCATTGAACACAAATGGAGAATTCTTTGAACAGTCGAGAGATCTGGGATACGATTACGATATCTGGCTGAACCAGGTACTGTAGATTTCTTTTGTTTAGGGGTGACTAATTTATCTGAGGTCATAGGCCACAATGGCCACACTTTCCTTATTAGCCAGACCGCTCTTTTTAAAGGGGCAGTTCAGTGGAAAATATCTTATTTTAAATTTTTTGTTTGTTACATGCCTCCTTATTCTAAATCAGATGGTTTCATACCCTTTGCAATGCTGTTGACATTAGTGAGCTGCCATATTAGGTTCTGCAATAGTCCTTCTTCTTCCCAGGATGCACCAACTTCCTTGGAATGTTCAACAGTAATTTCTACTGATTGGCTGTTGGATGGGTCAAACATGCTCAGATCTCTACTGAGCAACTGAATCAACCAAGGCGCTGGGTCAAGGGCAGAACCATAACGGTCTCTATTAGGGGTCCTGCAAACAGGAAGTCAGTATATTTTAGGTTTATTTATGCACAGAATATGCTCTATGGGCAGATAAAGGTCATTAGAATGGGAAAATACTGACTTTTCTTAAAAATAAATTTATTTGCACTGAACTTCTCCTTTAAGTATTTCCACCAGAACTCTGCCACCCTGACAGTCCTTAGTGTGCATGTTGGGCACCAGTGGTTTCATCCAATGAACCCCCCTCCTTCCGGAAAAACACACTTTTATGAAAAGAAACCCTTTTTATTTTTGTGTTGCCAATATTGTTGTAATTTCTATAAGAAATATGCACACATTTATTGTAACCGCAGAACAGTTTTCTAATTTAATGGAATTTAATGCAGATAAAAAAAACAAATTCAAATTTAGCAGGGATGTTCTAGCCCTTGAAAGTTATTGATCTACATTCAGAAGCCAAGCATGTCAGGAGATGAACGATACGGTAACGTTGGAAGCACAGCGCATTCAATAGAAAAATGTGTTTTTATGAATGAGGGCTTTATTATAAAGCTTGTTGATTGCTAAATCACTTTCTAGTGACCATTAAACGGGCATACGGATACGGTAAGTGGTTTGGTAGGCCATTAAAAATAATCACTGCCCTTTTACTTGCCCCTCCTAGAATAACCTCATACAAAGGTCCCACATGAAAAGGTTGCCCGATTAAGGCTTGCTTTAGTATGTGGAGAATAAGTGTGTATTTTAGCATCATAAACATTTACTCCCTACTGCCCCCTAGTATCTAGTAAAGGCAGGAAAACCAGCAGAAAGGCTGGCCCATTAGTGGGAGGTTTCTGATTAATGAGCTTATTCTAATGTGGAACGTGGCCACAGATAATGTGGCAGAATGTGGTACCAGCCATATCCGACTATGGCTTAAGGTCCCTAATAGGTGGGCAACTGCCTTAACTTTTGCTGATTTAAAAACGGTTTAAAATGTAATGTATTTGTGATGTGAGAAGCATTGAAATCAAAGAAAGTTGTGGAATGTCTCCGTTTGGACCCTCTAAAATGGCCAATGTAATATCCATAGTCTTGGATCACTTAAACATACCCATATGAATACTTATCCTGAGCCTACGAAGCCAAGCTGGAAGAGTTCCAAGGTTAATTAGCCCATGTATATTGTTTAAGTCCTCTTCTAATTTTAAATGAATCCCCTATTCGGGAATCGTTCCAGCAATTATAACATGGCCTTGAGCTGCCCTTTAGCGATATCAGACCTTTGTTTGCTTTTTCCTATTTCAATGTACATGAGTTCTTTAATTCCTCTCCCAGTGCCTAGCAAAGGACTAGTCTATACCCAGGACAATGTAATTAGAGCTATTTATTCATGGCTGGTTTTTATTGCGATTATTCTAGAAAGAAAGTTACGACCTTCCTAGCATATTCAAATGAATTTTATGTGGTTATTAAGGTACAGAGCTGATAATCCCAATAGGGTGGAGGTGCTCATGGTAAATATAACAATGTGTTTGGCAAGAGGAAAAAGAACCCGGCAATCTACCACAGTGTGAAAAGTAACCGAACAAGCCCTAGAGTGACAGACGTTTATTTGTTGTTTTTCCTTTTCAGTGAACAAGTAAAATAAGGTGGCCATATACATGCAATAATGATTGCATTTGTGCCAACTGATTCCATACAATAGCCTAACTGCTACCGCAATGGTAGTTTGTCGGCATCGTGTTAGGTCCACCCCAAACCGAAATCTATAAAGGGCATCTCCACCCCAAACCGAAATCTATAAAGGGCATCTCCACCCCAAACCGAAATCTATAAAGGGCATCTCCACCCCAAACCGAAATCTATAAAGGGCATCTCCACCCCAAACCGAAATCTATAAAGGGCATCTCCACCCCAAACCGAAATCTATAAAGGGCATCTCCACCCCAAACCGAAATCTATAAAGGGCATCTCCACCCCAAACCGAAATCTATAAGGGCATCTCACCCCAACCGAAATCTAAAAGGGCATCTCCACCCCAAACCGAAATCTATAAAGGGCATCTCCACCCCAAAACGAAATCTATAAGGGCATCTCCACCCCAAAACCGAAATCTATAAAGGGCATCTCCACCCCAAACCGAAATCTATAAAGGGCATCTCACCCCAAACCGAAATCTATAAAGGGCATCTCCACCCCAAACCGAAATCTATAAAGGGCATCTCCACCCCAAACCTGCTCACAACCGAATCTATAAAGGGCATCTCCACCCCAAACTGAAATCTATAAAGGGCATCTCCACCCCAAACCGAAATCTATAAAGGGCATCTCCACCCCAAACCTGCAAAATCATATAATGG
Source organism: Hymenochirus boettgeri (assembly GCA_019447015.1). NCBI lineage: Eukaryota > Metazoa > Chordata > Amphibia > Anura > Pipidae > Hymenochirus > Hymenochirus boettgeri. The sequence continues at coordinate 329,499,286 of CM033470.1, read as the reverse complement.
GGGCACCCTCCCAACCTTAAGCAACAGCTTTACAACTTTTAAAACAGCCTCTAAATCTACTTACCCACCTGTCCACGGAAGAGCAGAAGGAGCTCAGCCAATCAAAGATGCGGCTGCCAGTTAGCAGAGGGAACGAGTTGTGTGTAAGTACATTTTGGGGCCATCTGATGATTTAAAGCTATCGTTTAGGGTTGGGGGGCTTACCTTACCTTCTATGAAGTTTTTTTTTTAAAGAGACAGATGCAGCCACTGAGGGATCCAGAGGGAAAGGGCTCCATTGCACATGCCAGAGTACTCTAAGAGGAGCAGGAAGTGGAAGGTTCGGATTACACAAAGAGAGGGCAGAAGAGAAAGGCATATTTTAGTTGGGGGTGGACAAGTCCTTTAAACCCTTCAATACAATGACATTTTAACAGGCATTGGGGGTGTGGGGGCGTGGCCTGAGAAGTGGTGGATGGAGAAGTAGATAAATATAAAGTTTACTTTCAGATTAACGGGTGTTTATACAGAACACTACATGTAGCATTTCTCTATCTGCAAACATCTGGAACCACTGGGTAGTAGTGAAGTAGGAGATAGAAGAGTTTGGGCTTCTTTCTAAATGGTCTACCCCAAAAGATTTGCCTAGTTGAAGAAGCAAAGGGAAAGTAGCATGTATGGAGCAGAATCACTTTTAAAGAATTTCTTTTCGACTCCAATATGTAAACTTAGATATAGGACTTTTGTGGCAAAGAGTGGTTTACCTTCACAAGCAATATTTTATAAAGCCTACAATATTTGTCTTATACCAATCAATGAATTAATTTACTAAAACATCTGGATTATTATTACGAGATGTTACGAGAGACGGCTCTTTCTAGAGAATCATATACAACTACAGTATATATTATATGACTGTAGAGCTGTGGAATATGTTGAGATGAATAAATAAAAAACATAACATGTCTGATAGAATCTTCACTGTGTCAAGAGACAAATTATGTATACACGTCTTCTATTAAATTAGCCCTCCAGTGCATTCTTGAATGTTCCATTCTCTTCAAAAACTTCTAATGAATGAGTTTGCTACCATGATGGACAATCCAGACACTATTTCATTTTATTTGCACCACTCTACTGCTGGCTATGGGCATTTTCTCAGGATTTAGATTCTTAAGGAAATTAAGGCACATCCGGATTCTCCACCAAGTGTGACACTAATTGGTCAGTCAATGATCAGGGGTAGAGTTAAGCTGCAAGGTAGATCATTTTCCTCTACTTTTTACTGTATTTTAATGTTGCAAACATGACACTTCTTCAGTAAACACATTTCCTAGATAAATACCCACGGTTTACACTGAAAAATACAAGAAAACCCAATGAGTTTTTCAATAAACAAGCAGTGTAGTACATGCTGCACAGGTAGAGTGTTTTATTATTTCATTCCAGGTTTAACCAGTTACACATATTGAAAAGTGTAAAGCGCTCGTCACCAGTGGCCTTGTATAAAGTCCCTTTCCTGCACGGTATAAGATTATCCTGTTGAAAAACATGTTTATGAAAATACTTGCTTTTGTTTGCTTTTTGTCTTACAGGGTAGCAAACTGTGTAAATGTCAATTTTCTCATTTTAAATGAAATATTCGGTGAATGTGGGTATATTCCGACAAGAAGCAAAGGCTGAAATGTATTTTCCTCCGTATGTTGCCCTATTTAGTGTATCATTAGCCTTTAGATTCTCTCTGGTTCAGATACAGATTTCCGATGGCAGAAACGTCTTCTAGTTGAGAGAGCACCTAAAATCCCTGCAGCTCCTTATAAATCCTCACCAGAGGGTTATTTTGCATGTATCCAATTATCGCTTCTGCAGGCCATAGATTGGTAGGTTTTTGAACCGATTTGATCAAATCAATAATAATAAAACAATCACAAACACTGTATACTATGGATCTACGAATATAATACATAGTTTTGGAATCCCATATAAAAAAGGGACATCTTGGAAATGTGAGCAGATCAGAAAAGGGCAACTAAATTATAAAAGGGAATGGAGGGGCTTGACTATGCAGGCAGATTAGACCAGTTAGGGCTGTTTACATAGGAGAAGCGACGTTTGCGTTGGCATATGATCACTTTATATACCGTATATACTCAAGTATAAGCCGAGGTTTTTAGGTTTTAAAATAAACCTAAAAACCTTGCCTCTGTTTATAATCAAGTCAAGTCCTTACCGGCATTACTCAGCACTCCGAATCCAGCTGACGCACGCATGTTAGCACTGTGGAGCTGCAAATGCACAGTACTTACTAAGCATGCGGCAGCCGGATTCGGAGTGCTGAGTGATGCCGGTAAGGATTCAGAGTCTGAGCTACTACATTGATGTGAGGTGATTGGGGTAAAGACTGCAACTGGGGTGGTCTTTCCACTGCAGGCTTTTAACCTAACAGCAGAATTCCCATATAGATGTTTGGAAACTACAACTCCCAGCAACAAAAGTATGCTGGGAGTTGTAGTTTCCAAACATTTGTATGGAATTCTGCTGTCCATTTTAAGGGCAACTTAAGCCTCAAAAAGGAATCTTCTCCAATTGATACCATCCTCCTTCTGATTCTTTATTGTTTTGAGGCTTAAGTTGCCCTTAAATGGACAACAGAATTTACATACAGATGTTTGGAAACATAACTCCCAGCAGCTTTATTTGCTGGGAGTTGTAGTTTTCAAACATCTGTATGGGAATTCTGCTGTCCATTAAAGGGCAACTTAAGCCTCAAAACAATAAAGAATCGAAGGCAGTAGTGGTCATAATTTTCACCCTTGGTATACTCGGGTCAATCAGGTTTTCCTATTTTTTCAGGTAAAAATAGGTACCTCGGCTTATACTCGGGTCGGCTTATACTCGAGTATATACAGTAAATATATTAATGGGCCTTATAATAAGCTCTCTGGTGTCTGTTTACTAATCGGTCATATCATAGAAACACCTGGACATCCTTTAAGATTAGAAGAAAGAAGTTTCATCTTCAGCTTAGGAAAGGTTTCTTTACAGTGAGAAAGGTGAAACTGTGGAACTGTCTTCCAGCAGATGTGGTAATGGCAAGTTCATTATATAGCTTTAAAGTGGCCTAGATAAGTTTCTAAAACTAAAAACTATTGAGAATTACTGGTATTAAACATATACTGCAGTTCTGGTTGGTACAGGGATACTATATAATATTGAGAATTACTGGTATGAATACATGTACTGTAGTTCTGGTTGGTACGGGGATACTATATAATATTGAGAATTACTGGTATTAATACATATACTGTAGTTCTGGGGTACGGGGATACTATATAATATGAGAATTACTGGTATTAATACATATACTGTAGTTCTGGTTTGTACAGTGATACTATATAATGAGAATTACTGGTATTAATACAATACTTTAGTTCTGGTTGGTACAGGGATACTATATATATTGAGAATTACTGGTATTAATACATATACTGTTGTTCTGGTTGGTACAGGGATATATAATATTGAGAATTACTGGTATTAATACATATACTGTAGTTCTGGTTGGTACAGGGATACTATATAATATTGAGAATTACTGGTATTAATACATATACTGTAGTTCTGGTTGGTACAGGGATACTATATAATATTGAGAATTACTGGTATTAATACATACTGTAGTTCTGGTTGGTACAGGGATACTATATAATATTGAGAATTACTGGTATTAATACATATACTGTAGTTCTGGTTGGTACAGGGATACTGTCCGATTGCCATTTGCAGTCGGGAAGGAATTTTCCCTCCCTTTTTAGCTGGATCAACCATTGTGTAGAGTTAAAAAGGAGGGTGAAAAGGTTGGACTTGATGGATGTATGTCTTTATTCAACCTCAATTACTATGTTACTACTGTATATTTCTAGACAATCTGAAATTTGGAAATGAGAAAATACAGTAGTTGTAAGAATTGAAAATATTGTTGATTTATTTTAACATTATCTACAAAAGAAATGGGATTGTCTTTTTGTGATGTGTCATAAGTTATTGGTCTTATTTTTTTTCTCCTTATAAAGGTTCCATTGAAGACTTCCTCATGCCCTACCTGGAGCAAGCGCGACAGATTTGGCAGTGGCTAGTAGGAGCTGCCGTAGTAGGAGGTTTTATCACGGCAGTGCTGGCTACCATTATTGGCTTGGCGTGTCGAAAGAAGAGAAAACCCCTAACAGAAGAAACCCAACCGCTTCTCATGGAAGCAGAAGACTATCATTCCACCTATCAGTCTAATCTGTAAAATGCACATTCAAGGTCAATGTGAACATGTTCAAAATGAATAATTTTTATATCTAAAGGTAGCCATGTACACTCCTTTATAAACAACCCAAGAGGAATAGCACAATCCAAGAATAGTAGATGAATTCAGAGATTTATTATGAACAACACGTCGCACATTGTGAGGAAGGAGGTTGTAGTTTCCCAAAACATTGTGTTAAGTGTTTATAATAGATCACTGGATTTATCTAACATTGTGCTGCTCCCTTTTGGCTTGTCCTGGTCAGAGTAGAGGACAGAGTGTTGCACCTTGTGGACATTTAGAGAATTGCTACCTTATTTAATGCGCATGGAAACCCTTTAGTGGATGTGGGAAAACCACTTCATCAGGATGTCTTTTCATGAAATGTTTTCCCCAATGTCCTAATCCAGTTTTAACCCCCATTTAATTGCCTGGAAAGTGCATTACCCACTCAGGTGGGTAGAGGGTTAATAATGTTGTTTAACACAATGTACATTTATGTATAATGCTTGTAATTGCCGAATCTCCCGGCATGGCCAGAAATCTCTAATATTATATGTACAAACATATAGACTAAGTATCAGGCTCCCATGTTCTCTGTCTGGTGGCCTTAAATTAAAAATGACATGGAAAAAAAACAGATATTGTCATGGATTTCTTTTCTAATTGAAATGTTAAAGCTATGGTGGCCTCATCATATATAATAAAACCCTAAGTGTGCGTCCCTGTGTCCGTGTGTGTGTCACTGCAGTTCCTATGGACTCACCACTAGAGGGAGAGTCTCTGCAGTTCCTATTGACTCACCACTAGAGAGAGAGTGTCTGCAGTTCCAATTGACTCACCACTAGAGGGAGAAACACAGGAAACACACAGAGGGAGAACAGCAATTAAACAGACTGCAGGTAAGGTTGCTTGGGACTGGAGCCCCTGGATTTGGGACAGAGGGGCCCCTGGATTTGGGACAGATGGGGGGCCCCTGGATTTGGGACAGAGGGGGCCCCCTAGATTTGGGACAGAGGGGGGGCCCTGGATTTGGGACAGAGGGGGAGCCCTGGATTTGGGACAGAGGGGGAGCCCTGGATTTGGGACAGAGGGGGAGCCCTGGATTTGGGACAGAGGGGGGGCCTCTGGCCTTGGGATACTAAGAGGGTACTCTGGCCTTGGGACATGGAGGAGGACTATGGCCTTGGGACACTAAGGGGGCACTCTGCTTCTAGCGCCCGTTATTGTAGCGGGCTTAATGTCTAGTTTTAAAAATATATCTAAATATATATTAATGAACGGTTGGTAAATGGGGCATTACTAGATGCTACTCACAATTAGAGTTGGCCCAACTTCCAGAAATCCATTCTGCTTGCTGATTCGTGGATTTTCGAAAATCTTCTAAAATCCTCAAGCGGACTGACGTGAGTTATATGTGGCCTAAAATTAAGGTATAAATAGCAACGGTAACTTCGAGATTTCTAAAATTTTGAAAAATCTTGATATTTTTTTTAAATGCAAAAATTTCTAAAAATAATGAAAATTTTAGATTTTTAAATTAGAAAAATCTCAATTGTTTGCTAATTATCGAAAACAGTCCGGGACTGTTACAGTATGTGATGACGTTATTACTAATCGTCCAGCTTTCCCATTAACAAAATGAATGTCCTCCACAACAAGTCTTTATTTTCCTTCTTTTTACTGGAGATGCACTGAATGTTACCACAAAATTGGATTTGTGGTAAAAACTTTGCCACAAAATGTCATGTTTTTTGGTGAAATATGCTTTTAATTCAATACCACAATTCCATGCACAATTATTTTTCAACAGGGTTACAACAACCAATCACATCTCTTCTATTTTGTGCTATTCCCACTCCCAGCAGCCATTTATCAATATGTCGGAGTAGCTTTATTTTTGATCGGTCACGGTTCTCTTTGCCATTCCCAGTGTCCTATGCGGTGTATACACAATTGCTATTAGCCTTTGAAATAAAACATATTAATTATGAAATTGACTATTGACTAATAAGTGGTTTGGTTAACCCCTACCTCCAACTGAGTGTTATTTCTGTCACCGTGAGTAGGAGGCAGGTTCAGTCCGGTCATAGTTCATGTTTCTAAGCTTCTGACTGTCTACGCATTTAATGAGCTATTTAAAGATAAACCAGTGGGAATCCAGGTGTAAAGCTCTAGAATAGGATTTACTTGTTGGGTAATACATTGCGTGAAGAGGTTAAATGTAGGGGTCATTATGTGTGTACTTGCAGGCTAAGACCTCCATGAGAGAGAAATTAGTATGGAGCACGTGCCAGTTATTTCCTAGATTGAAATGAAAATGGGAACCCTAAACAGCTGCTAAATATCCCTTTAGCTTGAAGAAGCTGTCATCGACCAATTGAAATCAGTCTACTGGGAAGGAGAGTCAAGATGTCTATTAAGGTGGGTCTTGTTCACTGTAAACACAGAATTATTAGAGAAATTGCTGTCAGTGCAGAGAGAGAACCATGTAACAAACTATCTACCGAGAGCACTTGGGACCCTGGAAGCAAGACTCTCTGCTGGCATAGACACAAGGAAAGACGAGTTTACGGCAATTTAATTAGCAGACCTACAGAGACATCGAGCTCTGATTAAGTAACATTTAGAAAATCTGCTGTGTTTTTTTTTTTTTTAATGAAATTAATCCGGAATGTTTAGTTAATCACGTTCGAGTTTGTTGAATGACAACAAAATAGATTTAGAATTATTTCCATAGGTTTCAACCACCTCATTGGTGACCACCTTTCGGTTTTCCAGATTAACTTTTTATTCTAATTCTGAAGAAGGTGGAACTTGGCCTCGAAACGTTGTAAGATGGTTCAGATTGGATTTCTAAAGAAGTAGGGACAGATCCAAAAATGGTGGTTGGAAAGAATTTCAGGCCATAGACGGGTTGATTTTTGGCAGGAGGACCGCATGTTGAACATCACTGACATTACTCCAGCACTGTACACCCTACGCCCATTGGATAGTGTGTGATTCTGTTCAATTACACATTTTATTAATGGACATAAATTGACCCCATGGCTATGAGGTCGCTGCTAACCAATTGAGATGGGATCCGGGTCCGACACGAACCCGGATCCGACAAAAACCCCCTCTGTTCTGAAATCGGACGGATCGTCCGGATTTTGGGACTTCGGAACGCATTTTTGATAATTTTTGAAAATAGCTTTAAACATTTTAGAATACTTGAAAATACCATCGGAAACATGAAAATGGTCTCCGATCGTATTTTCGAGAATTTTCAAACGTTCGAGGCTATTTTGGAAAATTATCGGAAATAGTGCTGTACATTCGAAAAATTCTTGAAAATTCGTTCTGGTTTCAGATTTTTTAATCTTCGGGATTTTCCCGAGATCTGGGAATCCGAAAACGGAACAAAACTAGTGAGTTTTGCCCATTTCTACTAACCAATAAGCCATCACACTGACAAAGAGGACTGTAAAACTACATTGGATTATGTCTGCTCCACCTGTATCTGCTATGATGTTATTTACTGTTATTAAAAGGACAGCAGAGCACACTGACTTCAACCTATAAGATGCCTCCAATGACAGGATTTTTTTTTAACTACCACTATCCCATACTTTTGGGACCCAGGCATGTTCTGGCCCCATAAGGAAGTACCTCCTGTACCCCCCCTAATGGTGGCCCTGCTTATTGGTGTTTAACAATATCAATTCTTTAAAAATACTGTCCAGGCTGTACATTGTTCTTTCATTTAACTGTCAAGGTGCCAGAGCCAGTTTGGTTATAATCAAGATAAATGGAGAATGAACTTTATCATAAGTCTCTGTTTTCCCATAAACCCTTTCTATACAACCAGTCAGGGGACAGCTCAATTTTACCCTGGTATACTGTTCACACTGCTAAGGTGACTACATTTGGGGCCATATTTACAAAGCCATGGTATCGCTTTTTAGCAATACTGTGACTTTAACAATCGCTATCGTAAATTTACAATCCTTAAACCGATCCGAGATTAACAATCGGTTTAGCGATCGTGAATTTACGATCCCCATAGTATACCATTGCAGTAGTTTACTACAGCACGGTATTCTACGATCGTACGGTTGTTAATTAACAAACGTTCGGACGTAAATATACGATCGCGATCTGAAAAAATGACTCTGCGGTATCACTAAAAAACGATTATGGTCCTTGGTTACCAATGTCTGGTTAATATTTATTAAATAAAGACTGGAAATGATATTCACACCTGGGAACCTTCTTAATTAGCTCACTCAACTTTTCAAATAGCAGGTCAATGTGGTCTGACACGATGCCATTTAAATCTGCCGGACTATCCTAGTCCACCATCATATGCTGCTCTGTGTATTTATTGTAGAAATCTGCATAATTCTCCAACTGCACATTAATGTAAAATATGATCTGGAAGTTGCGTTTAGAAGATCAATGATCCAGAGACACTAACAGCTATAAAGCTTTAGGCGAGGTGTGTTTAACAGAGCCAAACATCCTTCACAGTACATAAAATACATGCTGGTATGTATGTATGTATTATTTTACTTATAAAGCGCCACTTGGGTATGCAGCGCTGTACAGTATACAAACAAGGGGATAAGTGCAAGCCATTATACGGATAAATAAAAATTAGATACAATTTCATACATTTATACACATATATATATATATATATATAAATTATGGATAAATTGATGTAAGTGCGGCATGCCTTGACACATTAGAAATGAAATCCCTGCCCCGAAGAGCTTACAATCTAAGTACGAAATCCTACGTACTTACGAAATCCTTAGTTAAAGCATAATGATTCCTTTTCAATGACTGTTTAATGTGAAACAAATAAATGCATCTGGAAGCCAAAGGGTCAGTAAGAAATGCATTTTATTAAACAATAGGAGTACGCTAGATATGCATATGTGTGATATTAGAGATATAAAATGTTAGTTGGGCCCTAAACTCATCCTGGTGGGCTCTTGGTCTCAGATTTCCTGGTGGGCCCCAACAGTCCAGTCCGGCACTGATCAGGTTTAAGAGCTCTCGTTATTATCTAAAGGAGAACTAAAGCTAAAATATAATTCAGCCTGAATGTATTTTGAAATTTCTAACTAGCAGATTGCTGTATCTCTGTCCTATGAAATCAGCTGGATTTATTCTGCAGGTTTTTGACTTTTTACTGAGTTCTGTAGCCCTCCCTCCAGATTTTGTCCTGGACACTTCTACATTGTTTCACATGCTCGGTTAATTCTATAGTTCTCCTCCCCATTGGTAAAGCTTTCAAATAACTACTTTGTGACTAGAGATGGCCAAACTTCCGAAAGTTCGATCCGTTTTCGAACATCCGAACTATATGGGAAATTTTTATACTCACGCGCGCTACTTTTGAGCTCCTGCGTTCGATTTTCGATGATTATCCCATAAATGATTCGAACATTGGATGATTATCCCACAAACAATTCGAAGATCGTTCGATTTTCAAATTGGATAATTAACGAAAGTTCGAAAGTCTAGGTCCGGGATAGTTCGAGAAGTCCGTTCGAACTCGGGTTCAGGGTCGAGTTCTAGTCCATCTTTATTTGTGACCTGCCTATGGAGACTTGCTGGAATTATGAAATGCCAGAAAACTGCATAATTAGAGAGATATCTCCACAATGCTTCTGGTTTGGCAGTGGATAGATACAGCTATCTGCTAGTTTAAAATAGCTAACCAAATAATCAAGACAACCATTCACACAGCTAGAACTCCATCTAGTGACAGGAGGTCAGCATTACACGGACATAAATTGTCTAACTGAATTTTGTAGCTAAAATAATTCATTCAGGCTGATTAATATTTTAGCTTTAAAATTGCTTTTCTTACTGAGGAGAGTTTTCCTTTTTTTTAGCTTTGAAAATAATTCTCAAGGCTTTTATTGTACAAAAAAAGAAAAAATAAGAACATTCTGAAATAGTGATAGCAAGATTACTACCTTAAATTTTCACCTACGGCAGAAAACAAAGATTTCTCTAATAACACTTCACGTGATTACTAAACCCTTCTCCGCATTATTCTCCTCATACTTGTCTGCACTGCCATTTACCCAGCGCGAGTTAAGGCACTAAATTACGTGTGATAATGCATTACATTCAGTCAAAAGGATGGGAAAAAATAGGGTGTTATATAAGCGTTTCAATACATCGAAAAGAAACATTGAACGATTACAGCTCATTTAAGGTCTCGCGTCAAGAGTTTCAAAAAGTACAAAGCTTTGTGGTGGTAATGAAGGAAGAGAGGATTTTCAATTACACGCAGTATTGTTACCGGTAGAGCGGTAAGGAACTAATTAATGGGAGGTATATGATTAATAAAGAGTACTGCTTAATATTCAATCAGCCAAGTGTTTGGGGTTACACATGAAATACAAAAAAGGTTCTCAGAAACCTAAAGCTGTAAAGAAATAGAGAAAAATAAATAAAGCAGTTCTTCTCTCGGATTTACCGATTCTCTCGGATATGCAGATTTTTTTGTTGTTGTTTGTTTAGGATTAGAAGCAGAGACAAGCAAGCGTTAGCTTTAAGCTTTAGCAATTAATGCCCGTGTAATGCTGACCTCCTGCCACTAGATGGAGTTCTAGCTGTGTGAGATGACTTGATTATGTGGTAAATTGGCCATACAAGCTCTGATATTGTCACTTAAAGGCTAACTAAACTCAAATGTTTACACTCCAGAATCTGAACATATCCCCTCTAAAAAGACGAATAAACGGTAAAATAGCAATACAGTAAATAGCATTAATGTAAATGTTACCACTTGAAGAGCTGGATGAAATAACTGTAACAGTAACTGGCCACACCCCTGATCTCAATCACATGCTCCCTTTCCTAATCTGTCCTTTAAAAGGACTGGCTTGTGGGTGTGACCAACTGTAACAAGTTCCTGCAGTATCTTAGGACTGAGCATGTGTAAAGAACATAATGGTCAGTGACCACACTGTGTGATATTGGAATGCTGAGAAACAAAACACAAACTCCCTGTTAGAAAGTTAAATTTTTCATCAACCATATTAAAATGAGAGATGAGACACTGATTACTGCTTTTATAACAAGGAGATCTGCCTTCTAATTCAATGTTGTTCTGAGGCTTTTGTTGTCCTTTAAATGAATGGGAGAATCTGCAATTTAGTGTAATAGTCATATTAAAAAAAAAAATTCCATCAGATACCATAAGGTGATAAGGAGGCAGTGTACATTTTCTAATGATAATTACCTGCTGACAGGAAAAGAACCCAACATGTATTAACACATCAATGCCACATCATACAAAATATATTATTTTACACTTTATAGAGGAGGGGGGGCTAGAAAATACTCCTATGTAGCACAGCACAATCTTAGGCTAGGTACACGGGATGAAAAATCGGCTGTACTTTTTCATCTGCTGCCGACCAATGACAGTCAATTATTATTATTATTATTATTATTGCTGTTATGGATTTATATAGCTCTTTACAATAACATCATACATTATATGGGTAATACATATTATACACAGTTATACATATTACATACAAAGGTAAAGCATACATTATAAGTACACAGATTGATGAGTGATTGATCACAGCAATACTGTGATACAATAGGAAAGAGGACCCTGCCCAAAGAGCTTACAGTCTTGAGGAAATTTCGCCACCATAGAAATTACAATTTTGGAATATTCCAAGGAAGTAGTGCATCCTGGGAAATAGAAGGACCATTTCAGAACCTAAAATAGCAGCTCCCTACTACAAATGAAGTTCCCCTTTAAAAATCACAATTCTTTAAAGGAGAACTAAACCCAAATTTTTACACTTCAGAATCTGAACATATCCCATCTAAAAACACCAATAAACTTTAAAATAGCGATATAATAAATAGCATTAAAGTTACCACTTGAAGAACTGGGTGAAATAACTGTGTGTATGTACAGTGACTGGCCACACCCCTGATCTCATTCACATGCTCCCTTGGCTATTCTGTCCTGTAAAAGGATTGGCTAGAGGTAACAAGTGGGTGTGACCAACTGTAACAAGTTCCTGCAGTATCTTAGGCCTGAGCATATGTAAAGCACATAATGGTCAATGACCACACTGTGTGATATTGGAATGCTGGGAAATATGACAAGACACAAACCTCCTGTTAGAAAGTTAAATATCTCAACATCGTATTAAAATAAGAGGTGAGGCACCCATTTCTGCTATTATATCAAGGAGATCTGCCTTCAAATCCAATGTTGTTCTGAGGCTTTAGTTGTCCTTTAAATGGGATGCTTCATTTGCAAACCTACAATATTTACAATGTCCTACAGTCTTCATTGTTAATGTTTTTTCTCATCCTCACTGCATAGCCTGGGCTTTACTTTCTATGATAACGATCCTGATTAGGTGTGATCAGTTGCTATGAATAAATCACAATGAGGGCTTATACTGTAGTTAAAGTATTTAATACATTCTGTATGTTCTCACATACATACTGCAAGACTATACAGCGTAATCCCTCTAAAACCCGCTGAAGGGGGGAAGGTCACCGGCTGAACAGAAATCTAATGTTTAGAACATTATTATGTAAATAATTCATCAAACACTTACTCAAAAATGGTAAATTTAATTCCTTCTCCGCTACCATGAAATCTAATAACCAAGATTTCATACATTTATTCATTTATTTATGCCTTTTAATAGAATAGAGGTTTGGAAATTTTTAAATACAAAATTAAGATTATGTAATTTCTTACAGAATGAAGATATTTAATGAAGATCTGAAACGTTAAAAGATTCATAGAAATTCTATCATTGGTACTGCTGCCTGCTATGTTTCTGGCTAGATAATCTTTTGATTGAATTGCCTGGAGATCGATTGTAAAAAGCAGTGGACCAATTGGTTCAGATGGAAATTGGTCGTTTTAGCCATTTGATTTTGCTGATAAATTACAGGCAAGTTAATGAGCAAAAAGCTTTTTATGAGCCCTGCACAGCTTTGTTTCTGAACGTCTACTGGAGGATTTATTGATCAATATGTTGGTTTGGGCTGCAAGTGTGTACACGAGTAATGCAAGTGGGTACCAGGACGTAGGGGCCAATCGCAGAAGGAAGAGCAAGTTCTCCAATCACATTGGCCCTTTTACCTTGCCGAAGTATTAGGTGAGTGGCCACCTCAAACATTTACATTAGAACTATCATTTAAAATACTATAAAATCCACTGTGTCAAAACCAAGGGACTATTATCTCAATTTATTATATACACCAATGTCCCATCTTCCGTGTGTATCACTGCATATACTATTTGTGCAGATACACATTTACTGGTGCTGCATGCCCCATTGTTTATATTTCCCTAGATTAGATCTTTTTTGTGCACGTTGGTTTAATCAGTGTAGGTGTGTACGAGCTTGTGTGCAAGCGTGCACAATATTTTGGGATATTTTAGACAACACAATATACAATTTAATTCGGTGTCCACACAGGGAACATTGAATATGCATGCGTGGTTTAGAGGGAACAGTGATATACAATCTTGCTTTCCTTTTTAATATAGCAGTAAAAATAGGTTTTTTTTGTATGTGTATTGTGTATGGTCGCTCGCCAGGCATTGTTTAGTTATCCGTCGTGCAGGGTGTATCCAGGACACTTCTGATCAGCCTAGATAACGATTGTTGGACAGATTATCTAACGTTGGTCCTTAACAATATAATCTAGTGTGTATACAGCTTTAAGGTGCCCGTACACATATCACCTCCCAATGTTTGTGTGCCGTCCAAAGAAATGCCTGGGCCGATCTTTTGAACAGACTAGGTAGAAACATCACAAGGTAAGAAACGGCCGGCAGAAAACACTCTCCAAAAGACATCAAACATCAAATCGAATGTCTTAATAGTGTATGGGCAGCCTTAGGGCGGTTTATGAATAGTTGTAGAAATGAAAATATACAAATGTCACGGTAATACAAAGGCGCTTTGTATAGATCCTGGGAATATAGATGACTTGTCACTCGTGTAGCAGTAAATCTGTAAATTTATTCCTCGTAGTCATGGGAAGAGATTTATTGAAATGTAATTTTATGTTTGAGTGTGTAACTGAATGGTGCAGAGATACATACCGTCAAAATACATTTGTACCGGTACTTTATATTTACTGACAAAACAGCCTTTGTACCTGACAAAATAGCCTTTGTACCGGTACTTTATATTTACTGACAAAATAGCCTTTGTACCAGTTACTTTATATTTACTGACAAAACAGCCTTTGTACCTGACAAAATAGCCTTTGTACCGGTTACTTTATATTTACTGACAAAATAGCCTTTGTACCTGACAAAATAGCCTTTCTACCGGTACTTTATATTTACTGACAAAATAGCCTTTGTACCGGTTGCTTTATATTTACTGACAAAATAGCCTTTGTACTGGTACTTTATATTTACTGACAAAATAGCTTTTGTTCGGGTACTTTATATTTACTGACAAAACAGCCTTTGTACCTGACAAAATAGCCTTTGTACCGGTACTTTATATTTACTGACAAAATAGCCTTTGTACCGGTACTTTATATTTACTGACAAAATAGCTTTTGTTCCGGTACTTTATATTTACTGACAAAACAGCCTATGTACCTGACAAAATAGCCTTTGTACCGGTACTTTATATTTACTGGCAAAATAGGCTTTGTACCAGTACTTTATATTTGCTGACAAAATAGCCTTTGTACCGGTT
The DNA here is from genome assembly GCA_019447015.1 of Hymenochirus boettgeri. Lineage (NCBI taxonomy): Eukaryota > Metazoa > Chordata > Amphibia > Anura > Pipidae > Hymenochirus > Hymenochirus boettgeri. The sequence goes on along the minus strand of CM033470.1, from coordinate 329,484,283 downwards.
ACTTTATATTTGCTGACAAAATAGCCTTTGTACCTGACAAAATAGCCTTTGTACCGGTACTTTATATTTACTGACAAAATAGCTTTTGTTCGGGTACTTTATATTTACTGACAAAACAGCCTTTGTACCTGACAAAATAGCCTTTGTACCGGTACTTTATATTTACTGGCAAAATAGCCTTTGTACCGGTTACTTTATATTTACTGACAAAATAGCCTTTGTACCGGTACTTTATATTTACTGACAAAACAGCCTTTGTACCTGACAAAATAGCCTTTGTACCAGTACTTTATATTTACTGACAAAATTGCCTTTGTACCGGTTACTTTATTTTTACTGACAAAAAAGCCTTTGTACCGGTACTTTATATTTACTGACAAAATAGCCTTTGTACCAGTTACTTTATATTTACCGACAAAATAGGCTTTGTACCGGTACTTTATATTTGCTGACAAAATAGCCTTTGTACCTGACAAAATAGCCTTTGTACCGGTACTTTATATTTACTGACAAAATAACCTTTGTACTGACACTTTATATTTACTGACAAAATAGCTTTTGTTCCGGCACTTTATATTTACTGACAAAACAGCCTTTGTACCTGAAAAAATAGCCTTTGTACCGGTACTTTATATTTACTGCCAAAATAGGCTTTGTACCGGTACTTTATATTTGCTGACAAAATAGCTTTTGTTTGGGTACTTTATATTTACTGACAAAACAGCCTTTATACCTGACAAAATAGCCTTTGTACCGGTACTTTATATTTACTGGCAAAATAGGCTTTGTACCGGTACTTTATATTTGCTGACAAAATAGCTTTTGTTCGGGTAATTTATATTTACTGACAAAACAGCCTTTGTACCTGACAAAATAGCCTTTGTACCGGTTACTTTACATTTACTGACAAAATAGCCTTTGTACCGGTACTTTATATTTGCTGACAAAATAGCCTTTGTACCTGACAAAATAGCCTTTGTACCGGTACTTTATATTTACTGACAAAATAACCTTTGTACCGGTACTTTATATTTACTGACAAAATAGCTTTTGTTCCAGTACTTTATATTTACTGACAAAACAGCCTTTGTACCTGACAAAATAGCCTTTGTACCGGTACTTTATATTTACTGACAAAATAGCTTTTGTTCGGGTACTTTATATGTACTGACAAAACAGCCTTTGTACCTGACAAAATAGCCTTTGTACCGGTACTTTATATTTAATGGCAAAATAGGCTTTGTACCGGTACTTTATATTTACTGACAAAATAGCCTTTGTACTGGTTACTTTATATTTACTGACAAAATAGCCTTTGTACCGGTACTTTATATTTACTGACAAAACAGCCTTTGTACCTGACAAAATAGAATACAACAATAGCCTTTGTACTGGTTACTTTATTTTACTGACAAAAAAGCCTTTGTACCGGTACTTTATATTACTGACAAAACAGCCTTTTGTACCTGACAAAAATCCTTTGTACGGATACTTTATATTTACTGACAAAATAGCCTTTGTACCGGTTACTTTATATTTTACTGACAAAAATACCTTTGTACCGTACTTTATTTACGACAAAATAGCCTTTGTACCAGTACTTTATATTTACTGACAAAATAGCCTTTGTACCTGACAAAATAGCCTTTTGTACCAGTACTTTATACTTACTGAAAATAGCCTTTGTACCGTTACTTTATATTTACTGACAAAAAGCTTTTATCCGGTACTTTATATTTACTGACAAAATAGCCTTTGTAACGGTACTTTATATTTACTGACAAAAACCCTTTTGTACCATTTACTTTATATTTACCGACAAAATAGCTTTGTACCGGTACTTTTATTTGCTGACAAAATAGCCTTTGGACTGACAAAATAGCCTTTGTACCGGTACTTTATATTTACTGACAAATAACCTTTGTACTGGCACTTTATATTTACTGACAAATAGCTTTTGTTCCGCACTTTAATTTACTGACAAACAGCCTTTGTACCTGACAAAATAGCCTTTGTACCGGTACTTTATATTTTACTGACAAAATAGGCTTTTGTACCGGTACTTTATATTTGCTGACAAAATAGCTTTTGTCGGGTACTTTAATATTTACTGACAAACAGCCTTTATATACCTGACAAAATAGCCTTTGTACCGGTACTTTATATTTACTGCAAAATAGCTTTGTACCGGTACTTTATATTTGCTGACAAATACTTTTGTTCAGGGTGATTTATATTTACTGACAAACAGCCTTTGTACCTGACAAACACCTTTGTACCGGTACTTTATATTTACTGGCCAAATAGGCCTTTGGTACCGGTACTTATATTTTCTGACAAAATACCTTTTGTCCGGTATTTATATTTACTGACAAAACAGCCTTTGTTACCTGACAAAATAGCCTTGTTACCGGTTACTTTATATTTATTGACAAAATAGCCTTGTCCGGTACTTTATATTTTCTGACAAAATGCCTTTGTACCTGAAAAATAGCCTTTGTACCGGTACTTTATATTTACTGACAAAATACCCTTTGCCTTTGTACCGGTACTTTAATTTACTGACAAAATAGCTTTTGTTCCAGTACTTTATATTTACTGACAAAACAGCCTTTGTACCTGCAAAATAGCCTTTGTACCGGTACTTATATTTACTGCCACAATACCTTTTGTTCGGGTACTTTATATTTACTGACAAAACAGCCTTTGTAACCTGACAAAATAGCCTTTGTACCGGTAACTTTATATTTATTGGCAAAATAGGCTTTGTACCGGTACTTTATATTTATGACAAAATAGCCTTTGTACTGGTTACTCTTTTATATTTACTGACAAATACCTTTGTACGCGGTACTTTTTTACTGACAAAAGCCTTTGTACCGACAAAAATAGCCTTTGTACCAGTACTTTTTTATATTACTGACAAAATACCTTTGTACCGGTACTTATATCTTTGCTGACACAAATAGCCTTTGTACCTGACAAAATAGCCTTTGTACCGGTACTTTAGATTTACTGACAAATAACCTTTGTACTGGCACTTTATATTTACCTGACAAAATCAGCTTTGTACCTGACAAAATAGCCTTTTGTACTCAGTACTTTATATTTACTGACAAAATAGCCTTTTACCGGTTACTTTGAATTTACTGACAAAAAAGCCTTTGTAAACCGGTTACTTTATATTTACTGACCAAAATAGCCTTTGTAACCGGTACTTTATATTTGCTGACAAAAAGCCTTTGTACCTGACAAATATAGCCTTTGAACCCGGTACTTTAGATTTCTGACAAATAAGCCTTTGTACGGACTTTATATTTACTGACAAAAGCCTTGGTACCGACAAATAGCCTTTGTACCGTACTTTATATTTACTGACAAATAGCCTTTGTATATCCGGTTACTTTATATTTACTGACACAAAACCTTTGTACCTGTACTTTATTTTATTACAAAACGCCTTTGTACCGACAAAATAGCCTTTGTACGGGTACTTTATATTTACTGACAAAATACCTTTGTATCCGGTTCTACTTTATATTTACTGACAAAAATTTAAAAGCCTTTGTACCGTTATTTATATTTACTGGAACTGACAAAATAGCCTTTGTACCGTATTTATTATTTCTGACAAAACAGCCTTTGTACCTGACAAAATAGCCTTTGTACCGTACTTTATATTTACTGCAAAATAGCCTTTGTACCGGTTACTTTATATTTATGACAAAAACCTTTATAACCCGGTACTTTATATTTACTGACAAAATAAGCCTTTGTACGGTACTTTATATTTACTGACAAATAAGCCTTTGTACGTTCTTTATATTATACTACAAAATAGGCTTTGTACCGGTACTTTATATTTGACTGACAAAATAAGCCTTTGTACCTGCAAAATAGCCTTTGTACCGGTAACTTTATATTACTGACAAATAACCTTTACTGTACTGCACTTTATATTTACTGACAAAATAGCTTTTGTTCCGGCACTTTATATTTATTTGACTGACAAAACGCCTTTGTACCTGACAAACTAGCCTTTGTCGGTACTTAATATTTACTAACTATACAAAACAGCCTTTGATCACTGACAAACAACATCTTTTGTACCGGTACTATTATATATTTAAAACAACTGGCAAAATAGGCTTTGTACCGGTACTTTATATTTGCTGACAAAATACCTTTGTACCGGATTTTAATATTACTGACAACAGCCGGACCTTTTTACCTGACAAAATAGCCTTTGTACCGTTACTTTATATTTACTGACAAAATAGCCTTTGTACCGTACTTTATATTTGCTGAAAAATAGCCTTTGTAACCTGACAAATAGCCTTTGTACCGGTACTTTATATTACTGACAAAATAACCTTTGTACCGGTACTTTATTTACTGACAAAATAGCTTTTGTTCCATACTTTATATTCTGACAAACAGCCTTTGTACCTGACAAAATAGCCTTTGTACCGGTACTTTAATTTTACTGACAAAATAGCTTATGTTTTGGGTACTTTATATTTACTGACAAAACAGCCTTTGTACCTGACAAAAGCCTTTGTACCGTACTTTATATTACTGTACGCAAAATAGGCTTTGTAACGGTACTTTATATTACTGACAAATGCATAGCCTTTGTACTGGGTTACTTTATATTTACTGAAAAATACCTTTGTACCGTTACTTTAGTTTACTGACAAACAGCCTTTGTACCTGACAAATAGCCCTTTGTACCGGTACTTTATTTACTGACAAAATCACGCTTTACTACCGTACTTTATAAGACAAATACCTTTGTTAATCCGGTACTTATAATTTACTGACCATAGCTTTGTGTCGTGTACTCAAATAGAGCCTTATGTCCCGGTAACTTTAGATTTACTGCAAAATAGCCTTGTACCGGTTACTTTATATTACTGACAAAATAGCTTAGTTTGGGTACTTTAATATTTCTGACAAACAGCCTTTGTACTGACAAAATAGCCTTGTACCGGTACTTTATATTTACTGGCAAATAGGCTTTGTACTGGTACTTTATATTTACTGACAAAATAGCCTTTGTACTTGTCGTTGTGAGGTTTCTCATTCAGCTCAGTCATGGTTTTATCTTTGTATTCAATTAATCAACTGGACTTGAAATGAGTTTCTTGAAGACGTTTCGCTAGTCATCCGACGGCTTTCTCAATTCAGAATGACTTGTACAAGAATCTGTGGCAATTTGTACCCTGGAAAATCCCAATTAGCATATCACAGCCAGGTTTGTACGGGTTGATTTGGATAGTGGCTAAGAGGTGTTATAGGACGCCCAAGTATAGGTTGTTAAAACAGCATTGTACATGGCAGACAGTTTTTCAAAAGAAGTAGAAGGAAAGAAAAGAACACAAATATCAACAGTGAAGGGGAAAAGCAGACAGGAGGAAGAACATGGTCATCCCATATGTAGCAGGGGTCTCCGAGAAATTAAGAAGAATTTTCAAAAACATCGTAGTCCCTGTCTGCTTTAACTGAAACACACTGAGGCAGCAATTGGTTACATCCGAAAGACCCAATACCTAAACCCAGAAAGCGACACATATATGCAGTGCAGTGCAGTGAGAACTGCTCTGATTTGTATGTGGGGAGACCAAACCAACTGCATCAACGTATGGCCCAGCACAGAAGAGCCAATTCCTCGGGTCAGGACTCAGCCGTGTTCTGCATCTTAAGGATAAAGGACATACCTTTGAAGATTGTAATGTTAACATACTGGCGAGGAACGTGACTGGTTCAAGAGGTGTTAAGGAGGCCATTTATGTGAAAATAAAGAACCAAGCCTAATAGAGGTGGGGGTGGTTCGACACCACTGTCTGCCATGTACAATGCTGTTTTAAAAAAACACCTTACTCTGGGGGCGTTCCTATAACACCTCTTAGCCACTATCCAATCACACCCTTACACACCTGGCTGTGATATGCTATTGGGATTTTCCAGGGTACATATTTGCCACAGATTCTTGTACAAGTCATTCTGAATTGAGAAAGCCAGTCGGATGACTAGCGAAACGTCTTCAAGAACTACATTTCAAGTCCAGTTGATCTAATTGAATACAACAGATAGCCTTTGTACTGGTTACTTTATATTTACTGACAAAAAAGCCTTTGTACCGGTACTTTATATTTACTGACAAAACAGCCTTTGTACCTGACAAAATAGCCTTTGTACCGGTACTTTATATTTACTGACAAAATAGCCTTTGTACCGGTTACTTTATATTTACTGACAAAATAGCCTTTGTACCGGTACTTTTATATTTACTGCAAATAGCCTTTGTACCATACTTTATATTTACTACTGACAAAACAGCCTTTGTACCTGACAAAAATACCTCTTGTACCAGTACTTTATACTTACTGACAAAATAGCCTTTGTACCGGTTACTTTATATTTACTGACAAAAAAGTCTTTATACCGGTACTTTATATTTACTGACAAAATAGCCTTTGTAACGGTACTTTATATTTACTGACAAAATACCCTTTGTACCAGTTACTTTATATTTACCGACAAATAGGCCTTTGTACCGTACTTTTATTTGCTGACAAATAGCCTGTACCTGACAAATAGCCTTTGTACCGGTACTTTTATATTTACTGCAAAATAACCTTTGTACTGGACTTTATTACTGACAAATCTCTTTGTTCCGGACTTTATATTTACTGACAAAACAGCCTTTGTACCTGACAAAATAGCCTTTGTACCGGTACTTATATTTAACTACTGACAAAATAGGCTTTGTACCGGTACTTTATATTTGCTGACAAAATAGCTTTTGTGTCGTACTTCATATTTACTGACAAACAGCCTTTTACCTGACAAAATAGCCTTTGTACCGGTGTACTTTTACTTACGGCAAAATAGGCTTTGTACGCGTACTTTTATATTTGCTGACAAAATAGCTTTTGTTCGGGGTTTATATTTACTGCAAAACGCCTTTGACCTACAAAACATCTTTGTACCGGTACTTATATTTACTGGCAAATAGGCTTTGTAACCGGTACTTTATATTTGCTGACAAAAGCCTTTGTACCGGTAATTTTATATTTTATATTTACTGACAAAACAGCCTTTGTACCTGACAAATAGCCTTTGTACCGGTTACTTTATATTTTGACAAAATAGCCTTTGTACCGGTACTTATATTTTGCTGAACAAAATAGCCTTTGTACCTGACAAAATAGCCTTTGTACCTGTACTTTATATTTACTGACAAAATAACCTTTGTACCGGTACTTTATATTTATGACAAAATAGCTTTTGTTCCAGTACTTTATATTTACTGACAAAACAGCCTTTTACTGACAAAATAGCCTTTGTTACCGGTACTTTAATTTACTGACAAATAGCTTTGTGTCGGGTACTTTATATTTACTTTCTGACAAAACAGCCTTTTGTACCTGACAAAATAGCCTTGTACCGGTACTTTATATTTAATTGTCACATAGAGCTTTGTACCGTACTTTTATATTACTGACAAAATAGCCTTTGTACTGTTACTTTATTTTACTGACAAAATAGCCTTTGTACCGGTACTTTATATTTACTGACAAAACAGCCTTTGTACTGACAAAATAGCCTTTGTACCAGTACTTTTATATTTACTGACAAAATAGCCTTTTGTAACGGTACTTTTATTTGGCTGACAAAATAGCCTTTGTACCTGACAAAATAGCCTTTGTACCGGTACTTTATATTTACTGACAAAATAACCTTTGTACTGGCACTTTATTTTACTGACAAACAGCTTTGGTACCTGACAAAATAGCCTTTGTACCAGTACTTTATATTTACTGACAAATAAGCCTTTGTACCAGTTTACTTTATATTTACTGACAAAAAAGCCTTTGTACCGGTACTTTATATTACTGACAAAATAGCCTTTGTACGGTACTTTTATTTCTACTGTTTTACTGACAAAATAGCCTTTGTAACCGGTACTTTAGATTTACTGACAAAATAACCTTTGTACTGCACTTTATATTTACTGACAAAACAGCCTTTGTACCTGACAAAATAGCCTTTGTACCAGTACTTTATTTACTGACAAAATAGCCTTTGTACGTTACTTTATTTTACTGACAAAAGCCTTTGTACTGTACTTTATATTTACTGACAAAAAGCCTTTGTACTGACAAAATAGCCTGGTACGGTACTTTATATTTACTGACAAAATAGCCTTTGTAACCAGTTACTTTATATTTACTGACAAAATAGCCTTTGTACCGGTTACTTTATATTTACTGACAAAATTCCTTGTACCAGTACTTTATATTACTGACAAAACAGCCTTTGTAACCTGACAAAAGAGCCTTTGTACATACTTTATATTACTGACAAATAGCCTTTGTACGTTACTTTATATTTACTGACAAAAAGCCTTTATACCGGTACCTTTATATTTCTGACAAAATAGCCTTTGTACGGTACTTTATATTTACTGACAAAATAGCCTTTGTACCAGTTACTTTATATTTACGACAAAATAGGCTTTGTACCGGTACTTTTATTTGCTGACAAATAGCCTTTGTACCTGACAAAATAGCCTTTGTACCGGTACTTAATATTTACTGACAATAACCTTGTACGGCACTTATATTTACTGACAAAATAGCTTTTGTTCCGGCACTTTATATTTACTGACAAAACAGCCTTTGTACCTGACAAAATAGCTTTTGTTCGGGTAATTTATATTTACTGACAAAACAGCCTTTGTACCTGACAAAACAGTCTTTGTACCGGTACTTTATATTTACTGGCAAAATAGGCTTTGTACCGTACTTATATTTGCGACAAAATAGCCTTTGTACCGTTATTATATTTACTGACAAAACAGCCTTTGTACCTGACAAAATAGCCTTTGTACCGGTTACTTTATATTTACTGACAAAATAGCCTTTGTACCGGTACTTATATTGCTGAAAAATAGCCTTTGTACCTGACAAAATAGCCTTTGTACCCGGTACTTTATATTTACTGACAAATAACCTTTGTACCGGTACTTTATATTTACTGACAAAATAGCTTTGTTCTCAGTACTTATATTACTGACCAACAAGCCTTTGTACCTGACAAAATGCCTTTGTACCGGTACTTTATATTTACTGACAATAGCTTATGTTTGGGGTACTTATATTTTACTGACAAAACAGCCTTTGTACCTGACAAATACCTTTGTACCGGTACTTTTATATTTACTGGCAAAATGGCTTTGTACCGGTACTTTATATTTACTGACAAAATAGCCTTTGTACTGGTTACTTTATTTATCTGACAAATAGCCTTTGTACCGGTACTTTATATTTACTGACAAAACAGCCTTTGTACCTGACAAAATAGCCTTTGTACCGGTACTTTGATTTACTGACAAATAAACTTTGTACTGCACTTTATATTTACTGACAAAACAGCCTTTGTTCCTGCCAAAATAGCCTTGTACGCAGTTACTTTAATATTTACTGACAAAATAGCCTTTGTACCGGTTACTTTATATTTACTGACAAATAAAGCCTTGTACCGGTACTTAATATTTACTGACAAAATAGCCTTTGTACCGTTACTTAGATTTACGACAAAAGCTTTTGTTCCAGTACTTTAATTTACTGACAAACAGCCTTTGTACCTGACAAAATACCTTTTGTACCGACTTATATTACTACTGGCAAATGCGTTGTACCGGTACTTATATTTACTGACAAAATAACCTTTGTACCGGTACTTTATTTTACTGACAAAATAGCTTTGTTCCAGTACTTTATATTTACTGACAAACAGCCTTTGTACCTGACAAATATCCTTTGTACCGGTACTTTATATTTTGACAAATTAGGCTTTGTACCGGTACTTTATTTTGCTGACAAAATAGCTTTTTTCGGGTACTTTATCTTTACTGACAAAACACAGCTTTGTACCTGACAAAATATTTACTGACAAAACAGCCTTTGTACCTGACAAAATAGCCTTTGTACCAGTACTTTATATTTACTGACAAAATAGCCTTTGTACCGGTTACTTTATATTTACTGACAAAAAAGCCTTTGTACCGGTACTTTATATTTACTGACAAAATAGCCTTTGTACCGGTACTTTAGATTTACTGACAAAATAGCTTTTGTTCCAGTACTTTATATTTACTGACAAAACAGCCTTTGTACCTGACAAAATAGCCTTTGTACCGGTACTTTATATTTACTGACAAAATAGGCTTTGTACCGGTACTTTATATTTGCTGACAAAATAGCTTTTGTTCGGGTACTTTATATTTACTGACAAAACAGCCTTTGTACCTGACAAAACAGTCTTTGTACCGGTACTTTATATTTACTGGCAAAATAGCCTTTGTACTGGTTACTTTATATTTGCTGACAAATTAGCCTTTGTACCGGTAATTTATATTTACTGACAAAATAGTACTTTATATTTACTGACAAAACAGCCTTTGTACCTGAATAACAGCCTTTGTACCGGTACTTTATATTTACTGGCAAAATAGGCTTTATACCGGTACTTTATATTTGCTGACAAAATAGCCTTTGTACCGGTACTTTATATTTACTGACAAAATAACCTTTGTACCGGTACTTTATATTTACTGACAAAACAGCCTTTGTACCTGACAAAATAGCCGTTGTACCTGTACTTTATATTTACTGACAAAATAGCTTTTGTTCCGGTACTTTATATTTACTGACAAAACAGCCTTTGTACCTGACAAAATAGCCTTTGTACCTGACAAAATACCCTTTGTACAGGTACTTTATATTTACTGACAAAATAACCTTTGTACCGGTACTTTATATTTACTGACAAAATAGCTTTTGTTCCAGTACTTTATATTTACTGACAAAACAGCCTTTGTACCTGACAAAATAGCCTTTGTACCGGTACTTTATATTTACTGGCAAAATAGGCTTTGTACCCGTACTTTATATTTGCTGACAAAATAGCCTTTGTACCGGTAATTTATATTTACTGACAAAACAGCCTTTGTACCTGCCAAAATAGCCTTTGTACCGGTACTTTATATTTACTGGCAAAATAGGCTTTGTACCGGTACTTTATATTTGCTGACAAAATAGCCTTTGTACCGGTAATTTATATTTACTGACAAAACAGCCTTTGTACCTGACAAAATAGCCTTTGTACCGGTACTTTATATTTACTGACAAAATAGCCTTTGTACCGGTTACTTTATATTTACTGACAAAATAGCCTTTGTACCGGTTACTTTATATTTACTGACAAAATAGCCTTTGTACCGGTACTTTATATTTACTGACAAAATAGCCTTTGTACCGGTACTTTATATTTACTGACAAAATAGCTTTTGTTCCGGTACTTTATATTTACTGACAAAACAGTCTTTGTACCTGACAAAATCGCCTTTGTACCTGACAAAATAGCCTTTGTACAGGTACTTTATATTTACTGACAAAATAACCTTTGTACCGGTACTTTATATTTACTGACAAAATAGCCTTTGTACCGGTTACTTTATATTTACTGACAAAATAGCCTTTGTACCTGACAAAATAACCTTTGTACTGGTACTTTATATTTACTGACAAAATAGCCTTTGTACCGGTACTTTATATTTACTGACAAAATCAAAACAGCCTTTGTACCGGACAAAATAGCCTTTGTACCGGTACTTTAGATTTTACTGACAAAACAGCCTTTGTACCTGACAAAATAGCCTTTGTACCAGTACTTTATATTTACTGACAAAATAGCCTTTGTACCGGTACTTTATATTTGCTGACAAAATAGCCTTTGTACCTGACAAAATAGCCTTTGTACCGGTACTTTAGATTTACTGACAAAATAACCTTTGTACTGGCACTTTATATTTACTGACAAAACAGCCTTTGTACCTGACAAAATAGCCTTTGTACCAGTACTTTATATTTACTGACAAAATAGCCTTTGTACCGGTTACTTTATATTTACTGACAAAAAAGCCTTTGTACCGGTACTTTATATTTACTGACAAAATAGCCTTTGTACCGGTACTTTAGATTTACTGACAAAATAGCTTTTGTTCCAGTACTTTATATTTACTGACAAAACAGCCTTTGTACCTGACAAAATAGCCTTTGTACCGGTACTTTATATTTACTGACAAAATAGGCTTTGTACCGGTACTTTATATTTGCTGACAAAATAGCTTTTGTTCGGGTACTTTATATTTACTGACAAAACAGCCTTTGTACCTGACAAAACAGTCTTTGTACCGGTACTTTATATTTACTGGCAAAATAGCCTTTGTACTGGTTACTTTATATTTGCTGACAAATTAGCCTTTGTACCGGTAATTTATATTTACTGACAAAATAGTACTTTATATTTACTGACAAAACAGCCTTTGTACCTGAATAACAGCCTTTGTACCGGTACTTTATATTTACTGGCAAAATAGGCTTTATACCGGTACTTTATATTTGCTGACAAAATAGCCTTTGTACCGGTACTTTATATTTACTGACAAAATAACCTTTGTACCGGTACTTTATATTTACTGACAAAACAGCCTTTGTACCTGACAAAATAGCCGTTGTACCTGTACTTTATATTTACTGACAAAATAGCTTTTGTTCCGGTACTTTATATTTACTGACAAAACAGCCTTTGTACCTGACAAAATAGCCTTTGTACCTGACAAAATACCCTTTGTACAGGTACTTTATATTTACTGACAAAATAACCTTTGTACCGGTACTTTATATTTACTGACAAAATAGCTTTTGTTCCAGTACTTTATATTTACTGACAAAACAGCCTTTGTACCTGACAAAATAGCCTTTGTACCGGTACTTTATATTTACTGGCAAAATAGGCTTTGTACCCGTACTTTATATTTGCTGACAAAATAGCCTTTGTACCGGTAATTTATATTTACTGACAAAACAGCCTTTGTACCTGCCAAAATAGCCTTTGTACCGGTACTTTATATTTACTGGCAAAATAGGCTTTGTACCGGTACTTTATATTTGCTGGCAAAATAGCCTTTGTACCGGTAATTTATATTTACTGACAAAACAGCCTTTGTACCTGACAAAATAGCCTTTGTACCGGTACTTTATATTTACTGACAAAATAGCCTTTGTACTGGTTACTTTATATTTACTGACAAAATAGCCTTTGTACCGGTTACTTTATATTTACTGACAAAAAAGCCTTTGTACCGGTACTTTATATTTACTGACAAAATAGCCTTTGTACTGGTACTTTATATTTACTGACAAAATAGCTTTTGTTCCGGTACTTTATATTTACTGACAAAACAGTCTTTGTACCTGACAAAATCGCCTTTGTACCTGACAAAATAGCCTTTGTACAGGTACTTTATATTTACTGACAAAATAACCTTTGTACCGGTACTTTATATTTACTGACAAAATAGCCTTTGTACCGGTTACTTTATATTTACTGACAAAATAGCCTTTGTACCTGACAAAATAACCTTTGTACTGGTACTTTATATTTACTGACAAAATAGCCTTTGTACCGGTACTTTATATTTACTGACAAAATCAAAACAGCCTTTGTACCGGACAAAATAGCCTTTGTACCGGTACTTTATATTTACTGACAAAACAGCCTTTGTACCTGACAAAATAGCCTTTGTTCCAGTAATTTATATTTACTGACAAAATAGCCTTTGTACCGGTACTTTATATTTACATCATCACATCACACATGTCACCTAATGACAAATCAAACCCAATTAATCCATATAAAGAGGTTATACCTGAGTGGTATATAAGACCCCAATTAATCATAATGAACAGTTTCTATGTAGAAATGCACGACTGGGTCAATATGTATCAGTAAATTCTATAGGGTTATACTGGATGGAGCAGCACCTTCTTATAACAGAAGGCATCTTGCAGTCTCATGCTATATCAATAGCATTGTCCACAAAATCTAAGAAACAAGAAGTAATTTCTTACTCCCAGGTTCCCCAGAGTAAGGGGCAGAGATATGCAAAATACTCCTTTATGTCCCTCGGCTTATGCATGTGTCCAGAACCGCTAGAATTTCAGATTGCTGAAGTGTTAGGCTGTGTACACACAGTCCAATATATGGGCTGTCTGTCGCAACCAAAATTTCAGTTTGTCAGGACGAAAATTGGTCAAACTTGTCTATGTATAAAGGGTTTACATAGGATAATATATTCTGAGAATTAATGCAGTTAGGGTACCCTGTACACGCTTATGTGTATGTGTTGTGTAGCTTGATTTTCTTTACAAGATCAATCAGAAAAAGGAGGATCAACCATTGCATGGAAACCCTGAAGATTTTAGAAGTGAGAGATACAGCAATGTGTTTTTGTAGAACGTAAGCTTTTTAAAATGAATTTATTTGTTAGCACTAGTGGGCCTTTTATATTTTATACATATACAGTACGTTTATATATATACAGTATGTGTGTATATATATATATATATATATATATATATATATTAAATGGCCTAAAAACTTTTACTCTTTTGTAATATTTTCATTCATTTTTCTTCCTGTTGGCCTATTGGAAAACTGTGATTATGTTTTTAGCTGAAACATATTTATACAGTAAATGTATTTGGTTCAGGGCCACAACAAAACACATTTCAAGAAACAAAGCAATAATGGACTTTGAAATAAGCAACACAAAATATAAACCTTTTATTTGTGTTTCATGGTACAAAATATGCCTGGTGGCTTCTTTTCACAATGTTTTATGGGAAAAAATGACACATTCTTTATTTTGCTTCAGACCATGACGTCTACATTTAACTCGTAAATACTTTTACAAATAAAGTCGTCTCCTGTGATCAGGACAATATTTCAAATGTGAGATTTTCTTTCACTTCATATGAAGTTAAAATGAATAAAAAATGAAGACAAACAATATAAGTTCGAGCCACTTTACCTATGTAATGTATCCCTAAACAATGATATACACTATACAGCTGGGAAATATAATGATACCTGCTGACTATCCAATACTAACACCCCACCACGCAGGGGCCCGAAACCCTCCCGCAAGGTTGGAGGCCGCAATTGGAGCAAAACTCGCCAATTACTAATCTCTAATTACAGTATAAGGCCATAAGTTTCTGTTGGGTGGGTTGACCAGGAAACATATTTAGGCTCATTTACCCAGTGCCGCTGGGTAGATATTTGGAGTTAAAGTCGCACTAACCAATTCACTATCGGTGCGTAAACACCATATTTAATCGTGGAAGGGAGAATTACCTGGAGCGATAGCGTTTCTGGGTAAGTCTCCCCAATTGTGCTTAACATGGCTTGTGAGAGTATGGTACATTGTTCCTTCAAATCAAACCAATTAATACTGCTTTTTTCCCAATTTCCCTTCTTTTTCAGCTGGTATCCCTTTAAGCCTGCAAGGACAACGACAAACTAAGATTTGGCTATTCTGGGGGTGTTACCAGGAGCAGGGGAGCTTGGGTAGACTAGGCAGAGCAGCACCTGGGTTAAAATCAACATTTTTGTGTTTTTAAAGTTAAAACTGTAGCACTTTAGTTTCTCATTTCTCATTATCTTTGCAATACCTTTGAACTTTTTTTTTGTCTTTTAAATGTTATACTTGACTAACTTTATTCTTTTTTAAGCTAAAAATGCAAAGAAAATATTTGCAGTCAATAATATATGTTCAAATCTAAATGTCTTAAAGTACCCACAAATTGCAAGCTGGCCAAGCATAAAGACATTATAACATCCAATAATTCAATCAAGTGAAAGTTATCTACTGTAACAATACCACCCTTTACAAAGTGGGAGTGTGTTGGGATAGAAGGGGAGCGGTTAAGGTCAATATGGGTGTGGTTTAAGCAGAACAAGAGATTTGGTTAGGGTAGATCAAGCATCTTCACAAATGGGGGGCTGTGGGAGCTCCTGTGGCAAAATGACTTTATAACAAATAGTGGAAGTGCTACTGATTTAACCAAAATATTAGAACAAACAAGAAAAAGATGATCAATGCACATTCCTGGGCCCCATATATCATAATATCTGTGCTAGTGCAAACAGTAAAAACATGGGGGGTTTTAGTTACAATTTTGAAAAGCCTTCCAACCACGTCAAGGGAACCCCAGTATGGAAGGTCCTAACAGTTTACCTTGGGTCATTTATCTGGGCTGACACTCCCTGCTTGGTTGCATTTTCGTGGGAAGGTTGTCTCCCTGACCTTGCATTGGATTAGTATTACAGGCTATCACTTCCCCCCGCCTACTGGCTTTTAACAAGGAGGGAAGAGGCCTCCCATCCAATGCTTAGTATTCAAGGCTGGTTGACGTGGTTGGAAGGCTTTTCACTTTTATGAATAAAACTGTAACTAAAACCTGTTTTTACTGTTTGCACTAGCATAGATATTATGGTATATGGGGCCCGGGAATGTGCATTGACCATCTCTTTTTCTGTTAGATCAAGCATCTTCTGCACATGCTCCCTTTTCTGATACGTGCCCTATGCTTGGGATTTGTAAGTCATGATGGTAATTACATCGTACATTCAAATGATTGTCATAGGCATTACATACAATAACCTGTTAATTAAATCTAACCATAAACTGCTATAAATAACCTCAAAAATATAATAATGGAACGAATATAGGGTAATAATAGGACACAAAGAAAAAAGTGTTTAGTGCTTGTAAATGTGAGATTTTAGGTGGAAGAAATGATCAGTGGCTTATTTAAGGATCACAAGTAATAAGTAGCCCATTTTATGGAATAGTGGCACAAAATAGATATAAATGTTTTAAAAATATATAAATAAATATGCTCAGTATAAAACCTGCCTTTTCCATACTCCTAGTGTTACCCCTAATGTTAAGAATCCAACTAATTGGTGGTTCAGCGTTGTACCAATCAGAAGGTTTAAATGGCTTCAGGGGAAGCCCTTCACATCATTGGTCAGATAAGTCAGAAGGATTCCATACAGTATGCAGAATGGAAAGACAGGAAACGGGCATTGTTTACACAAGGTAAATTTAAAGGCCTGTTCCTTTAAGTTCAATTCACACATCAAGTTCCTGAACTATACATTAAAATTCAGGAACACAACTGCAAGTTTGTCTATCACTAGCCATCTAATGGTAGTATGCTTGTGAAGGTTCTCATTCATCCAGGTCATGGTATATCTGTTGTATTCAATTAGATCAACTGGACTTGAAATGTAGTTCTTGAAGTCATTCTGAATTGAGAAAGCCAGTCGGATGACTAGCGAAACGTCTTCAAGAACTACATTTCAAGTCCAGTTGATCTAATTGAATACAACAGATACATCTAATGGTAGATAACCATTGCCAACGGAAGACTCTCTTACTTTAGATGATTGTCTATATTGTGCATATGGTTCCCACTATGAAGAAATAAAATAATGAAACTAAAAACACATTTTCACATTAACATCTATCCAACAGAAAAACGTAGGTATTTATCTATACATACACAGTCCGAATGGATCACAATTGTTTTCATATACGGTATTGCCTTCCTTTGAGTAATTGAAAGACAAATACTAAAACCTCTAAAATGTCTCCTGCTTCTCTGTCTCTAAATCCATGTGCATTCTTTAGAATTTATCAGCCGACACAACCGCAGAAGACAACTTTGGCCTGCAATCTAGCATGACACAGTTCCCTTTTCTAAACTCTTCCAAACACTGATAGACTTTATTCTCCCTCCATGAGAGGGAATCCTCTGCCTGGTCAAACCTCCCTTTCCAACAAGAATCGTTTGGAAAATCTTTGTTTGAAACATTCCTGGAATGGAAGCTTTACTCAGACAGAACAGACAAGGAGGAGTTTGTTATAAATGTCATCCCAGGAGTGGACAGTTTGACTACTATAAAGTGGTACTTGGTGCCATTTGCAAAGTTTAATAAGACAAGTAATACATTTGTTTTCACAAAAATAATATAAACAACACTGGTTCACAAATATAATTCCCTTAATAATTATAAGGCACATCGTGCATAAATTCACCCGTATAAAACAGTCCTACTAATAAGGCTTTATCCTAAAATCTATGTTACTTTTGAAATAGGCAAAGATGTCTTCTTCACGCGTGTGAAAAGCTGGCTTGTTCGATCAGTTGTATGTACGGCATGGGAACGTCTGATCCCAACATATTAACTCAACTGGCATTGGGTTCATTACAGAGAAAATCTGTTGTGTTGTTTGTTTACTAAAGTAGATCTGAAAACATTGATGTTACTCACCACATCAATTTAGTTATTTGGCCCTATAGGGAGATAGATTTTAATAATATATTTGTGATATGGTTGAAGCGTAAGATTTCCTAAAAAATTTCATTTTTAGACCTGTTGTAGCTAATTTTTTTTTGTTTATACTTGGGCCTGATACTGTAGCATAAGGATACCACGTGACCAGAGACAAGACCTGTGTGGAGAGACCATTAACTATTAATACCAATGTAGTGGTTTAGAAAACGTTTTGACATTTCTAAAACATTGAGAACCAAAGGGCCACTGGGTATTATAACCACCATAAAAATTAAGCGTAGTTGATACAACTGCAAACTGCTTTAGGGAAGGCACTTATGCACGTTGAATATAAAGACTTCTATCTTTTGAGACCTGAAGCGTAATATACGTAATGATTAACGTAATAGCAGTGTGTAATCTGTTTGATCACTGGGAGTTTATAACGTTTAAATCATCTCTGATGCTCTATAAAAAAACAAAAGTAAGATTCATAAATAGTCTGAAAAAGTCGATTGGATACAAGTGGATTGTAGAGATTGTTGATTACTGGAAAGTAGTTGCAAGTTGGGTGATCATTATTAACAAAATGCCTGAAAACTTAGAACCAATGTTTTAAAAACAGTTTTCAAACAAAATGTGACAGCAACATTCAAGATGATTCCGTTGTTACAAGCTAAATATTTTATTTTAGGCCATAACATATCTGGGTTGCTCATTAGTGTATCTGAGTCTTACTGCACATTATCGACACTTTATGTAAGTGGACAAAAAACCTTAAATTTTAGAAGCTTAAATAATATACAAATATGTTTAAAAGGATGGTCTACAAATATGTTCTAAAACCTTTCATTTTTCATGGGACAGTTCAGTGCCTACGAGACTGTCCTGCTGTCCCGGTGAAAAGAATTGTCTCCCATGGTTGACAGTCCATGGGTGGGGCTTAAAGGGAAGAAATTGGGAGATATGGTTCTAGTGCCAATAATGAACATTTTATGCTGTAGAGAGGTTTCATCTAATATTACACATGTTATAGTGTTTTGTTTTTATGCTATGTGCTAATAGCAAGAAAGTCATCCAAGAGACAGATAATTCATGACATCCTATTCAGAAGATTGTAACTGTGTTTCATAATAAAGAATAATGCAACGTTCTGAAATGTTTTTCCATAACTTGTGCAGACTAGTTAGGCAGATTCATAAAGGATAACTTAAATTTCCTATTCATAAACTGATTCTCCATGTAATATGGACCTTGGGAAATATGGTAAAGATCAGGACCATATGTACTACAAAGCTCCAACGTTTAGAAGAACTGCCCGATATTTAGATATACCAATTATTTACGTCATTGGGAACCCTTCCAGTGTCTTCTATAGGTAACACAAAGGGTTTACCTATGGAAGCAACCACGGCTGTAAAATACAGTACGAGCACAATCAACCAAACTGTATAGGTCTATTGGGCAATACTGTGGTAAAGTTCTGCACAGTGATGCTAATTTGCACCATGGGGGTTATTTTACAATTGTGGTGCAGAATATTCAGGGCAATATAAAATACCAATTCCAATCCGAATTTTACAATGTCAGTAAAACACAACATTAAGATATTCATTTCCCTGGAAACTGAATTGCACATGAATTGCTCTGGATATTGAAATCTTTCCCTTTTTGTCTTTATAGGGCCCTTGAGGTAATCTGCAGGCCTTGCTGGTGATTATTGTGTTAATGATTTTTATGAATTCTGTATGGTGATTGGATACATGACACTATCTCTCTGGCCCAACGTTGTTCCCTTGTGTGGGTTAATGAAAGCAATTTGTCCTCAGTTCTAGATTGCAGGACACGTGGATCTGTAACATTGATGGTATAATTTACTGATCAATCTGGTTATTGTCTGACACCTGTACACAAAAGGACTTAGCATAGGAATGTCTAACCTGTGGCCCACAAGATATTTTGAAATGTCAATATAAAAGTTATATAAAGCAGGTAGGACATTTTGCCTTTAATCCACTTAATTAGTTTTGGTGTCTGTCTCACCAAATGTCAGATCCTCTTTTATTTTTTTGTTTGACCTCGACATCCATTGATCATTAAAGGGTATGTCCATCAAAAAAGTAAGTTGGTTTCTATCTGATTTACTGAAGAACAGGAGGTAAATGCACTATCTCTAACCTCCCGTTCTACAGTAAATCTTACAGGAGAGGAGGAGACCCGCTCCAGCAACGACTTCACTGACAGTCTCCGACGCGTCCTCGCTCCTTTGCACTGTGTGCGCATGCGCGCACAGTGCAAAGGACTGGAGATGCGTCGGAGACTGACATTGAAGTCGGCGCTGGATCGGGTCCGCGGGTAAGTGTCTCCTCCTCTCCTGTAAGATTTACTGAAGAACGGGAGGTTAGAGATAGTGCATTTAATACCCTTTAAGTAAAATGTAAAGAAAGATGGAGACTTTTAACATTTATCTTTCTTCCCAGGGACAAAGCCAAAGGTGTGGAATATTTTTTTGTATCTTTCATATATAAAAAATAACAAGTGAGAAATCAGTTAAATCGGATTTTTCAGATACTGTAAAAATATTATTTAACATAAACTGAACTGGTTGTTATCCCATTAACATTATTTCAACTTCCATTAAATTACTGTACAGACAGCTTTTCCATGTTATACATTTCCATCCTTAGGTAAACGATTCTTTATTGTACTCGAATGTTGTGCCGTAGGAATTGGGGCTGTTGCACAGTTTATGAAGATCCTTGGAAATTCCTTTCGGACCGCAACAGAAAACGCCCACCTTTGTCCTGAAAGACAATAAAACGAAATGTGCAGTTTTAAGATTAGGCTAAGTTCAATTTCAGGTTAGGCTGCTCGTTTTGTTTTACTGTATCAAATTATCTCTATCCCAACATTTCGGAATTTAAAAGAGAACAAAACATTTCCCCCCTTCCCCCCCCCATTAAAAGTTAGGACCTGTAACACTTGTTCCCCACACCTAAGTTACAAATAACGTAGCTACAAATACGTAAAGGTGAGAATTTTGATCTTGTTTGCTCCGCCCTCTCGCTCTGTCTGGAATATGGCCAGACACCCTCAATACTGACTTTAGGTAAATATTTCTCCATTAATATGGAGGCCTATAAGACCCAGCAGTACAGGTCCTAACCGTGGCTACTTTTAACGGAGGGGAGGAGAAGGGCAAGGATCAAGTTTTTCTTTAAAGCTAAATATTAAGTTTCACGCAAAGAGCATAATGCTCAAAGCTTTTAACATAACATTTAAAACATTTCTAACACATGAAAAGATTGTAACGGATCTTTCAACACATACAGGGAGATTCAATAAAAGTTCTTATCGTTTAAAATGGTGCTAATTTTGCCCCAACCAATCAGATGTTAGCTTTCAGATGTTAAATAAGATCTGATTGGTTGGGACTAAATTAGCACCATTTTAAAAAATAAGCAGGGTTATTCAATAAAAGTTCCTATTGTTTAAAATGGTGCTAAATTTGCCCCAGCCAATCAGAACTTATTTAACATTTGAAAGCTAACATCTGATTGGTTGGGGCAAAATTAGCACCATTTTAAACATTAAGAACTTTTATTGAATAACCCTGAAGAACTTTTATTGAATCTCCCTGTTAGAGTATTTGGTTGGCGTCCATTTTTAAAGGAATGTCAGGAAAACCAAAGAATATCCCTTTAATAGGACAAAATGTATGAAATCCCCCATCATGTTATTATTAGTAATTTGTTAACATGTGCACTGCTTTACTGCATGGAAGTCAAAGTCGCTAGAGTTTGTATTAGTGTTGGTTATTCAACACCCCTGGACTATAGTTAGATCTAAAGATCTATCACTCTATCACTAATTCTGACCATTAGTTATACGGAAGATTTGCGCCACATGCTATTTTACCAAGCTCCCTTAGCTTACCTATTGCAAACTACAGCACATGTAGTGTCACACCACACCTATAAATAAAAAGGTGGTTGGGTGTGTGGTCTGTGCTGAGGGGTGGGGTTAAGGGCACTAGGCTTTTTGTGCCTATGGGCTTCTGAGATGTAAATTCATCCATGGAAGATACGCAAGGAATAGGAATCTATTGGGTTCTTTCTTGTGTGCCAACTCATCCACTATGGGTTTCATCTCAAGGCTCAACAATAAAGATCCAAGCAGACTTGTACAGGATACAGTTTATTCTGTGATTGTACATAAAGCAAGATGGAAACTTGGGCATGGGTAATGGGCATGACCACCCACATTATATTCCCAATGGTTACATATGTAACCTTACCCTAATCAATCAAACTTCCTGGTTTAAAGGAACACTAAAGCCAGAAAAATAACTATTTGCCATTCGTTTGTATTATTCACAGGGAGGTGAGAACGCTTATCTCACCTCCCTGTGAATAATAGGACGCTCGGGGGACCTGGCACTTACCTTACCGCCACTCCACTCACAGCCGCTCCTTCACTGACAGCCGCTCTGTCCCGACCGCGCGCCCTATCTTAGGCGCATGCGCGCCAATACAAAAAATAGGGCGCGCGATCAGGAGAGAACAGCTGTTCAGTGAAGAAGCGAGTGGAGCAGTGGTAAGGTAAGTTCCAGGTCCCCCGAGCGTAATATTATTCACAGGAAGGTGAGAATAAGCTTTCTCACCTCCCTGTGAATAATACAAACGAATGGCAAATAGTTATTTTTCTGGCTTTAGGGGAGTTTAGTGTCCCTTTAAGCAACACTTGAATAGCAGATTAAAATTACAGTCACTGTTTCTTAACACTGGACATTACTGGTTTCATGTTTTGGTCTGTAGAAATCTATATCCATAACAGATATTACCAGCTACTTGATTTAACTAAGAAGCAAAAGATTTAACCTTGGATCTCTATGATATAAGCCTATAAAAATTAAACAGTTCTTTGATAGATCCATCTTACTGCTATTGGCAAGATATTGCTTTTTCTTTTATTTTAATAGAAAATGATTCAAGGAGTTTTTAGGTTGTCAGTGTCCATAGCAAATCATAGCAAACGTTTTTAATTTCTTATATAGAGCTAAACGTATCACACGTCACTTTACAAATAGTTTATCCATTTACATCAGGCGCTGTCCTGAAGAGCTTACAATAAAGGGGATAACTACCACGGGATTACAATGCACAAATGCAAATATGCCTTAGAGCACCGGTTTTCACAGTCCCGGATAAATCAGACCAGAGATAAAGATAGGTGTAGCATATGACGGCACAGAACTACTGCTGGGCAAAAGACAAAAAAGGCTTCATTGCAGAAACATGTGAGCTTTCTAAGAAACACTACTCAGTGGGGCCAGTAGTGGGTTACATTTTTGCTTTGGGGGTGGAAATGCCCTTTAATGGCCCTTATTCACCCATTTAGGTGTTGAGGGTTTATAAAATAATGTAAACAGTATCCTTATAGACCTTAAAGGAGAAATTTATCCTTCAATCAACTTTATACCCCCCTGTCCTAAAGGAAGGAGAAAAAAAGTGGAGGAAGGGCTTTCAGAAGTAAGATTTTATTTATCTTTATTTGGGAATTATGTTTTGATATAAAAACTGATATTTAAAATATCAGTTTCTGACCTTTAAGCTCGGGAGAACATTGTTTGAGGTGGATTATTCCTATAAATAGAGTATTAACGGGACTGTCCACCCAAGCGCTGCAATCCCCGCCCCTTCCTGTCTCTCCAATGCGCCTGCTGTGTTCTTTTTCTGTTCCCGAGCAGCCACAGTGGAGACTCCTCTGGGAACGGCAGTCACTGATTGGCTGTGAGGTCACTGTCACAGCCGACACTGACTGCCTTAGTCCGAAGTGAAGAGCAGATTGCAGAGCCGAAGCGGTGGGTCGCGAAGCTTGTAAGTATAAAATCTCTTGCTGCAAGCAGAATTATTGATTATAAACAAAACGATGTCCTGAGAAACATTATTGATTTTTCGATAAAAATTTTAGATTCTTCAATTGACATTTTCTAGATTCTGATAGAAATGTTAGATTTCACGAATTTTCAATAAAAAGTTCAGTTTCAAAAATGTCGAAATGTCAGTTGAATTCGCAGATTTTTCTAAACTGAGCAGTTCCAAATCAATGTTCCTTTGAAAACCAGGATTCATTGGCAGCTATCTTTATTATACAACGTGATCCCAATATAATGCCATAAATTAGCAGTAACAATCAGTATTATTTTATAGCCGCTCCAGTTAAGGATGATTAAAGGGTATCTCCACTCGTTTTTATAAGTTTTGGTAATCCAGTTCTATTGAAGAACGGGAGGTAAAGGAGCTGTGCCTTACCTTCCGTTCTTCAATAGAACACACAGGAGCCAGGAGAGAAGGTAAGAAACTTACCCGCTCGCTTGCTCCCCCGGCGCGTAGTCTGACAGGTCCCGACGGACCTTGTCTTCTATGCACATGCGCGATCTATGCACATAGAAGACAAGGTCCGTCGGGACCTGTTAGACCAAGCGCCGGGGGAGCGAGCGAGCGGGTAAGTTTCTTAGCTTGTCACCAGTCTCCTGTGTGTTCTATTGAAGAACGGAAGGTAAGGCACAGCTCCTTTACCTCCCGTTCTTCAATAGAACTGGATTACCAAAACTTATAAAAACGAGTGGAGATACCCTTTAAGGGAAAACTCAAAAAACATTCCTTTATAAATCCATTCCCATACTTTATTTAAAGCTTTTGCACACTGCGTCGGGAAGCAGCTCAGAGCCACAGAAAAGGCTACATTGTATTGTAAAGTACTGGGCTATCAAAAGCGTCTTGTCTTTTAGGGTTACTGCCTATTGACGTCTGTATCTTTCCAGAGCATGTGTGAAATGAGTATTTTGTGTCTCTTTATCTAAACGGCTCAATATAACCAACATTCACTGCAGTGCCACACAGGATGCCTAAGTACTTTCATCATCTGTTTTGCCAACATCTAACTTGGCAGAAACAAAAAAAAAAAATAGATTAAATTTGGTTTCTATCTGCACTTGAGAACAGTGGGGAAAGCTCTTTGCTTTCACATTTTTATATTGCTTTTTCATTCAAATGGATTCCGTCGTTGTTTTGTCTCGGAGACACTGCTGAAAATAAAATTGCCAAGTCTATCAAATGGGATTTTATGTAAAACAGCACAATAAAGAATAGAGACATTACAAAACAAACACGTCCTGTACAGTAAAACTCGCACCTGCGGTAGAATAACAAGGTTTATGGAGGACGACTAAAGAAAAACTTAGTAAATAATTTTAAGTAATTTA
The DNA here is from genome assembly GCA_019447015.1 of Hymenochirus boettgeri. Lineage (NCBI taxonomy): Eukaryota > Metazoa > Chordata > Amphibia > Anura > Pipidae > Hymenochirus > Hymenochirus boettgeri. Next base: position 329,458,752 of record CM033470.1, on the reverse strand, counting down.
AAATGTTCAAATATTAGCTGGAAATTTCCCATAAAGGCCATGTCCCCCTCCCACAAAATGTCATACCTACCTATCCCACCCCCCCAAAAACCCTGACTTACCTCCCTGGCAACACAGAAGTCAGATATTTACCCTGGGACACACAGTAAAGATTTTTCAAAAATGGCAGACAGGATCTACACTGGTTATATCAGGGCTTTATCGGACCTGTGTGTACCTAGCTTAACTCCTCGATTGTCAACCTTGTACTTCCATCTTCTTCCTGGAGCAGCAGTAAATCATGGCCAGTGAATGGCAGCTGCTGACCAGGCTGCCTCCTCTGCACATGTGCAGCTTGTTAAAAGCTTGTAAAGCTTTAACAGGAGGCAGGAGAGGACTGTAGGCTGAACATCTGACTTTTGTTTTTGATGGTGGAGAAGGTAGGTGTGAAATTTTATGGGAAGGGTGGACATGACCTTTAAATAAAACATCATAAGGCAAAAATGTAAACAAAATTAATACATTTAAGTGATTTTAGTTTACCGTTGGTACTGACCTTAAGGATTTTCTTTTAACCATTCATGAAATCATGTGCTAGATGATATCACTTATAACCTTACTTAGATCGTAATAAATTTTATTACATCACTGACATGGCACAACATTTCTTATGAAATGAATGATTTCATTAGATGCTACAACTATAAGGACATGCAAGATAATAAATATAACAAGTAACAAGTGCTTTTTGTTTTGTTGTGTAAACATCTGTGGGGGTTTAATAAATCTTCATTAATGTGAACAATATCGTTATTTCACATTATTTTACAACATTTTACAATATTTTACTCTCAATACTTTACACAGCGATCATTATTTACACGGCGCTGGTTATTTTACTCTCGGTATTTTACACAATGGTTGTTATGCCACCTACACCATCAACAACTCTGTGTTAAGTGAATCTCTAATGGAAAAAGATTTGGGGGTTCTGGTAGATAACAGACTTAGCTTTAGCAAACAATGCCAGGTAGCAACGGCTAGAGCTAGCAAGATATTGTCTTGTATAAAGAGGGGAATAGATTCAAGAGAGAAAAATATTATTCTCCCTCTTTACAAGGCACTGGTAAGACTTAATTTGGAATATGCGGTGCAGTTTTGGAATCCCATATACAAAAGGGACATCTTGGAAATAGAAGCAGTTCAGAGAAGGGCAACTAAATTAATAAGGGGAATGGAGGGGCTTGAATATGCATTTAGATTAGACAAGTTAGGGCTTTTTACAATGGAGAAGCGACGTTTGCGTGGGGATATGATCACTTTATGCAAATATATTAATGGGCCATATAATAAACTCTCTGGTGCATTGTTCATTAATAGGTCATATTAGAGGACACATGGACATCCATTAAGATTAGAAGAGAAGTAGTTTCATCTTCAGGTTAGGAAAGGTTTCTTTACAGTGTGAATGGTGAAACTGTGGAACTGTCTTCCAGCAGATGTGGTAATGGCAAGTTTATTGAATAGCTTTAAAAGTGGGCTGGATTGGTTTCTAAAACTAAAAATTATTTAGAATTACTGGTGTTATACATATACTGTAGTTCTGGATGGTACAGGGATATTATATAATATTGAGAATTAATGGTATTAATAAATATACTGTAGTTCTGGTTGGTACGGGGATACTATATAATATTGAGAATTACTGGTATTAATACATATACTGTAGTTCTGGTTGGTATGGGGATACTATATAATATTGAGAATTACTGGTATTAATACATATACTGTAGTTCTGGTTGGTACAGGGATACTATATAAAATTGAGAATTATTGGTATTAATACATATACTGTAGTTCTGGTTGGTACGGTGATACTATATAATATTGAGAATTACTGGTATTAATACATATACTGTAGTTCTGGTTGATCCAGTGATACTTTCCTATTGCCGTTAAGAGTCAGGGAGAAGTCCTTTTTAAAAAAATTATTTAGAATTACTGGTGTTATACATATACTGTAGTTCTGGATGGTACAGGGATATTATATAATATTGAGAATTAATGGTATTAATAAATATACTGTAGTTCTGGTTGGTAAGGGGATACTATATAATATTGAGAATTACTGGTATTAATACATATACTGTAGTTCTGGTTGGTATGGGGATACTATATAAAATTGAGAATTATTGGTATTAATACATATACTGTAGTTCTGGTTTGTAGGGGATCCCTATATAATATTGAGAATTATTGGTATTAATACATATACTGTAGTTCTGGTTGGTACGGGGATACTATATAATATTGAGAATTACTAGTATTAATACATATACTGTAGTTCTGGTTGATCCAGTGATACTTTCTTTCCTATTGCCGTTTAGAGTCAGGGAGAAGTCCTTTTTAGCTAGCCTTTTTGCCTTCCTCGGGATCAACTGTTAGGTGGGGTTAAAAAGAAGGTTGAAAAGGCTGGACTTGATGGACGTATGTCTTTATTCAACCTCAATTACTATGTTATTATGTTAAACATAGGTTGAAAATCCCCAAATTGGCTCTTAAAGCTACTTAAAGCCAGACTTTGTTCCCTTGTTCCTGGCCCCTTCTGCTGCTCCTCTGCACGGAAGAGCATAAAAGGCTGGACCTGCAGGTGCATCTGTGATTGGCTGAGACTCAGCCAATCACTGACGTGGCTGGTGATCCAGCCCCTTCTGCTGCTTTTGTGCAGAAGAGCAGCAGAAGGAACAAAGACTGGTAAGTACATTTAGGAGCATCAGGCTGTACAAAGCAACCATTAGGACCACAAGAGAAATTTAGGGATCTTTTAACACTACACATTGGGGCCAGCAGTGGGGCAAATTTTAGTTGGGTGTGAACTTTAACTACAAAAATAGGAAATGTTGTCACTTTTTTATTATATTTGAATATTTTGTCTTTCCTCATTTCTTTTTATTATTCCTTGGTTATGAAATGCAATTAAGTGATAGAATCAGTGAGTCAAATCATTGAGAGTGTAGTAATGGTTGGGGACTGTGTGTTCTGTGAAATAGTCAGTCTGTAATGAATGGCTTGTTGATGAGCAAGATCTCCATTTATAATCAGTGGAATGTTAAAGTATTTGCGATTCTAATCCCATAAACAAACAGCGTTTAACATTTATTCAATGTAGATGGACTGAACGGCCAAAACACATTCTCCCCATTAGGGTCAAAATATTCCAACTCCAATTAGTATTTAAATCTCTCCGGCAGATAAGTTTATTCTCTTTGACAAAGTCATTTATCATGTTGGAAATCTGAAGATTTTATATGATTCTATATTTAAATGAAAAGATTGTTTTTTAACACTGGATAATGCATTAAGTTACATTTGGAAGGGTAAATTTGCCTGTATGTAACTATAATACATTGATTGGCCTTTTTTTTTCGAAACAATACATTTTTTAAATTATTTGTGTGTATTGAATAGATTATATGTCTGCAATACACAGGAAGCTTACATATCCTGTAAATTATATTCTTATAAACAGTGCTTGGCTATGTCATCAGTGAGAATTTGTGATGTCATCAGCGTCCTGACTAACTGAAACTTGTGTATTATAGAAAATAACATTTTTTTTTTTACCATACATATCTCCTCTGCACTCATGAGTGAAGATTTCTAAGCTTTAAGTCCTCCAGCCCCTCACATTTCTCCGACACCTCCTTTATGGCTTTGAGAGCTTACCGCAGCCATCTTACGCCAGCATTATAGCCTTGAATGATGGCTAGCACCCAGTAAAGCTGCGTGAGAGCTGGGAGGCACTGCAGGACTTGAAGGTAAGAAAAAGATATTTATTGGAAAAATAGGGTTTGGGTGGTACTCAATGTAGGTTAAAAACTTTGTGAACGGGGTGAACATGACCTTTAAAATATGAGGTTATTAGTTTTAATAAAAAATAAGTTTTTAATAATTTTTATTTTACTTACTCACAGACACATCTGTTTAGTTTTTTAGGCTTTTTTTGTATGGTTTTCCAAACTTGAAAATGTTATATTATAGCTTTACTTCTGTCAATCACTTTCACAAGCTCATCCACGTGTAATGCAAATTACAATACATGGAAACTCAGACTACTGGCTTTCTGTTTGAAATATATTCTTCCTTTCAGAAGTCAGAAAGTGGTATGGGGTAGAGAAACTGGGGCAGGAGTGAGGATAGATTCATAAATTACCCATTGGCAGAGTTGCTTAGAAGGAGCTGTAGTAATAGCACCAGCTATATCTGAAATATAAAGTCAAGTGATACAATGATAAATTTGGCAACACAAGCAATAAAAAATAGAATTAATAGAATTCTCATGTTCTTAGATCTTTATATTATTCATCAGAAATACATTACAGCCTTTCTAAAATATTCTGGGACCAACATCCTTTTCAACTCACCTAAATTTCTTTGTAAAATAAAAGACAAACTGGCACATTTACAGAAGGTCGACGGGCAATTTTTTTGAGTTAAAGTCGCGCTAAACGATTCAATATTGGTTAGCCCGAGTTTAACTCCATCTTTGTGCCGGTTGTGCGGGTTTCACAAAAGACACCCACGCAACCAGAGACCACAATTTAATATCGCGTATGCGATAGATTTAATGGAAGATTTTAATGCAGACTAACAGCCGGCTTAAAATCCCGCCGCGAGTTAATCCTTTTTGGTATTTAGTCACGGCCGCAGACGCAATTTTGAATTTGTGTGGGGAGATTTACCCGTAGAGATTCTTCCCAAATCTCCCCCAAAATGTTCTCCTTATTGGCATCCAAACAACAAAACACTAAACTCCGATGGGTTTATCATTAAAGGGTATCTCCACTCAAATAATAAAGTTTGGTCATTTTTTTTTTTTTTTGAAGAACGGGAGGTAAAGGAGCTGTGCCTTACCTCCTGTTCTTCAATAACAGCTGCAGGAGCCGGGAAGGTAAGGTACTTAACCGATCGCTCGCTCCTCTGCAGTGAGTCTGACAGTCTGTCTTCTATGCCCATGTGCATCGCACTTGTGCATGTGCATAGACAGAGTCATTCGGGACCTGTCAGATTACGCAGCGGAGGCGCAACCGATCGTGTAAGTACCTTACCTTCTCTCCTGGCTCCTGATCATTTTATTGAAGAACGGGAGGTAAGGCACAGCTTCTTTACCTCCCGTTCCTCAATAAAACTAAACTAGACTTTATTTTTTGAGTGGAGATCATCTTTATGGCCATCCAATTAGAGTTCAGTGTGAGTGACACATTACATTAAGGGACAATGCTGCAAACACATACTCAATAAATATTTGAAACAACAAGTTATCATTGCTGAGAAGACCTCTAAGGAGCTATTCCAGTGAAAGTGTCTGATGCTAATGTGTTTCCAAGCATAGCAGCCACTTGTACAGGATGTGAGTGACTTCCCTTAGCGCTTAGTCCATACTTGAGATTGATTTATTGATGTCAGCCCACAGAAGAGAGTGTTTGCTTCGGAGGCGCATTTTTACATGCTGATAATCTGTCTCCAAAGTGAGACAAAAAGCACCAAACAATTAGGGACAATTCCTGGAGCCTCCTATTACAATGCAATAGTTACTCTAAAGCTGCATTTTGCCAGGAGTGAAAAAAACGTGAACATTTTTGGCAGGGGTGTGAGGCACTTCTGGGCATTCTATGTGCACCTTTTTTTTTTAAATTAAGCCACACTCACTTAGTAGTTAATAGAGATATCCAGATAGCCAGAGAGACAAACAGACAGACAAACATAGACAAACCGAGACATAGATACACAGCCGGAAAGGGATAAATAGAAAGACATAGAAACACAGACAGAGACAGTAGCTCGAAATTACAGAGCACCATAGCAAGATTTTAGATGGGGTCTTTCAACCCACACAAAAAAACATTTTGTTGCCGGTCAAACTAACCCAGCAAAACTGTAGCCAACTTTTTAAAAGGGCATGACCACCCTCCTAAGAAAAAATAAACTTCACATAGTTCAGATACACATTTTCATTTTACAGTACGTCTGTGCCTGGGAGCATCTTTATCAGGTTTAAGTCAAATGAAAACTGGGTTTGTATGGCTGAACTACATGACCCAAGATTCTTAGAAGGGTGTACATACATGCAGGGTGCATGGTAGAGCCCCCCTTTTTGCTCCGGGCCCCATGGCAAATGCTATGGTTGCTATGGTGATCCCTACACCCTTGAACAGAGAAATGAGGTAGACAGAGCAGAGATACAAAAATTAATGACACAGATGCACAGTGTCCATTATTCTGGCAGCACACTGCCATTTTCATTATATACTGATAGCAAACTGGCAATTTCATTATATACGGGTAGCAAACTGCCATTTTCATTATATGAACAGGAGTAAATGCACTATCTCTACCTCCCGTTCTACAGTAAATCTTACAGGGAGGAGGAGACACGCTCCAGCAACGTCATGACAGTCTCCGACGCGTCCTCGCTCCTTTGCACTGTGTGCGCATGCGGCACAGTGCAAAGGACTGGAGATGCGTCGGAGAATGACATTGAAGTCGGCGCTGGATCGGGTCCGCGGGTAAGTGTCTCCTCCTCTCCTGTAAGATTTACTGAGAACGGGAGGTTAGAGATAGTGCATTATACCCTTTAAGTAAAAAATGGTAAAGAAAGATGGAGACTTTTAACATTTATCTTTCTTCCCAGGGACCAAAGCCAAAGGTGTGGAATATTTTTTTGTATCTTTCATATAAAAAAAAACAAGTGAGAAATCAGTTAAATCGGATTTCAGATACTGTAAAAATATTATTAACATAAAATGAAACTGTTGTTATCCATTAACATTATTTCAACTTCCATTAAATTACTGTACAGACAGCTTTTCCATGTTATTACATTTCCATCCTTAGGTAAACGATTTCTTTATTGTACTCGAATGTTTTGCCGTAGGAATTGGGGCTGTTGCACAGTTTATGAAGATCCTTGGAAATTCCTTTCGGACGCCAACAGAAAACGCCCACCTTGTCCTGAAGACAATAAAACGAAATGTGCAGTTTTAAGATAGGCTAAGTTCAATTTCAGGTTAGGCTGCTCGTTTTGTTTTACTGTATCAAATTATCTCTATCCCAACATTTCGGAATTTAAAAGAGAACAAAACATTTCCCCCCTTCCCCCCCCCATTAAAAGTTAGGACCGTAACACTTGTTCCCACACCTAAGTTACAAATAACGTAGCTACAAATACGTAAAGGTGAGAATTTGATCTTGTTGCTCCGCCCTCTCGTCTGTCTGGAATATGGCCAGACACCCTCAATACTGACTTTAGGTAAATATTTCTCCATTAATATGGAGGCCTATAAGACCCCAGCAGTAGTACAGGTCCTAACCGTGGCTACTTTTAACGGAGGGGAGGAGAAGGGCAAGGATCAAGTTTTTCTTTTAAAGCTAAAATTTAGTTTCACGCAAAGAGCATAATGCTCAAAGCTTTTAACATAACATTTAAAACATTTCTAACACATGAAAAGATTGTAACGGATTCTTCAACACATACAGGGAGATTCAATAAAGTCTTATCGTTTAAAATGGTGCTATTTTGCCCCAACCAATCAGATGTTAGCTTTCAGATGTTAAATAAGATCTGATTGGTTGGGACTAAATTAGCACCATTTTAAAAAATAAGCAGGGTTATTCAATAAAAGTTCCTATTGTTTAAAATGTGCTAAATTTGCCCCAGCCAATCAGAACTTATTTAACATTTGAAAGCTAACATCTGATTGGTTGGGGCAAAATTAGCACCATTTTAAACATTAAGAAACTTTATTGAGAAACCCTGAAGAACTTTTATTGAATTCTCCTGTTAGAGATTTGGTGGCGTCCATTTTTAAAGGAAGTCAGGGAAAACCAAAGAATATCCCTTTAATAGGACAAAATGTATGAAATCCCCATCATGTTATTATTAGTAATTTGTTACATGTGCACTGCTTACTGCATGGAAGTCAAGTCGCTAGAGTTTGTATTAGTGTTGGTTATTCAACACCCCTGGACTATAGTTAGATCTAAAGATCTATCACTCTATCACTAATTCGACCATTAGTTATACGGAGAGATTTGCGCCACATGCTATTTTACCAAGCTCCCTAGCTTACCTATTGCAAATACAGCACATGTAGTGTCAACACCACACTATAAATAAAAAGGTGGTTGGGTGTGTGGTCTGTGCTGAGGGGTGGGTTAAGGGCACTAGGCTTTTTGTGCCTAGGGCTTCTGAGATGTAAATTCATCCCATGGAAGATACGCAAGGAATAGGAAATCTATTGGGTTTTCTTGTGCCAACTCATCCACTATGGGTTTCACTCAAGGCCAACAATAAAGATCCAAGCAGACTTGTACAGGATACAGTTTATTCTGTGATTGTACATAAAGCAAGTGAAACTTGGGATGGGTAATGGGCCATGACCACCCACAATTATATTCAATGGTTACATATGTAACCTTACCCTAATCAATCAAACTTCCTGGTTTAAAGGAACACTAAAGCCAGAAAATAATATTTGCCATTCGTTGTATTTTCACAGGGAGGTGAGAACGCTTATTCACCTCCTGTGAATAATAGGACGCTGGGGGACCTGGCACTTACTTACCGCCACTCCACTCAGCCGCTCCTTCACTGACAGCGCTCTGTCCGACCGCGCGCCCTATCTTAGGCGCATGCGCGCCAATACAAAAAATAGGGGCGCGATCAGGAGAGACAGTGTTCAGTGAAGAAGCGAGGTTGGAGCAGTGGTAAGGTAAGTTCCAGGTCCCCCGAGCGTAATATTATCACAGGAAGGTGAGAATAAGCTTTCTCACCTCCCTGTGAATAATACAAACGAATGGCAAATAGTATTTTTCTGGCTTTAGGGGAGTTTAGTGTCCCTTAAGCAACACTTGAATAGCAGATTAAAATTTACAGTACTGTTTCTTAACACTGGACATTACTGGTTTCATGTTTTGGTCTGTAGAAATCTATATCCATAACAGATATTACCAGCTACTTGATTTAACTAAGAAGCAAAGATTTAACCTTGGATCTCTATGATATAAGCCTATAAAAATTAAACAGTTCTTTGATAGATCCATCTTACTGTATTGGCAAGATATTGCTTTTTCTTTTATTTAATAGAAAATGATTCAAGGAGTTTTTAGGTTGTCAGTTGCCATAGCAAATCATAGCAAACGTTTATTTCTTATATAGAGCTAAAAGTATCACACGTCACTTTACAAAATATTATCCATTACATCAGGCGCTGTCCTGAAGGCGTTACAATAAAGGGGATAACTACACGGGATTACAATGCACAAATGCAATATGCTTAGAGCACCGGTTTCACAGTCCCGGATAAATCAGACCAGAGATAAAGATAGGGTGTAGCATATGACGGCACAGAACTATGTGGGCAAAAGACAAAAAAGGCTCATTGCAGAAACATGTGAGCTTTTAAGAAACACTACTCAGTGGGGCCAGAGTAGTGGGTTACATTTTGCTTGGGGGTGGGAAATGCCCTTAATGGCCCTTATTCACCCATTTAGGTGTTGAGGGTTTATAAAAATATGTAAACAGTCTCTTATAGACCTTAAAGGAGAAATTTATCCTTCAATCAACTTTATAACCCCCTGTCCTAAAGGAAGGAGAAAAAAAGTGGAGGAAGGGCTTTCAGAAGTAAGATTTTTATTATCTTTATTTGGAATTATGTTTTGATATAAAAACTGATATAAAATATCAGTTTCTGGACCTTAAGCTCGGGAGAACATTGTTTGAGGGATATTCCTATAAATAGAGTATTAACGGGAATGTCCACCAAGCGCTGCAATCCCCGCCCCTTCCGTCTTCTCAAATGCGCCCTGCTGTGTTCTTTTTCTGTTCCGAGCAGCCACAGTGGAGACCCTCTGGGAACGGCAGTCAATGATTGGCTGTGAGGTCACTGTCACAGCCGACACGTGCTGCCTTAGTCCGAAGTGAAGAGCAGATTGCAGAGCCGAAGCGGTGGGTCGCGAAGCTTGTAAGTATAAAAATCTCTGCTGCAAGCAGAATTATTGATTTAAACAAAACGATTTTCCTGAGAAACATTATTGATTTTTCGATAAAAATTTAGATTCTTCAATTGACATTTTCTAGATTCTGATAGAAAATGTTAGTTTCACGAATTTCAATAAAAAGTTCAGTTTCAAAAATGTCGAAATGTCAGTGAATTCGCAGATTTTTCTAAACTGAGCAGTTCCAAATCAAATGTTCCTTTGAAAACCAGGATTCATTGGCAGCTATCTTTATATACAACGGATCCCAATATATGCCATAAATTAGCAGTAAAATCAGTATTATTTATAGCCGCTCAAGTTAAGGATGATAAAGGGTATCTCCACTCGTTTTATAAGTTTGTAATCCAGTTCTATTGAAGAACGGGAGGTAAAGGAGCTGTGCCTTACCTTCCGTTTCTTCAATAGAACAACAGGAGCCAGGAGAGAAGGTAAGAAACTTACCCGCTCGCTTGCTCCCCCGGCGCGTAGTCTGACAGGTCCCGACGGACCTTGTCTTCTTGCACATGCGCGATCTATGCACATAGAAGACAAGGTCCGTCGGGACCTGTTAGACCAAGCGCCGGGGCGAGCGAGCGAGGCGGGTAAGTTTCTTAGCTTGTCACCAGTCTCCTGTGTGTTCTATTGAAGAAAGGAAGGTAAGGCACAGCTCCTTTACCTCCGTTCTTCATGAAACGGATTACCAAAACTTATAAAAACGAGTGGAGATACCCTTTAAGGGGAAAACTCAAAAAACATTCCTTATAAATCCATTCCCATACTTTATTAAAAGCTTTGGCACACTGCGTCGGGGAAGCAGCTCAGAGCCACAGAAAAGGCTACATTGTATTGTAAAGTACTGGGCTATCAAAAGCGTCTTGTCTTTTAGGGTTACTGCCTATTGACGTCTGTATCTTTCCAGAGCATGTGTGAAATGAGTATTTTGTGTCTCTTTATAAAACGGCTCAATATAACCAACATTCACTGCAGTGCCACACAGGATGCCTAAGTACTTTCATCATCTGTTTTGCCAACATCTAACTTGGCAGAAACAAAAAAAAAAAATAGATTAAATTTTGGTCTATCTGCACTTGAGAAACAGTGGGGAAAGCTCTTGCTTTCACATTTTAATTGCTTTTTCATTCAAATGGATTCCGTCGTTGTTTTGTCTCGGAGACACTGCTGAAAATAAAAATGCCAAGTCTATCAAATGGGATTTTATGTTAAAAACAGCACCATAAAGAATAGAGACATTACAAAACAAACAAGTCCTGTACAGTAAAATCGCACCTGGGTAGAATAAACAGGTTTATGGAGGACGACTAAAGAAAAAATTAGTATAATAATTTTAAGTAATTTAAAATGTTCAAAATTAGCTGGAAATTTCCATAAAGGCCATGTCCCCCTCCCACAAAATGTCATACTACCTATCCCACCCCCCCAAAAACCCTGACTTACCTCCCGGCAAAACAGAAGTCAGTATTTACCCTGGGACACACAGTAAAGATTTTTCAAAATGGCAGACAGGATCTACACTGGTTATATCAGGGCTTTATCGGACCTGTGTGTACCTAGCTTAACTCCTCGATTGTCAACCTTGTACTTCCATCTTCTTCTCCTGGAGCAGCAGTAAATCATGGCCGTGAATGGCAGCTGCTGACCAGGCTGCCTCCTCTGCACATGTGCAGCTTGTAAAAGCTGTAAAGCTTTAAACAGGAGGCAGGAGAGGACTGTAGGCTGAACATCTGACTTTTGTTTTTGATGGTGGAGAAGGTAGGTGTGAAATTTTATGGGAAGGTGGACATGACCTTAATAAAAAACATCATAGGCAAAAATGTAAAACAAATTAATACATTTAAGTGATTTTAGTTTCCGTTGGTACTGACCTTAAGGATTTTCTTTTTTAACCATTCATGAAATCATGTGCTAGATGATATCACTTATAACCTTACTTAGATCGTAATAAATTTTATTACATCACTGACATGGCACAACATTTCTTATGAAATGAATGATTTCATTAGATGCTACAACTATAAGGACATGCAAGATAATAAAATATAACAAGTAACAAGTGCTTTTTGTTTGTTGTGTAAAATCTGTGGGGGTTTAATAAATCTTCATTAATGTGAACAATATCGTTATTTCACATTATTTTACAAACATTTTACAATATTTACTCCAATACTTTACACCGCGATCATATTAACGGCGTGGTTTATTTACTCTCGGTGGTATTTTACACAATGGTTGTTTAGCCCACTACACCATCAACAACTCTGTGTTAAGTGAATCTCTAATGGAAAAAGATTTGGGGTTCTCGGTAGATAACAGACTTAGCTTTAGCAAACAATGCCCGGTAGCAACGGCTAGAGCTAGCAAGATATTGTCTTGTATAAAGAGGGGAATAGATTCAAGAGAGAAAAATATTATTTCTCCTCTTACAAGGCACTGGTAAGACTTAATTTGGAATCTGCGGTGCAGTTTTGGAATCCCATATACAAAAGGGACATCTTGGAAATAGAAGCAGTTCAGAGAAGGGCAAACTAAATAATAAGGGGAATGGAGGGGCTTGAATATGCATTAGATTAGACAAGTTAGGGCTTTTTACAATGGAGAAGCGACGTTTGCGGGGATATGATCACTTTATGCAAATTATTAATGGGCCATATAATAAACTCTCGTGGTGCATTGTTCATTAATAGGTCATATTAGAGGACACATGGACACCATTAAGATTAGAAGAGAAGTAGTTTCATCTTCAGGTTAGGGAAGGTTTCTTACAGTGTGAATGGTGAAACTGTGGAACTGTCTTCCAGCAGATGTGGTAATGGCAAGAGTTTTGAAATAGCTTTTAAAATGGGCTGGATTGGTTTCTAAAACTAAAAATTATTTAGAATTACTGGTGTTATACATATACTGTAGTTCTGGATGGTACAGGGATATATATAATATTGAGAATAATGGTATTAATAAATATACTGTAGTTCTGGTTGGTACGGGGAAATATATAATATTGAGAATTACTGGTATTAATACATATACTGTAGTTTGGTTGGTATGGGGATACTATATAATATTGAGGAATTACTGGTAAAATACATATACTGTAGTTTTGGTTGGTACAGGGATACATAAAAATTGAGAATTATTGGTATTAATACATATACTGTAGTTCTGGGTGTACGGTGTGATACTATATAATATTGAGAATTACTGGTATTAAACATATACTGTAGTTCTGGTTGATCCAGTGATACTTTCCTACTTGCCGTTAAGAGTCAGGGAGAAGTGCCTTTTAAAAAAATATTTAGAATTACTGGTGTATACATATACTGTAGTTCTGGATGGTACAGGGATTTATATAATATTGAGAATTAATGGTATTAATAAATAACTGTAGTTCGGTGGTAAGGGGATACTATATAATATTGAGAATTACTGGGATTAATCATATACTGTAGTTCTGGTTGGTATGGGGATCTATATAAAATTGAGAATTATGGTATTAATAATATACTGTAGTTCTGGTTGGTACGGGGATACTATATAATATTGAGAATTATTGGTATTAATACATATACTGTAGTTCTGGTTGGTCGGGGATACTATTATATATTGAGAATTACTAGTATTAATAAATATACTGTAGTTCTGGTTGATCCAGTGATACTTTCTTTCTATTGCCGTTAGAGTCAGGGAGAAGTCCTTTTTTAGTCAGCCTTTTTGCCTTCCTCGGGATCAACTGTTAGGGGGGTTAAAAAGAAGGTTGAAAAGGCTGGACTTGAGGACACGTATGTCTTTATTCAACCTCAATTACTATGTTATTATGTTAAACATAGGTTGAAAATCCCCAAATTGGCTCTTAAAGCTACTTAAGCCAGACTTTGTTCCTTGTTCCTGGCCCCTTCTGCTGCTCCTCTGCACGGAAAGAGCATAAAAGGCTGGACCTGCAGGTGCATCTGTGATTGGCTGAGACTCAGCCAATCACTGACGTGGCTGGTGATCCAGCCCCTTCTGCTGCTTTTGTGCAGAAGAAGCAGCAGAAGGAACAAAGACTGGTAAGTACATTTAGGAGCATCAGGCTGTTACAAAGCAACCATTAGGACCACAAGAGAAATTTAGGGATCTTTTAACACTACACTTGGGGCAGCAGTGGGGCAAATTTTAGTTGGGTGTGAACTTTAACTACCAAAATAGAAATGTTGTCACTTTTTATTATATTTGAATATTTTGTCTTTCCTCATTCTTTTATTATTCCTTGGTTATGAAAAGCAATTAAGTGATAGAATCAGTGAGTCAAATATTGAGAGTGTAGTAATGGTTGGGGACTGTGTGTTTGTGAAATAGTCAGTCTGTATGAATGGGCTTGTGTGATGAGCAGATCTCCATTTATAATCAGTGGAATGTTAAAGTATTTGCGATTCTAATCCCATAAACAAACAGCGTTAACATTTATTCAATGTAGATGGACTGAACGGCCAAAAACACATTCTCCCATTAGGTCAAAATATTCCAACTCCAATTAGTTTAAATCTCTCGGCCAGATAAGTTTATTCTCTTTGACAAAGTCATTTATCATGTTGGAAATTGAAGATTTATATGATTTATATTAAATGAAGATTGTTTTTTACACTGGATAATGCATTAAGTTACATTTGGAAGGGTAAATTTGCCTGTATGTAACTATAATACATTGATTGGCCTTTTTTTTTCGAAAACATACATTTTTTAAATTATTTGTGTGTATTGAATAGATATATGTTGCAATCACAGGAAGCTTACATATCCTGTAAATTATATTCTTATAAACAGTGCTTGGCTTAGTCATCAGTGAGAATTTGTGTGTCATCAGCGTCCTGACTAACTGAAACTTGTGTATTATAGAAAATAACATTTTTTTTTTTTTACCATAACATTATCCCTCTGCACTCATGAGTGAAGATTTCTAAGGTTTAAGTCCTCCAGCCCCTCACATTTCTCCGACACCTCCTTTATGCTTTGGAGCTTACGCAGCCATCTTACGCCAGCATTAAGCCTTGAATGAGGCTAGCACCAGTAAAGCTGCGTGAGAGCTGGGAGGCCCTGCACGGACTTGAAGGTAAGAAAAAGATATTATTGGAAAAATAGGGGGTGTGTACTCAATGTAGGCAAAGTTTAATAAGACAAAGATACATTTGTTTTCACAAAAATAATATAAACAACACTGGTTCACAAAATAATTCCCTTAATAATTATAAGGCACATCGTGCATAATTCACCCGTTAAAACAGTCCTACTAATAAGGCTTTATCCTAAAATCTATGTTACTTTGAAATAGGCAAAGTGTCTTCTTCACGCGTGTGAAAAGCTGGCTTGTTCGATCAGTTGTATGTACGGCATGGGAACGTCTGATCCCAACATATTAACTCAACTGGCATTGGTTCATTACAGAGAAAATCTGTTGTGTGTTTGTTTACTAAAGTAATCTGAAAACATTGATGTACTCACCACATCAATTTAGTTATTTGGCCCTATAGGGAGTAGATTTTAATAATATATTTGTGATATGGTTGAAGCGTAGATTTCCTAAAAAATTTCATTTTAGACCTGTTGTAGCTAATTTTTTTTTTGTTTATACTTGGGCCTGATACTGTAGCATAAGGATACCACGTGACCAGAGACAAGACCTGTGTGGAGAGACCATTACTATTAATACCAATGTAGTGGTTTAGAAAACGTTTTGACATTTCTAAAACATTGAGAACCAAAAGGGCCACTGGGTATTATAACCACCATAAAAATTAAGCGTAGTTGATACAACTGCAAACTGCTTTAGGGAAGGCACTTATGCACGTTGAATATAAAGACTTCTATCTTTTGAGACCTGAAGCGTAATATACGTAATGATTAACGTAATAGCAGTGTGTATTATCTGTTGATCACTGGGAGTTTATAACGTTTAAATATCTCTGATGCTCTATAAAAAAACAAAGTAAGATCATAAATGTCTGAAAAAGCGATTGGATACAAGTGGATTGTAGAGATTGTGATTACTGGAAAGTAGTTGCAAGTTGGGTGATCATTATTAACAAAATGCCTGAAAACTTAGAACCAATGTTTTAAAAACAGTTTTCAAACAAAATGTGACAGCAACATTCAAGATGATTCCGTTGTGACAAGCTAAATATTTTATTTTAGGCCATAACATATTGGGTTGCTCATTAGTGTATCTGAGTTTACTGCACATTATCGACACTTTATGTAAGTGGACAAAAAACCTTAAATTTTAGAAGCTTAAATAATATACAAATATGTTAAAAGGATGGTCTACAAATATGTTCTAAAACCTTTCATTTTTCATGGGACAGTTCAGTGCCTACGAGACTGTCCTGCTGTCCCGGTGAAAAGAATTGTCTCCCATGGTTGACAGTCCATGGGTGGGGCTTAAAGGGAAGAAATTGGGAGATATTGGTTTAGTGCCAATAATGAACATTTTATGCTGTAGAGGTTTCCTAATATTACACATGTTAATTGTTTTGTTTTATGCTATGTGCTAATAGCAAGAAAGTCATCCAAGAGACAGATAATTCATGACATCCTATTCAGAAGATTTAACTGTGTTTCATAATAAAGAATAATGAACGTTCTGAAATGTTTTTCCATAACTTGTGCAGACTAGTTAGGCAGATTCATAAAGGATAACTTAAATTTCCTATTCATAAACTGATTCCCCATGTAATATTGACCTTGGGAAATATGGTAAAGATCAGGACCATATGTACTACAAAGCTCCAACGTTTAGAAGAACTGCCCGATATTTAGATATACAATTATTTACGTCATTGGGAACCCTTCCAGTGTCTTCTATAGGTAACACAAAGGGTTTACACTAGGAAGCAACCACGGCTGTAAAATACAGTACGAGCACAATCAACCAAACTGTATAGGTCTATTGGGCAATACTGTGGTAAAGTTCTGCACCAGTGATGCTAATTTGCACCATGGGGGTTATTTTACAATTGTGGTGCAGAATATTCAGGGCAATAAAAAATACCATTCCAATCCGAATTTTACAATGTCAGTAAAACACAACATTAAGATATTCATTTCCCGGAAACTGAATTGCACATGAATTGCTCTGGATATTGAAATCTTTCCCTTTTTGTCTTTATAGGGCCTGAGGTAATCTGCAGGCCTTGCTGGTGATTATTGTGTTAATGATTTTTATGAATTCTGTATGGTGATTGATACATGACACTATCTCTCTGGCCCAACGTTTGTTCCCTTGTGTGGGTTTAATGAAAGCAATTTGTCCTCAGTTCTAGATTGCAGGACACGTGGATCTGTAACATTGATGGTATAATTTACTGATCAATCTGGTTATTGTCTGACACCTGTACACAAAAGGACTTAGCATAGGAATGTCTAACCTGTGGCCCACAAGATATTTTGAAATGTCAATATAAAAGTTATATAAAGCAGGTAGGACATTTGCCTTTAATCCACTTAATTAGTTTTTGGTGTCTGTCTCACCAAGTCAGATCCTCTTTTATTTTTTTGTTTGACCTCGACATCCATTGATCATTAAAGGGTATGCCCATCAAAAAGTAAGTTGGTTCTATCTGATTTACTGAAGAAAAGGAGGTAAATGCACTATCTAACCTCCCGTTCTACAGTAAATCTTACAGGAGAGGAGGAGACCCGCTCCAGCAACGACTTCACTGACAGTCTCCGAGCGTCCTCGCTCCTTTGCACTGTGTGCGCATGCGCGCACAGTGCAAAGGACTGGAGATGCGTCGGAGACTGACATTGAAGTCGGCGCTGGATCGGGTCGGGGTAAGTGTCTCCTCCTCTCCTGTAAGATTTATGAAGAACGGGAGGTTAGAGATAGTGCATTTATACCCTTTAAGTAAAATGTAAAGAAAGATGGAGACTTTTAACATTTATCTTTCTTCCCAGGGACAAAGCCAAAGGTGTGGAATTATTTTTTGTATCTTTCATATAAAAAATAACAAGTGAGAAATCAGTTAAATCGGATTTTTCAGATACTGTAAAAATATTATTTAACTAAACTGAACTGGTTGTTATCCCATTAACATTATTTCAACTTCCATTAAATTACTGTACAGACAGCTTTTCCATGTTATACATTTCCATCCTTAGGTAAACGATTCTTTATTGTACTCGAATGTTGTGCCGTAGGAATTGGGGCTGTTGCACAGTTTATGAAGATCCTTGGAAATTCCTTTCGGACCGCAACAGAAAACGCCCACCTTTGTCCTGAAAGACATAAAACGAAATGTGCAGTTTTAAGATTAGGCTAAGTTCAATTTCAGGGTTAGGCTGCTCGTTTTTTTTACTGTATCAAATTATCTCTATCCAACATTTCGGAATTTAAAAGAGAACAAAACATTTCCCCCCTTCCCCCCCCCATAAAAGTTAGGACCTGTAACACTTGTTCCCACACCTAAGTACAAATAACGTAGCTACAATACGTAAGGTGAGAATTTTGATCTTGTTTGCTCCGCCCTCTCGCTCTGTCTGGAATATGGCCAGACACCCTCAATACTGACTTTAGGTAAATATTTCTCCATTAATATGGAGCCTATAAGACCCAGCAGTACAGGTCCTAACCGTGGCTACTTTTAACGGAGGGAGGAGAAGGGCAAGGATCAAGTTTTTCTTTAAAGCTAAATATTAAGTTTCACGCAAAGAGCATAATGCTCAAAGCTTTTAACATAACATTTAAAACATTTCTAACACATGAAAAGATTGTAACGGATCTTTCAACATACAGGGAGATTCAAAAAAGTTCTTATCGTTTAAAATGGTGCTAATTTTGCCCCAACCAATCAGATGTTAGCTTTCAGAGTTAAATAAGATCTGATGGTTGGGACTAATTAGCACATTTAAAAAATAGGGTTATTCAATAAAAGTCCTATTGTTAAAATGGTGCTAAATTTGCCCCAGCCATCAGAACTTATTTAACATTTGAAAGCTAACATCTGATTGGTTGGGGCAAAATTAGCACCATTTTAAACATTAGAACTTTTATTGAATACCCTGAAGAACTTTTATGAATCTCCTGTTAGTATTTGGTTGGCGTCCATTTTTAAAGGAAGTCAGGAAAACCAAAGAATATCCCTTTAATAGGACAAAATGTATGAAATCCCCCATCATGTTATTATTAGTAATTTGTTACATGTGCACTGCTTTACTGCATGGAAGTCAAAGTCGCTAGAGTTTGTATTAGTGTTGGTTATCAACACACCTGGACTATAGTTAGATTAAAGATCTATCACTCTATCACTAATTTGACCATTAGTTATACGAAGATTTGCGCCACATGCTATTTTACCAAGCTCCCTAGCTTACTATGAAACTACAGCACATGTAGTGTCACACACACATATAATAAAAAGGTGGTTGGGTGTGGGTCTGTGCTGAGGGGGCATCTTTAGTGGGGTTTTTTTATGAAGATCTTTTTTATTATTTTTTAAAGTAGTTGTGAAGAAGTTAAGGTTGTCGGTAAATTTATTACAACAATCTTTAAGGCTAAGTTAATTTAAGGTTATTTAAGGGCACTAGGCTTTTGTGCCTATGGGCTTTGAGATGTAAATTCATCCATGGAAGATACGCAAGGAATAGGAATCTATTGGGTCTTTCTTGTGGGCCAACTCATCCACTATGGGTTTCATCTCAAGGCTCAACAATAAAGATCCAAGCAGACTTGTACAGGATACAGTTTATTCTGTGATTGTACATAAAGCAAGATGGAAACTTGGGCATGGGTAATGGGCATGACCACCCACATTATATTCCCATGGTTACATATGTAACCTTACCCTAATCAATCAACTTCCTGGTTTAAAGGAACACTAAAGCCAGAAAAATAACTATTTGCCATTCGTTGGTTATTCACAGGGAGGTGAGAACGCTTATCTCACCTCCCTGTGAATAATAGGACGCTCGGGGGACCTGGCACTTACTTACCGCCACTCCACCACAGCCGCTCCTTCACTGACAGCCGCTCGTCCCGACCGCGCGCCCTATCTTAGGCGCATGCGCGCCAATACAAAAAATAGGGCGCGCGATCAGGAGAGAACAGCTGTTCAGTAGAAGCGAGTGGAGCAGTGGTAAGGTAAGTTCCAGGTCCCCCGAGCGTAATATTATTCACAGGAAGGTGAGAATAAGCTTTCTCACCTCCCTGTGAATAATACAAACGAATGGCAAATAGTTATTTTCTGGCTTTAGGGGAGTTTAGTGTCCCTTTAAGCAAACTTGAATAGCAGATTAAAATTACAGTCACTGTTTCTTAACACTGGACATTACGGTTTCATGTTTGGTCTGTAGAAATCTATATCCATAACAGATATTACCAGCTACTTGATTTAACTAAGAAGCAAAGAAGATTTACCTGGATCTCTATGATATAAGCCTATAAAAATTAAAAAGTTCTTTGATAGATCCATCTTACTGCTATTGGCAAGATATTGCTTTTCTTTTATTTTAATAGAAAATGATTCAAGGAGTTTTTAGGTTGTCAGTGTCCATAGCAAATCATAGCAAACGTTTTTAATTTCTTATATAGAGCTAAACGTATCACAGTACTTTACAAATAGTTATCCATTTACATCAGGCGCTGTCCTGAAGAGCTTACAATAAAGGGGATAACTACCACGGGATTACAATGCACAAATGCAAATATGCCTTAGAGCACCGTTTTCACAGTCCGGATAAATCAGACCAGAGATAAAGATAGGTGTAGCATATGACGGCACAGAACTACTGCTGGCAAAAAGACAAAAAGGCTTCATTGCAGAAACATGTGAGCTTTCTAAGAAACAATACTCAGTGGGGCCAGTAGGGGGTTACATTTTTGCTTTGGGGGTGGAAATGCCCTTAATGGCCCTTATTCACCCATTTAGGTGGTTGGGGTTTATAAAATAATGTAAACAGTATCCTTATAGACCTTAAAGGAGAAATTTATCCTTCAATCAACTTTATACCCCCCTGTCCTAAAGGAAGGAGAAAAAAAAAGTGGAGGAAGGGCTTTACTATATATTATTATTTATTTTTGGGAATTATGTTTTTGATATAAAAACTGATATTTAAAATATCAGTTTCTGACCTTTAAGCTCGGGAGAACATTGTTTGAGGTGGATTATTCTTAAATAGAGTATTAACGGGACTGTCCACCAAGCGTGCAATCCCGCCCCTTCCTGTCTCTCCAATGCGCCTGCTGTGTTCTTTTTCGTTCCGAGCAGCCACAGTGGAGACTCCTCTGGGAACGGCAGTGCACTGATGGCTGTGAGGTCACTGTCACAGCCGACACTGACTGCCTTAGTCCGAAGTGAAGAGCAGATTGCAGAGCCGAAGCGGGGTGGGTCGCGAAGCTTGTAAGTAAAATCTTGCTGCAAGCAGAATTATTGATATAAACAAAACGATGTTGAGAAACATTATTGATTTTTCGATAAAAATTTTAGATTCTTCAATTGACATTTTCTAGATTCTGATAGAAATGTTAGATTTCACGAATTTTCAATAAAAAGTTCAGTTTCAAAAATGTCGAAATGTCAGTTGAATTCGCAGATTTTCTAAAATGAGCAGTTCCAAATCAATGTTCCTTGAAACCAGGATTCATTGGCAGCTATCTTTATATTACAACGTGATCCCAATATAATGCCATAAATTAGCAGTAACAATCAGTATTATTTTATAGCGCTCCAGTTAAGGATGATTAAAGGGTATCTCCACTCGTTTTTATAAGTTTTGGTAATCCAGTTCTATTGAAGAACGGGAGGTAAAGGAGCTGTGCCTTACTTCCGTTCTTCAATAGAACACACAGGAGCCAGGAGAGAAGGTAAGAAACTACCCGCTCGCTTGCTCCCCCGGCGCGTAGTCTCGACAGGTCCCGACGGACCTTGTTCTAGCACATGCGCGATCTATGCACATAGAAGAACAAGGTCCGTCGGGACCTGTTAGACCAAGCGCCGGGGGAGCGACGCGATGCGGGTAAGTTTCTTAGCTTGTCACCAGTCTCCTGTGTGTTCTATGAAGAACGGAAGGTAAGGCACAGCTCCTTTACCTCCCGTTCTTCAATAGAACTGGATTACAAAACTTATAAAACGGTGGAGATACCCTTTAAGGGAAAACTCAAAAAACATTCCTTTATAAATCCATTCCCATACTTTATTTAAAGCTTTTGCCACTGCGTCGGGAAGCAGCTCAGAGCCACAGAAAAGGCTACATTGTATTGTAAAGTACTGGGTATCAAAAGCGTCTTGTCTTTTAGGGTTACTGCCTATTGACGTCTGTATTTCCAGCATGTGTGAAAGAGTATTTGTGTCTCTTTATCTAAACGGCTCAATATAACCAAATTCACTGCAGTGCCACACAGGATGCCTAAGTACTTTCATCATGTTTTGCCAACATCTAAATTGGCAGAAACAAAAAAAAAATAGATTAAATTTGGTTCTATCTTGCACTTGAGAACAGTGGGGAAAGCTCTGCTTTCACATTTTTATATTGCTTTTTCATTCAAATGGATTCCGTCGTTGTTTTGTCTCGGAGACACTGCTGAAAAAAAATTGCCAAGTCTATCAAATGGGATTTATGTAAAACAGCACCAATAAAGAATAGAGACATTAACAAACAAACACGTCCTGTACAGTAAAACTCGCACCTGCGGTAGAATAACAAGGTTATGGAGGACGACTAAAGAAAAACTTAGTAAATAATTTTAAGTAATTTAAAATGTTCAAAAATTAGCTGGAAATTTCCCATAAAGGCCATGTCCCCCCTCCACAAAATGTCATACCTACCTATCCCACACCCCCAAAAACCCTGACTTACCTCCCTGGCAACACAGAAGTCAGATATTTACCCTGGGACCACAGTAAAGATTTTTCAAAAATGGCAGACAGGATCTACACTGGTTATATCAGGGCTTTATCGGACCTGTGTGTACCTAGCTTAACTCCTCGATTGTCAACCTTGTACTTCCATCTTCTTCCTGGAGCAGCAGTAAATCATGGGCAGTGAATGGCAGCTGCGACCAGGCTGCCTCCTCTGCACATGTGCAGCTGTTAAAAGCTTGTAAAGCTTTAACAGGAGGCAGGGAGGGACTGTAGGGTGAACATCTGACTTTTGTTTTGATGGTGGAGAAGGTAGGTGTGAAATTTTATGGGAAGGGTGGACATGACCTTTAAATAAAACATCATAAGGCAAAAATGTAAACAAAATTAATACATTTAAGTGATTTTAGTTTACCGTTGGTAATGACCTTAAGGATTTTTTTTAACCATTCATGAAATCATGTGCTAGATGATATCACTTATAACCTTACTTAGATCGTAATAAATTTTATTACATCACTGACATGGCACAACATTTCTTTGAAATGAATGATTTCATTAGATGCTACAACTATAAGGACATGCAAGATAATAAAATAACAAGTAACAAGTGCTTTTGTTTTGTTGTGTAAACATCTGTGGGGGTTTAATAAATCTTCATTAATGTGAACAATATCG
This sequence comes from Hymenochirus boettgeri, assembly GCA_019447015.1. Classification (NCBI taxonomy): domain Eukaryota; kingdom Metazoa; phylum Chordata; class Amphibia; order Anura; family Pipidae; genus Hymenochirus; species Hymenochirus boettgeri. Next base: position 329,435,221 of record CM033470.1, on the reverse strand, counting down.
TTATTTCACATTATTTTACAACATTTTACAATATTTTACTCTCAATACTTTACACAGCGATCATTATTTACACGGCGCTGGTTTATTTTACTCTCGGTATTTTACACAATGGTTGTTATGCCACCTACACCATCAACAACTCTGTGTTAGTGAATCTCTAATGGAAAAAGATTTGGGGGTTCTGGTAGATAACAGACTTAGCTTTAGCAAACAATGCCAGGTAGCAAAGGCTAGAGCTAGCAAGATATTGTCTTGTATAAAGAGGGGAATAGATTCAAGAGAGAAAAATTATATTCTCCCTCTTTACAAGGCACTGGTAAGACTTAATTTGGAATATGGGTTGCAGTTTTGGAATCCCATATACAAAAGGGACATCTTGGAAATAGAAGCAGTTCAGAGAAGGGCAACTAAATTAATAAGGGGAATGGAGGGGCTTGAATATGCATTAGATTAGACAAGTTAGGGCTTTTTACAATGGAGAAGCGACGTTTGCGTGGGGATATGATCACTTTATGCAAATATATTAATGGGCCATATAATAAACTCTCTGGTGGCATTGTTCATTAATAGGTCATATTAGAGGACACATGGACATCCATTAAGATTAGAAGAGAAGTAGTTTCATTCAGGTTAGGAAAGGGTCTTTACAGTGTGAATGGTGAAACTGTGGAACTGTCTTCCAGCAGATGTGGTAATGGCAAGTTTATTGAATAGCTTTAAAAGTGGGCTGGTGGTTTCTAAAACTAAAAATTATTTAGAATTACTGGTGTTATACATATACTGTAGTTCTGGATGGTACAGGGATATAATAATATTGAGAATTAATGGTATTAATAAATAACTGTAGTTTGGTTGGTACGGGGATACTATATAATATTGAGGAATTACTGGTATTAATACATATACTGTAGTTTGGTTGGTATGGGGATACTATATAATATTGAGAATTACTGGTATTAATACATATACTGTAGTTCTGGTTGTACAGGGATACTATATAAAATTGAGAATTATTGGTATTAATACATATACTGTAGTTCTGGTTGGTACGGTGATACTATATAATATTGAGAATTACTGGTTATATACATATACTGTAGTTTGGTTGATCCAGTGATACTTCTATTGCCGTTAAGAGTCAGGGAGAAGTCCTTTTTAAAAAAATTATTTAGAATTACTGGTGTTTATACATATACTGTAGTTCTGGATGGTACAGGGATATTATATTATTGAGAATTAATGGTTAATAAATATACTGTAGTTCTGGTTGGTAAGGGGATACTATATATATTGAGAATTACTGGTATTAATACATATACTGTAGTTCTGGTTGGTATGGGGATACTATATAAATTGAGAATTATTGGTATTAAACATATACTGTAGTTCTGGTTGGTACGGGGATACTATATATATTGAGAATTATTGGTTTAATACATATACTGTTGTTCTGGTTGGTACGGGGATACTATATAATATTGAGAATTACTAGTATTAATACATATACTGTAGTTCTGGTTGATCCAGTGATACTTTCTTTCTATTGCGTTTAGAGTCAGGGAGAAGTCCTTAGCTAGCCTTTTTGCCTTCTCGGGATAACTGTTAGGTGGGGTTAAAAAGAAGGTTGAAAAGGCTGGACTTGATGGACGTATGTCTTTATTCAACCTCAATTACTATGTTATTATGTTAAACATAGGTTGAAAAATCCCCAAATGGCTCTTAAAGCTACTTAAAGCCAGACTTTGTTCCTTGTTCCTGGCCCCTTCTGCTGCTCCTCTGCAAGGAAGAGCATAAAAGGCTGGACCTGCAGGTGCATCTGTGATTGGCTGAGACTCAGCCAATCACTGACGTGGCTGGTGATCAGCCCCTTTGCTGCTTTTGTGCAGAAGAGCAGCAGAAGGAACAAAGAATGGTAAGTACATTTAGGAGCATCAGGCTGTACAAAGCAACACTTAGGACCACAAGAGAAATTTAGGGATCTTTAACACTACACATTGGGGCCAGCAGTGGGGCAAATTTTAGTTGGGTGTGAACTTTAACTACAAAAATAGGAAATGTTGTCACTTTTTTATTATATTTGAATATTTTGTCTTTCCTCATTTCTTTTATTATTCCTTGGTTATGAAATGCAATAATTAAGTGATAGAATCAGTGAGTCAAATCATGAGAGTGTAGTAAGTGGTTGGGGACTGTGTGTTCGTGAAATAGTCAGTCTGTAATGAATGGCTTGTTGATGAGCAAGATCTCCATTTATAATCAGTGGAATGTTAAAGTATTTGCGATTCAATCCCATAAACAAACAGCGTTAACATTTATTCAATGTAGATGGACTGAACGGCCAAAACACATTCTCCCCATTAGGGTCAAAATATTCCAACTCCAATTAGTATTTAAATCTCTCCGGCAGATAAGTTTTTCTCTTTGACAAAGTCATTTATCATGTTGGAAATCTGAAGATTTTTATGATTCATTATTTAAATGAAAAGATTGTTTTAACACTGGATAATGCATTAAGTTACATTTGGAAGGTAAATTTGCCTGTATGTAACTATAATACATTGATTGGCCTTTTTTTTCGAAACATACATTTTTAAATTATTTGTGTGTATTGAATAGATTATATGTTTGCAATACACAGGAAGCTACATATCCTGTAAATTATATTCTTATAACAGTGCTTGGCTATGTCATCAGTGAGAATTTGTGATGTCATCAGCGTCCTGACTAACTGAAACTTGGTGTATATAGAAAATAACATTTTTTTTTTTACCATACATATCTCCTCTGCACTCATGAGTGAAGATTTCTAAGCTTTAAGTCCTCCAGCCCCTCACATTTCTCCGACACCTCCTTTATGGCTTTGAGAGCTTACGCAGCCATCTTACGCCAGCATTTAGCTTGAATGAGCTAGCACCAGTAAAGCTGCGTGAGAGCTGGGAGGCACATGCAGGACTTGAAGGTAAGAAAAAGATATTATTGGAAAAATGGGTTGGGTGGTACTCAAGTAGGTTTAAAAACTTTGTGAACGGGGTGAACATGACCTTTAAAATATGAGGTTATTAGTTTTAATAAAAAATAAGTTTTTAATATTTTTATTTTACTTACTCACAGACACATCTGTTAGTTTTTTAGGCTTTTTTTGTATGGTTTCCAAACTTGAAAATGTTTATTATAGCTTTACTTCTGTCAATCACTTTCACAAGCTCATCCACGTGTAAGCAAATTACAATACATGGAAAACTCAGACTACTGGCTTTCTGTTTGAAATATATTCTTCCTTTCAGAAGTCAGAAAGTGGTATGGGGTAGAGAAACTGGGGCAGGAGTGAGGATAGATTCAAAATTACCCATTGGCAGAGTTGCTTGAAGGAGCTGTGTAATAGCACCAGCTATATCTGAAATATAAAGTCAAGTGATACAATGATAAATTGGCAACACAAGCAATAAAAATAGAATTAATAGAATTCTCATGTTCTTAGATCTTTATATTATTCATCAGAAATACATTACAGCCTTTCTAAAATATTCTGGGACCAACACCTTTTCAACTCACCTAAATTTCTTGTAAAATAAAAGACAAACTGGCACATTTACAGAAGGTCGACGGGCAATTTTTTTGAGTTAAAGTCGCGCTAAACGATTAATATTGGTTAGCCCGAGTTTAACTCCATCTTTGTGCCGGTTTGCGGGTTTCACAAAAGACACCCACGCAACCAGAGACCACAATTATAATAGCGTATGCGATAGATTTAATGGAAGATTTTAATGCAGACTAACAGCCGGCTTAAAATCCCGCCGCGAGTTAATCCTTTTTGGTATTTAGTCACGGCCGCAGACGCAATTTTGAATTTGTGTGGGGAGATTTACCCGTAGAGATTTTCCCAAATCTCCCCCAAAATGTTCTCTTATTGGCATCCAAACAACAAAACACTAAACTCCGATGGGTTTATCATTAAAGGGTATCTCCACTCAAATAATAAAGTTTGGTCATTTTTTTTTTTTTGAAGAACGGGAGGTAAAGGAGCTGTGCCTTACCTCCTGTTCTTCAATAACAGCTGCAGGAGCCGGGAAGGGGTACTAACCGATCGCTCGCTCCTCTGCAGTGAGTCTGAAGTCGTCTTCTATGCCCATGTGCATCGCATTGTGCATGTGCATAGACAGAGTCATTCGGGACCGTCAGATTACGCAGCGGAGGCGCAACCGATCGTGTAAGTACCTTACCTTCTCTCCTGGCCCTGATCATTTTATTGAAGAACGGGAGGTAAGGCACAGCTTCTTTTACCTCGTTCCTCAATAAAACTAAACTAGACTTTATTTTTTGAGTGGAGATCATCTTTATGGCCATCCAATTAGAGTTCAGTGTGAGTGACACATTACATTAAGGGACAATGCTGCAAAAAACATACTCAATAAATATTTGAAACAACAAGTTATCATTGCTGAGAAGACCTCAAGGAGCTATTCCATGTGAAAGTGTCTGATGCTAATGTGTTTCCAGCATAGCAGCCACTGTACAGGATGTGAGTGACTTCCCTTAGCGCTTAGTCCATACTGAGATTGATTATTGATGTCAGCCACAAGAAGAGAGTGTTTGCTTCGGAGGCGCATTTTTACATGCTGATAATCTGTCTCCAAAGTGAGACAAAAAGCACCAAAACATTAGGGACAATTCCTGGAGCCTCCTATTCAATGCAATAGTTACTCTAAAGCTGATTTGCCAGGAGTGAAAAAAACGTGGAACATTTTGGCAGGGGTGTGAGGCACTTCTGGGCATTCTATGTGCACCTTTTTTTTTTAAATTAAGCCACACTCACTTAGTAGTTAATAGAGATATCCAGATAGCCAGAGAGACAAACAGACAGACAAACATAGACAAAACCGAGACATGAACACAGCCGGAAAGGGATAAATAGAAAGACATAGAAACACAGACAGAGACAGTAGCTCGAAAATACAGAGCACCATAGCAAGATTTTAGATGGGGTCTTTCAACCCACACAAAAAACATTTTGTTGCCGGTCAAACTAACCCAGCAAAACTGTAGCCAACTTTTATTTAAAGGCATGACCACCCTCCTAAGAAAAAATAAACTTCACATAGTTCAGATACACATTTTCATTTTACAGTACAGTCTGTGCCTGGGAGCATCTTTATCAGGTTTAAGTCAAATGAAAACTGGGTTTGTATGGCTGAACTACATGACCCCAGATTCTTAGAAGGGTGTAAATACATGCAGGGTGCATGGTAGAGCCCCCTTTTTGCTCCGGGCCCCATGGCAAATGCTATGGTTGTATGGTGATCCCTACACCCTTGAACAGAGAAATGAGGTAGACACGAGCAGAGATACAAAAATTAATGACACAGATGCACAGTGTCCATATTCTGGCAGCACACTGCCATTTTCATTATATACTGATAGCAAACTGGCAATTTCATTATATACGGGTAGCAAACTGCCATTTTCATTATATACTGGTAGCAAACTGGCAATTTCAGTATATACTGGTAGCAAACTGGCAATTTCATTATATACTGATAGCAAACTGGATATTTCATTATATACGGGTAGCAAACTGGCTATTTCATTATATACGGGTAGCAAACTGGCAATTTATATATACTGGTAGCAAACTGGCTATTTCATTATATAGGGTAGCAAAATGGCTATTTCATTATATACTGGTAGCAAACTGGCAATTTCATATATTCTGGTAGCAAAACGCTATTCATTATATACGGGTAGCAAACTGGCAATTATTATATAATGGTAGCAACTGGCTATTTCATTATATACGGGTAGCAAACTGCCCTTTTATTATATACTGATAGCAAACTGGCAATTATAATACGGTAGCAAACTGCCTTTTCATTATATACTGATAGAAAACTGGCAATTTCATTATAGGGTAGCAAAACTGGCAATTTCATTATATACTGGTAGCAAACTGGCAATTTCATTATATACTGGTAGCAAACTGGCTATTTCATTATATACGGGTAGCAAACTGGCTATTTCATTATATACTGGTAGCAAACTGGCAATTTCATTATATACTGGTAGCAAACTGGCAATTTCATTATATACTGGTAGCAAACTGGCTATTTCATTATATACGGGTAGCAAAAACTGGCAATTTCATTATATACTGGTAGCAAACTGGCTATTTCATTATATACGGGTAGCAAACTGGCTATTTCTTTATATACTGATAGCAAACTGGCAATTTCATTATATACGGGTAGCAAACTGGCTATTTCATTATATGGGTAGCAAACTGGCAATTTCATTATATACTGGTAGCAAACTGGTAATTTCATTTATACGGGTAGCAAACTGGCAATTTCATTATATACTGGTAGCAAACTGGCTATTTCATTATTACGGGTAGCAAACTGGCTATTTCATTATATAGGTAGCAAACTGCCCTTTTCATATATATGATAGCAAACTGGCAATTTCATTATATACGGGTAGCAAACTGGCAATTTCATTATATACTGGTAGCAAACTGGCAATTTCATTATATACTGGTAGCAAACTGGCAATTCATTATATAATGGTAGCAAATGCAATCTTAAATGGTAGCAACTGGATATTCATTATATACGGGTAGCAAACTGCCATTTTCATATATACTGATAGCAAACTGGAATTTATTATATGGGTAGCAAACTGGCAATTTCATTATACGGGTAGCAAACTGGCAATTTCATTATATACTGGTAGCAAACTGGCCATTTCATTATATACTGGTAGCAAACTGGCAATTTCATTATATGGTAGCAACTGGCAATTTCATTATATACTGGTAGCAAAACTGGCTATTTCATTATATACGGGAGCAAACTGGCTATTTCATTATATATGGGAGCAAACTGGCAATTTCATTATATACTGGTAGCAAACTGGCTATTTCATTATATACGGGTAGCAAACTGGCAATTTCATTATATACTGGTAGCAAACTGGCTATTTCATTATATACGGGTAGCAAACTGGCTATTTCATTATATACGAGTAGCAAACTGCCCTTTTCATTATATACTGATAGCAAACTGGCAATTTCATTATATACGGGTAGCAAACTGCCATTTTCATTATATACTGATAGCAAACTGGCTATTTCATTATATACGGGTAGCAAACTGGACTATTCATTAATCCGGGTAGCAAACTGCCCTTTTCATTAATACTGAAGCAAACTGGCATTTAATTAATCGGGTAGCAAACTGCCATTTTCATTATATACTGATAGCAAACTGGCAATTTCATTATATACGGGTAGCAAACTGGCAATTTCATTATATACTGGTAGCAAACTGGCTATTTCATTATATACGGGTAGCAAACTGGCAATTTCATTATATACTGGTAGCAAACTGGCTATTTCATTATATACGGGTAGCAAACTGGCAATTCATATATACTGGTAGCAAACTGCTATTCATTATATACTGGTAGCAAACTGGCTATTTATTATATACGGGTAGCAAACTGCATTTTCATTATATACTGATAGCAAACGGCAATTTCATTTATATTAACGGGTAGCAAACTGCAATTTCATTATATACGGGTAGCAAACTGGCAATTTCTTATTACTGGTAGCAAATGGCAATTCATTATATAATGGTAGCAAACTGGCTATTCATTATAAGAGGTAGCAAACTGGCAATTTCATTTAATACTGGTAGCAAACTGGCTATTCATTAAATACGGGTAGCAAACTGGCAATTTATTATATACTGGTAGCAAACTGGACTATTCATTATGCTGGTAGCAAACTGGCTATTTCTTATATACGGGTAGCAAACTGCCATTTTCATTATATACTGATAGCAAAAATGGCAATTTCATTATATTACGGGTAGCAAACTGGCAATTTCCTATATATACTGGTAGCAAACTGGGCAATTTCATATATACGGGTAGCAAACTGGCTATTTCATTATATACTAGTAGCAAACTGGCTATTTCATTATATACGGGTAGCAAACTGGCAATTTCATTATATATGGTAGCAAAACGGCTATTCATTATATACGGGTAGCAAACGGCAATTTATTATATACTGGTAGCAAACTGGAATTTCATTTATATACGGTGCAAACTGGCTATTTCATTATATTACGGTAGCAAACTGGCAATTCATTAATACTGGTAGCAAACTGGCTATTCTTATATACGGGTAGCAAACTGGCAATTATATATACTGGTAGCAAAATGGATTTCATTTTAATGGTAGCAAACTGGCTATTTCATTATATACGGGTAGCAACTGGCAATTTCATTATATACTGGTAGCAAACTGGCAATTTCATTATATAGGGTAGCAAATGCAATTTCATTATATAATGGTAGCAAAATGGCTATTTCATTATATACGGGTAGCAAACTGGCCAATTCATTATATACTGGTAGCAAACTGGCTACATTATATACTGGTAGCAAACTGGCTATTTCATTATATACGGGTAGCAAACTGGCAATTTCATTATATACTGGTAGCAAACTGGCAATTTCATATATACTGGTAGCAAACTGGCTATTTCATTATTACGGGTAGCAAACTGGCAATTTCATTTATATTGGTAGCAAACTGGCTATTTCATTATATACGGGTAGCAAACTGCAATTTCATTATATAATGGTAGCAAACTGGCTATTTCATTATATACTGGTAGCAAACTGGCTATTCATTATATACGGGTAGCAAACTGCCATTTTCATTATATAATGGTAGCAAACTGGCTATTTCATTATATACGGGTAGCAAATGGCAATTCATTATATACTGGTAGCCAACTGGCTATTTTCATTATATACTGTAGCAAACTGGCTATTCATTATATACGGGTAGCAAACTGGCAATTTCATTATATACTGGTAGCAAAATGGCTATTTCATTATATACGGGTAGCAAACTGGCAATTTCATATATACTGGTAGCAAACGGCTATTTCATTATATACTGGTAGCAAACTGGCTATTTCATTATATACGGGTAGCAAACTGGAAATTTCATATATACGGTAGCAAATGGCATTTCATTATATACTGGTAGCAAACTGGCTATTCATTATATAATGGTAGCAAACTGGATATTTCATATATACTGGTAGCAAACTGGCTATTTCATTATATACTGGTAGCAAACTGGCTATTTCATTATATACGGGTAGCAAAAATGGCAATTTCATTATATACTGGTAGAAACTGGCTATTTATATATACGGGAACAAACTGGCAATTTCATTATATACTGGTAGCAAACTTGCTATTTCATTATATATGGGTAGCAAACTTGCTATTTCATTATATAGGGTAGCAAACTGGCAATTTCATTATATACTGTAGCAAACTGGCTATTTCATATATACGGTGGTAACAAACTGGCAATTTCATTATTACTGGTAGCAAACTTGCTATTTCATATATATGGTAGCAAACTGGCAATTTCATTATATACTTGGTAGCAAACATGGCATTTCATTATATACTGGTAGCAACTGGCTATTTCATTATATATGGTAGCAAACTGGCATTTAATTATATACTGGTAGTAGAAAAACTGGCTATTTCATTTATACTGGTAGCAAACTGGCAATTTCCGTATATACTGGTAGCAAACTGGCATTAAATTAGATACTGTTAGCAAAATGGACCAGTATATAATGAAATAGCCAGTTTGCTACCAGTATATAATGAAATAGCCAGTTTGCTACCAGTATATAATGAAATTGCCAGTTTGCTACCCATATATAATGAAATAGCAAGTTTGCTACCAGTATATAATGAAATTGCCAGTTTGTTACCCGTATATAATGAAATAGCCAGTTTGCTACCAGTATATAATGAAATTGCCAGTTTGCTACCCGTATATAATGAAATAGCCAGTTTGTTACCCGTATATAATGAAATAGCCAGTTTGCTACCAGTATATAATGAAATTGCCAGTTTGCTACCCGTATATAATGAAATAGCAAGTTTGCTACCCATATATAATGAAATAGCAAGTTTGCTACCAGTATATAATGAAATTGCCAGTTTGTTACCCGTATATAATAAAATAGCCAGTTTGCTACCAGTATATAATGAAATTGCCAGTTTGCTACCCGTATATAATGAAATAGCCAGTTTGCTACCAGTATATAATGAAATTGCCAGTTTGCTACCCGTATATAATGAAATAGCCAGTTTGCTACTAGTATATAATGAAATACCATTATAGTACTGAATAGCGCAGTTTGCTACCAGTATGATATGAAATATGCCAGTTTGCTACCGTAATAATGAAATACCAGTTTGCTACCAGTAATAATGAATAATTGCCAGTTTGCTACCCGTATATATGAATAGCCAGTTGCTACCATTATATTGAAATAGCCAGTTTGCTCACCAGTATTAATGAATTGCCATTTTGCTACCCGTATATAATGAAATAGCCTTTTGCTACCAGTAATATATGAAAATGGCCAGTTTGCTCCCTATATAATGAAATAGCCATTTGCTACCAGTATATAATGAAATAGCCAGTTTGCTACCAGAATAATGAAATTGCCAGTTTGCTACCCTAATAATGAAATAGCCAGTTTGCTACCAATATAAATGAAATTGCCAGTTTTGCTACCAGTATATAATGAATAAACCAGTTTTTGCTACCAGTTATATAAGAAATTGCCAGTTTTTGCTACCAGTATATAAGAATTGCCAGTTTGCTACCCGTATATAATGAAATAGCCAGTTTGCTACCCAGTATATAATGAAATAGCCAGTTTGCTACCAGTATATAATGAAATTGCCAGTTTGCTACCCGTATATATGAATAGCCAGTTTGCTACCGTATATATGAAATTGCCAGTTTGCTACCACGTATTAATGAAATGCCAGTTGCTACCAGTATATAATGAATCCAGTTTGCTACCTATATATGAAATAGCCAGTTTTGCTACCAGTCATATAATGAAATAGCCAGTTGCTACCTATATATATAAATTGCCAGTTTGCTACCCGTATATATGAATAGCCAGTTTGCTACCAGTATATAATGAATGCAGTTTGCTACCCGTATAAATGAAATAGCCAGTTTGCTACCAGTATATAATGAAATTGGCATTTGCTACCAGAATATATGAAATGCCAGTTTGCTACCGTATATATGAAATGCCAGTTTGCTACCATTATAATGAAATTGCCAGTTTTGCTACCCGTATATAATGAAATAGCCAGTTTGCTACTAGTATAAGAAATACATTGCCCGTATATAATGAATAGCCAGTTTGCTACCAGTATTAATGAAATTGCCAGTTTGCTACCCGTATATAGAAATTGCCAGTTTGCTCAGTATATAATGAAATGGCAGTTTGCTACCGTATAATATGAAATTCCCAGTTTGCTACCATATAATGAAATAGCCAGTTTGCTACCAGTATATAATGAAATTGCCAGTTTGCTACCCGTATATAATGATAGCCAGTTTGCACCAGTATATAATGAAATGCCAGTTTGCTACCCGTATTAATGAATAGCCAGTTTGCTACCAGTATATAAGTGAATTGCCAGTTTGCTACCAGTATATAATGAAATTGCCAGTTTGCTACCCGTATATAATGAAATTGCCAGTTTGCTACCCGTATATAATATGCCAGTTTGCTATCGTATATAATAAAATGGCAGTTTGCTACCCGTATATAATAAAAATAGCCAGTTTGTTGCTACCAGTATATAATGAAATAGCCATTTGCACAGTATTAATGATTGCCAGTTTGCTACCGTATATAATGAAATAGCCAGTTTGCTACAGTATATAATGAAATGCCAGTTTGCTACCCGTATATAATGAATAGCCAGTTTGCTACCAGTAATATAATGAAATTGCCAGTTTGCTACACCGTATTAATGAATTGCCAGTTTGCATCAGATTATGAAATGCAGTTGCACCCTTATATATGAAATTGCCAGTTGTGCACATATAATAAAAGGCAGTTTCTACCCTTAATAATGAAATAGCCAGTTTGCTACCCGTATATAAGAAAGAGTGTTTGCTACCAGTATATAAAAAATAAAATGGCAGTTCTGACCCGTTATTAAGATTGCCAGTTTGTCATCAGTATATAATGAAAGGCAGTTGCTACTCTTATAATGAAATAGCCAGTTTACTACCCGTATATAATGAAAAGCCAGTTTGGCTACCAGTATATAATGAAATTGCCAGTTTGCTACCCGTATATAATGAAATAGCCATTTGCTACCAGTATATAATAAATTGCCAGTTTGCTACCCATTATTGAAATAGCCAGTTTGCTACCCTTAATAATGAAATACCAGTTTGCTACCAGTATATTAATGAAATTGCCAGTTTGCTACCCGTATATAATGAAATTGCAGTTGCTACCAGTTATATGATTGCCATTCTACATATATAATGATTGCCAGTTTGCTACCCTATATAATGAAATTGCCAGTTGCTACCCTGATAATAAATTGCCAGTTTGCTATCAGTATATTGAAAATGCAGTTTGCTACCCGATATATGAATAGCCAGTTTGCTACCAGTATATAATGAAATGCAGTTTGCTACCAGTATTGAAATTGCCGATTTGCTACCAGTATATAAAATTGCCAGTTTGCACCAGTATATAATGAAATTGCCATTTTGCTACCCGTATATAATGAAATTCCAGTTTGCTATCGTATATATAAAAGTGCAGTTTGCTACCCGTATATATGAAATACCCAGTTTGCTACCCGTATATAATGAAATAGCCAGTTTGCTACCAGTTATAATAAAATGGCCAGTTTGCTACCCTATAAAATGAAATAGCCAGTTTGCTACCAGTATATAATGAAATTGCCAGTTTGCTACCCGTATATAATGAATAGCCAGTTTTGCTACCCGTATATAATGAAATTCCCAGTTGCTATCAGTATATAAGAAATAGCCAGTTTGCTACCCGTATATAATGAAATAGCCAGTTTGCTACCAGTATATATGAAATTGCCAGTTTGACCCTAGAATAATGAAATAGCCAGTTTGCTACCATATAATGAAATTGCCGTTTGCACCAGTATATAATGAAATTGCCAGTTTGCTACCAGTATATAATGAAATAGCCAGTTGCTACCCGTATATATGAAATAGCCATTTGCTACCAGTATATATGAAATTGCCAGTTTGCTACCAGTATATAATGAAATTGCCAGTTTGCTACCCGTATATAGAAATTGCCATTTTTTCTATCAGTATATAATGAAAATGGCAGTTTGCTACCCGTTATATGAAATTGCATTTTGCATCAGTATTAATGAAAAGGGCATTTGCTACCCGTATATAATGAATAGCCAGTTTGCTACCAGTATATAATGAAATTGCCAGTTTGCTACCCGTATAATAATAGAATAGCCAGTTTGCTACCAGTTAATAATGAAATTGCCAGTTTGCTACCAGTATATAATGAATAGCCAGTTTGCTACCCATATATAAGAAATAGCCAGTTTGCTACCAGTATAATGAAATTGCCAGTTTGCTACCCGTATTAAATGAAATAGCCAGTTTGCTACCCGTATATAATGAAATATCCGTTTGCTACAGTATATAATGAAATTGCCAGTTTCTACAGTATATACTGAAATTGCCAGTTTGCTACCAGTATATAATGAAATGGCAGTTTGCTACCCGTATATAATGAAATTGCCAGTTTGCTACATATATAATGAAAATGCAGTTGTGCTGCCAGAATATGGACACTGTGCATCTGTGTCATTAATTTTGTATCTCTATCTCTGCTCTGTCTACCTCATTTCTCGTTCAAGGGTGTAGGGATCACCATAGCAACCATAGCATTTGCCATGGGGCCCGGAGCAAAAGGGGCTCTACCTGCACCCTGCATGTATGTACACCCTTCTAAGAATCTTGTCATGAGTTCAGCCATACAAACCCAGTTTTCATTTGACTTAACCTGAATAAGATGCTCCCGGCACAGACGTACTGTAAAATGAAAATGTGATACTGAACTATGTGAAGTTTATTTTTCTTAGGAGGTTTCATGCCCTTTAAAAAGTTGGCTACAGTTTTTGCTGGTTAGTTTGACCGGCACAAAAAATGTTTTTTTGTGTGGGTTGAAAGACCCCATCTAAATCTTGCTATGGTGCTCTGTAATTTCGAGCTACTGTCTCTGTCTGTGTTTCTATGTCTTTCTATTATCCCTTTCCGGCTGTGTATCTATGTCTCGGTTTGTCTATGTTGTCTGTCTGTTTGTCTCTCTGGCATCTGGATCCTATTAACTACTAAGTGAGTGTGGCTTAATTTAAAAAAAAAGGTGCACATAGAATGCCCAGAAGTGCCTCACACCCCTGCCAAAAATGTTCACGTTTTTCACTCCTGGCAAAATGCAGCTTTAGAGTAACTATTGCATTGTAATAGAGGCTCCAGGAATTGTCCCTAATTGTTTGGTGCTTTTTGTCTCACTTTGGAGACAGATTATCAGCATGTAAAAATGCGCCTCCGAAGCCACACTCTCTTCTGTGGCTGACATCAATAAATCAATCTCAAGTATGGACTAAGCGCAGGAAGTCACTCACATCCTGTCAAGTGCGCTATGCTGGAAACACTTAGCATCAGACACTTTCACTGGAATAGCTCCTTAGAGGTCTTCTCAGCAATGATAACTTGTTGTTTTCAAATAATTGAGTATGTGTTTGCAGCATTGTCCCTAATGTAATGGGTCACTCACACTGAACTCAATGGATGGCCATAAAGATGATCTCCACTCAAAAAATAAAGTCTAGTTAGTTTTATTGAGAACGGGAGGTAAAGAAGCTGTGCCTTACCCCCGTTCTCTAAAATGATCAGAGGCCAGGAGAGAGGAAGGTACTTACACGATCGGTTGCGCCTCCGCTGCGTAATCTGACAGGTCCCGAATGACTCTGTCTATGCACATGCACAAGTGCGATGCACATGGGCATAGAAGACACTGTCAGACTCACTGCAAGGAGCGAGCGATCGTTAATTACCTTACCTTCCCGGCTCCTGCAGCTGTTATTGAAGAACAGGAGTAAGGCACAGCTCCTTTACCTCCCGTCTTCAAAAAAAAAAAAAATGACCAAACTTTATATTTTGAGTGGAGATACCCTTTAATGATAAACCCATCGGGTTTAGTGTTTTTGTTTGTTTGATGCCAATAAGGAGAACATTTTGGGGGAGATTTGGGAAATCTCACGGAATCTCCCCACACAAATTCAAATGCGTCTGCGGCCGTGACTAAATACCAAAAGGATTAACTCTGCGGCGGATTTTAAGCCGCTGTTAGTCTGCATTAAAATCTTCCATTAAATCTATCGCATACGCGATATTAAATTGTGGTCTCTGGTTGCGTGGGTGTCTTTTGTGAAACCCGCACAACCGGCACAAAGATGGGTTAAACTCGGGCTAACCAATATTATCGTTAGCGCGACTTTAACTCAAAAATTGCCCGTCGACCTTCTGTATGTGCCAGTTTGTCTTTTATTTACAAGAAATTAGGTGAGTTGAAAGGAGTTTGGTCCCAGAATATTTTAGAAAGGCTGTAATGTATTTCTGATGATAATAATAGATCAAGAACATGAAATTCTATTAATTCTATTTTTATTGCGTTGTTGCCAAATTTATCATTGTATCACTTGACTTTATATTTCAGATATAGCTGGTGCTATTACTACAGCTCCTTCTAAGCAACTCTGCAATGGGTAATTTATGAATCTATCCTCACTCCTGCCCCAGTTTCTCTACCCCATACCACTTTCTGACTTCTGAAAGGAAGAATATATTTCAACAGAAAGCCAGTAGTCGGAGTTTCCATTTTGTAATTTGCATACACGTGGATGAGCTTGTGAAAGTGATTGACAGAAGTAAGCTATAATATAAACATTTTCAAGTTTGGAAAACCATACAAAAAAGCTAAAAAACTAAACAGATGTGTCTGTGAGTAATAAAATAAAAATATTAAAAACTTATTTTTTATTAAACTAAACCTCATATTTTAAGGTCATGTTCACCCCGTTCACAAGTTTTTAACCTACATTGAGTACCACCCACCCTATTTTTCCAAAAATATCTTTTCTTACCTTCAAGTCCTGCAGTGCCTCCCAGCTCTCACGCAGCTTTACTGGGGTCTAGCCATCATCAAGGCTAAATGCTGGCGTAAGATGGCTGCGGTAAGCTCTCAAAGCCAAAGGAGGTGTCGGAGAAATGTGAGGGGCTGGAGGACTTAAGCTTAGAAATCTTCACTCATGATTGCAGAGGAGATATGATGGTAAAAAAAAAATGTTTTTTTCTATAATCACAGTTTCAGTTAGTCAGGACGCTGATGACATCACAAATTCTCACTGATGACATAGCCAAGCACTGTTTATAGAATATAATTTACAGATATGTAAGCTTCCTGTGTATTGCAGACATATAATCTATTCAATACACACAAATAATTAAAAAATGTATTGTTTCGAAAAAAAAAAGGCCAATCAATGTATTATAGTTACATACAGCAAATTTACCCTTCCAAATGTAACTTAATGCATTATCCAGTGTTAAAAAACAATCTTTTCATTAAATATAGAATCATATAAAATCTTCAGTTTCCAACATGATAAATGACTTTGTCAAGAGAATAAACTTATCTGCCGGAGAGATTTAAATACTAATTGGAGTTGGAATATTTTGACCCTAATGGGGAGAATTGTTTTGGCCGTCAGTCCATCACATTGAATAAATGTTAAACGCTGTTTGTTTATGGGATTAGAATCGCAAATACTTTAACATTCCACTGATTATAAATGGAGATCTTGCTCATCAACAAGCCATTCATTACAGACTGACTATTTCACAGAACACACAGTCCCCAACCATTACTACACTCTCAATGATTTGACTCACTGATTCTATCACTTAATTGCATTTCTAACCAGGAAATAATAAAAAGAAATGAGGAAAGACAAAATATTCAAATATAATAAAAAGTGACAACATTTCATTTTTGTAGTTAAAGTCACACCCAACTAAAATTTGCCCCACTGCTGGCCCCAATGTGTAGTGTTAAAAGATCCCTAAATTTCTCTTGTGGTCCAATGGTTGCTTTGTAAAGCCTGATGCTCCTAAATGTACTTCCCAGTCTTTGTTCCTTCTGCTGCTCTCTTCTGCCCAAAAGCAGCAGAAGGGGCTGGATCACCAGCCACGTCAGTGATTGGCTGAGTCTCAGCCAATCACAGATGCACCTGCAGGTCAGCCTTTTATGCTCTTCCGTGCAGAGGACAGCAGAAGGGGCCAGGAACAAGGGAACAAAGTCTGGCTTTAAGTAGCTTTAAGAGCCAATTTGGGGATTTTTCAACCTATGTTTAAATAATAACATAGTAATTGAGTTTGAATAAAGACATACGTCCATCAAGTCCAGCCTTTTCAACCTTCTTTTTAACCCCACCTAACGTTGATCCCGAGGAAGGCAAAAAGGCTAGCTAAAAGACTTCTCCCTGACTCTAAACGGCAATAGGAAAGAAAGTATCACTGGATCAACCAGAACTACAGTATATGTATATAATCTAGTAATTCTCATATATATAGTATCCCCGTCCCAACCAGAACTACAGTATATGTATTAATACCAATAATTCTCAATATTATATATATATCCCCGTACCAACCAGAACTACAGTATATGTATATACCAATAATTCTCAATTTTAATAGTATCCCCATACCAACCAGAACTACAGTATATTATTAATACCAGTAATCTCAATATTAATAGTATCCCCTTACCAACCAGAACTACAGTTATTTATTATACCATTAATTCTCAATATTAATATTCCCTGTACCATCCAGAACTACAGTATATGTATAAACACCAGTAATCTAAATAATTTTTTAAAAAGGACTTCTCCCGACCTTAACGGCAATAGGAAAGTATCACTGGATCAACCAGAACTACAGTATTGTATTAATACCAGTAATTCTCATATTATTAGTATCACCGTACCAACCAGAACTACAGTATATGATTAATACCAATAATTCTCAATTTTATATAGTATCCCTGTACCAACCAGAACTACAGTATATGTATTAATACCAGTAATTCTCAATATTATATGTATCCCATACCAACCAGAACTACAGTATATGTATTAATACCAGTAATTCTCAATATTATATAGTCCCCGTACCAACCAGAACTACAGTTATTTATTAATACCATTAATTCTCAATATATATATATCCCTGTACCATCCAGAACTACAGTATATGTATAACACCAGTAATTCTAAATAATTTTTAGTTTTAGAACCAATCCAGCCCACTTAAAGCTATTCAATAAACTTGCCATACCACATCTGCTGGAAGACAGTTCCACAGTTTCATCACATTCACACTGTAAAGAAACCTTTCCTAACCTGAAGATGAAACTACTTCTCTTCTAATCTTAATGGATGTCCATGTGTCCTCTAATATGACCTATTAATGAACAATGCACCAGAGAGTTTATTAATGGCCCATTAATATATTTGCATAAAGTGTCTATCCCCACGCAAACGTCGCTTCTCCATTGTAAAAAGCCCTACTTGTCTAATCTAATGCATATTCAAGCCCCTCCATTCCCCTTATTAATTTAGTTGCCCTTCTCTGAACTGCTTCTATTTCCAAGATGTCCTTTTTGTATATGGGATTCCAAAACTGCACCGCATATTCCAAATTAAGTCTTACCATGCCTTGTAAAGAGGGAGAATATTTTTTTTCTCCTTGAATCTATCCCCCTCTTTATACAAGACAATATCTTGCTAGCTCTAGCCGTTGCACCTGGCATTGTTTGCTAAAGCTAAGTCTGTTACTACCAGAACCCCCAAATCTTTTTCCATAGAGATTCACTTACCACAGAGTTGTTGATGGTGTAGTGGCATACAAACCATTGTGTAAAATACCGAAGTAAATAACCAGCGCCTGTGAAATAATGATCGCTGTGTAAAGTATTGAGAGTAAAATATTGTAAAATGTTGTAAAATAATGTGAAATAACGATATTGTTCACATTAATGAAGATTTATTAAACCCCCACAGATGTTTACACAACAAAACAAAAAGCACTTGTTACTTGTTTATTTTATTATCTTGCATTCCTTATAGTTGTAGCATCTAATGAATAATTCATTTCATAAGAAATGTTGTGCCATGTCAGTGATGTAATAAAATTTATTACGATCTAAGTAAGGTTATAAGTGATATCATCTAGCACATGATTTCATGATGGTTAAGAAAATCCTTAAGGTCAGTACCAACGGTAAACTAAAATCACTTAAATGTTAATTTGTTTACATTTTTGCCTTATGATGTTTTATTTAAAGGTCATGTCCACCCTTCCCATAAAATTTCACACCTACCTTCTCCACCATCAAAACAAAAGTCAGATGTTCAGCCTACAGTCCTCTCCTGCCTCCTGTTAAAGCTTTACAGCTTTTAACAAGCTGCACATGTGCAGAGGAGCAGCCTGGTCAGCACTGCCATTCACTGGCCATGATTTACTGCTGCTCCAGGAAGAAGATGGAAGTACAAGGTTGACAATCGAGGAGTTAAGCTAGGTACACACAGGTCCGATAAAGCCCTGATATAACCGTGTATCCTGTCTGCCATTTTGAAAAATCTTTACTGTGTGCCCCAGGTAAATATCTGACTTCTGTGTTGCCAGGGAGGTAAGTCAGGGTTTTTGGGGGGTGGGATAGGTAGGTATGACATTTTGTGGGAGGGGGACATGGCCTTTTGGGAAATTTCCAGCTAATATTTGAACATTTTAAATTACTTAAAATTATTACTAAGTTTTTCTTTATTCGTCCTCCATAAACCTTGTATTTCTACCGCAGGTGCAGAGTTTACTGTACAGGACGTGTTTGTTTTGTAATGTCTCTATCTATTGTGCTGTTTTACATAAAATCCCATTTGATAGAGCTTGGCAATTTTATTTTCAGTGGGTCCCGAGACAAAACAACGACGGAATCCATTTGAATGAAAAAGCAATATAAAAATGTGAAAGCAAAGAGCTTTCCCCACTGTTCCAAGTCAGATAGAAACCAAATTTAATCTATTTTTTTTTTTGTTTCTGCCAAGTTAGATGTTGGCAAAACAATGATGAAAGTACTTGGCTCCTGTGTGGCACTGCAGTGAATGTTGGTTATATGAGCCGTTTAGATAAAGAAACACAAATACTCATTTCACACATGCCTGGAAAGATACAGACGTCAATAGGCAGTAACCCTAAAAGACAAGACGCTTTTGATGCCCAGTACTTTACAAACAATTGTACTTTTCTGTGGCTCTGAGCTGCTTCCCGACGCAGTGTGCAAAGCTTTAAATAAAGTATGGGAATGGTTATAAAGGAATGTTTTTTGAGTTTTCCCTTAAAGGGTATCTCCACTCGTTTTTATAAGTTTTGGTAATCCAGTTCTATTGAAGAACGGAGGTAAGGAGCTGTGCCTTACCTTCCGTTCTTCAATAGAACACACAGGAACTGGTGACAAGCTAAGAAACTTACCCGCTCGCTCGCTCCCCCGGCGCTTGGTCTAACAGGTCCCGACGGACCTTGTCTCTATGTTGAGATCGCGCATGTGCATAGAAGACAAGGTCCGTCGGGACCTGTCAGAACACGGCCGGGGGAGCAAGCGAGCGGGTAAGTTTCTTACCTTCTCTCCTGGCTCCTGTGTGTTCTATTGAAGAACGGAAGGTAAGGCACAGCTCCTTTACCTCCCGTTCTTCAATAGAACTGGATTACCAATACTTATAAAACGAGTGGAGATACCCTTTAATCATCCTAAACTGGAGCGGCTATAAATAATACTGATTGTTACTGCTAATTTATGGCATTATATTGGGATCACGTTGTATAATAAAATAGCTGCCAATGAACCCTGGTTTTCAAAGGAACATTGATTTGAACTGCTCAGTTTAGAAAAATCTGCGAATTCAACTGCATTTCGACATTTTTGAAACTGAACTTTTTATTGAAATTCGTGAAATCTAACATTTCTATCAATCTAGAAAATGTCAATTGAAGAATCAAAATTTTTATCGAAAAATCAATAATGTTTCTCAGGACATCGTTTTGTTTATAATCATAATTCTGCTTGCAGCAAGAGTTTTATACTTACAAGCTTCGCGACCCACCGCTTCGGCTCTGCAATCTGCTCTTCACTTCGGACTAAGGCAGTCAGTGTCGGCTGTGACAGTGACCTCACAGCCAATCAGTGACTGCCGTTCCCAGAGGAGTCTCCACTGTGGCTGCTCGGAACAGAAAAAGAACACAGCAGGCGCATTGGAGAGACAGGAAGGGGCGGGGATTGCAGCGCTTGGGTGGACATCCCGTTAATACTCTATTTATAGGAATAATCCACCTCAAACAATGTTCTCCCGAGCTTAAGGGTCAGAAACTGATATTTAAAATCAGTTTTTATATCAAAACATAATTCCAAATAAAGATAAATAAAATCTCTATCTGAAGCCCTTCCTCCACTTTTTTTCTCCTTCCTTTAGGACGGGGGGGTATAAAGTGATTGAAGGATAAATTTCTCCTTTAAGTTCTATAAGGATACTGTTTACATTATTTTTAAAACCCTCAACACCTAATGGGTGAATAAGGGCCATTAAGGGCATTTCCACCCCAAAGCAAAATGTAACCCACTACTTGGCCCCACTGAGTAGTGTTTTCTTAGAAAGCTCACATGTTTCTGCAATGAAGCCTTTTTTGTCTTTTGCCCAGCAGTAGTTCTGTGCCGTCATTAGGCTACACCTATCTTTATCTCTGGTCTGATTTATCCGGACTGTGAAAACCGGTGCTCTAAGGCTATTTGCATTTGTGCATTGTACCCCGTGGTAGTTATCCCCTTTATTGTAAGCCTTCAGGACAGCGCCTGATGTAAATGGATAAACTATTTGTAAAGTGACTTGTGATACGTTTAGCTCTATATAAGAATTAAACACGTTTGCTATGATTTGCTATGGACACTGACAACCTAAAACTCCTTGAATCATTTTCTATTAAAATAAAAGAAAAGCAATATCTTGCCATACAGTAAGATGGATCTATCAAGAACTGTTTAATTTTTATAGCTTATATCATGAGATCCAAGGTAAATCTTTGCTTCTTAGTTAATCAAGTAGCTGGTAATATCTGTTATGGATATAGATTTCTACAGACCAAAACTGAACCAGTAATGTCCATGTGTTAAGAAACAGTGACTGTATTTTTAATCGTGCTATTCAGTGTTGCTTAAAGGGACTAAACTACCCCCTAAGCCGAAAAATAACTATTTGCCATTCGTTTGTTATTCACAGGGAGGTGAGAAAGCTTATTCTCACCTCCTGTGAATATTATTACGCTCGGGGACCTGGAACTACCTTACCACTGCTCCATCGCTTCTTCACTGAACAGCTGTTCTCTCCTGATCGCGCGCCCTATTTTTTGTATTGCGCGCATGCCCTAAGATGGGGCGCGCGTCGGGACAGAGCCTGTCAGTGAAGGAGCGGCTGTGAGTGAGTGGCGGTAAGGTAAGTCAGGTCCCCCGAGCGTCCTATTATTCACAGGGAGGTGAATAAGCGTTCCACCTCCCTGTGAATAATACAAACGAATGGCATAGTTATTTTTCTGGCTTTAGTGTTCCTTTAAACCAGGAAGTTTGATTGATTAGGGTAAGGTTACATATGTAACCATTGGAATATAAGGTGGGTGGTCATGCCCATTACCCATGCCCAAGTTTCCATCTTGCTTTATGTACAATCACAGAATAAACTGTATCCTGTACAAGTCTGCTTGGATCTTTATTGTTGAGCCTTGGATGAAACCCATAGTGGATGATGTTGGCACACAAGAAGAACCCAATAAGATTCCTATTCCTTGCGTATCTTCCATGGATGAATTTACATCTCAGAAGCCCATGCACAAAAAGCCTAGTGCCCTTAACCCCACCCCTCAGCACAGACCACACACCCAACCACCTTTTTATTTATAGGTGTGGTGTGACACTACATGTGCTGTAGTTTGCAATAGGTAGCTAAGGGAGCTTGGTAAAATAGCAGTGGCGCAAATCTTCCGTATAACTAATGGTCAGAATTAGTGATAGAGTGATAGATCTTTAGATCTAACTATAGTCCAGGGGTGTTGAATAACCAACACATACAAACTCTAGCGACTTTGACTTCCATGCAGTAAAGCAGTGCACATGTTAACAAATTACTAATAATAACATGATGGGATTTCATACATTTTGTCCTATTAAAGGGATATTCTTTGGTTTTCCACATTCCTTTAAAAATGGAGCCCCAACCAAATACTCTAACAGGGAGATTCAATAAAGTTCTTCAGGGTTATTCAATAAAGTTTCTTAATGTTTAAAATGGTGCTAATTT
This sequence comes from Hymenochirus boettgeri, assembly GCA_019447015.1. Classification (NCBI taxonomy): domain Eukaryota; kingdom Metazoa; phylum Chordata; class Amphibia; order Anura; family Pipidae; genus Hymenochirus; species Hymenochirus boettgeri. Next base: position 329,411,806 of record CM033470.1, on the reverse strand, counting down.
TGCCCCAACCAATCAGATGTTAGCTTTCAAATGTTAAATAAGTTCTGATTGGCTGGGGCAAATTTAGCACCATTTTAAACAATAGGAACTTTATGAATAACCCTGCTTATTTTTAAAATGGTGCTAATTAGTCCCAACCATCAGATCTTATTTAACATCTGAAAGCTAACATCTGATTGGTTGGGGCAAAATTAGCACCATTTTAAACGATAAAACTTTTATTGAATCTCCCTGTATGTGTTGAAAGATCCGTTACATCTTTTCATGTGTTAGAAATGTTTAAGGTTATGTTAAAAGCTTTGAGCATTATGCCTTTGCGTGAAACTAATATTTAGCTTTAAAGAAAAACTTGATCCTTGCCCTTCTCCTCCCCTCGCTTAAAAGTAGCCACGTTAGGCCCTGTACTGCTGGGGTCTTATAGGCCTCCATATTAATGGAGAAATATTTACCTAAAGTCAGTATTGAGGTGTTCTGGCCATATTCCAGACAGAGCGAGAGGGGAGCAAACAAGATCAAAATTCTCACCTTTACGTTTTGTAGCTACGTTATTTGTAACTTAGGTGTGGGAACAAGTGTTACAGGTCCTAACTTTTAATGGGGGGGGAGAGGGGGAAATTTTTTGTTCTTTTTAAATTCCGAAATGTTGGATAGGATAATTTGATACAGTAAAACAAAACGACAGCCTAACCTGAAATTGAACTTAGCCTATCTTAAAACTGCACATTTCGTTTATTGTCTTTCAGGACAAAGGTGGGCGTTTCTTGTTGCGGTCCGAAAGGAATTTCCAAGGATCTTCATAAACTGTGCAACAGCCCCAATTCCTACGGCACAACATCGAGTCAATAAAGAATCGTTTACCTAAGGATGGAAATGTATACCATGGAAGCTGTCTGTACATAATTTAATGGAAGTTGAAATAATGTTAATGGAATAACAACCAGTTCAGTTATTTTAATAATATTTTTCAGTATCTGAAATCCGATTTAACTGATTTCTCACTTGTTATTTTTATATATAAAAGATACAAAAAATCCACACCTTTGGCTTTGTCCCTGGAAGAAAGATAAATGTTAAAAGTCTCCATCTTTCTTTACATTTTACTTAAAGGGTATTAATGCACTATCTCTAACCTCCCGTTCTTCAGTAAATCTTACAGGAGAGGAGGAGACACTTACCCGCGGACCCGATCCAGCGCCGACTTCAATGTCAGTCTCGACGCATCTCCAGTCCTTTGCACTGTGCGCGCATGCGCACACAGTGCAGGAGCGAGGACGCGTCGAGAGCTGTCAGTGAAGTCGTTGCTGGAGCGGGTCTCCTCCTCTCCTGTAGATTACTGTAGAACGGGAGGTTGAGATAGTGCATTTACCTCCTTTCTTCCAGTAAATCAGATAGAAACCAACTTACTTTTTTGATGGACATACCCTTTAATGATCAATGGATGTCGAGGTCAAACAAAAAATAAAAGAGGATCTGACATTTGGTGAGACAGACACCAAAACTAATTAGTGTGTAAAGGCAAAATGTCCACCTGCTTATATAACTTTTATATTGACATTTCAAAATATCTTGTGGGCCACAGTTAGACATTCCTATGCAAGTCCTTTTGTGTACAGGTGTCAACAATAACCAATTATCAGTAAATTATCCATCAATGTTACAGATCCACGTGTCCTGCAATCTAGAACTGAGGACAAATTGCTTTCATTAACCCACACAAGGGAACAACGTTGGGCCAGAGAGATAGGGTCATGTATCCAATCACCATACAGAATTCATAAAATCATTAACACAATAATCACCGCAAGGCCTGCAGATTACCTCAGGCCCTATAAAGACAAAAAGGGAAAGATTTCAATATCCAGAGCAATTCATGTGCAATTCAGTTTCCAGGGAAATGAATATCTTAATGTTGTGTTTACTGACATTGTAAATTCGGATTGGAATGGTATTTTATATTGCCCTGAATATTCTGCACCACAATTGTAAAATAACCCCGTGTGCAAATTAGCATCACTGTGCAGAACTTTACCACAGTTTGCCCAATAGACCTATACAGTTGGTTGATTGTGCTCGACTGTATTTTACAGCCGTGGTTGCTCCATAGGTAAACCCTTTGTGTTACCTATAGAAGACACTGGAAAGGGTTCCCAATGACGTAAATAATTGGTATATCTAAATATCGGGCAGTTCTTCTAAACGTTGGAGCTTGTGTAGTACATATGGTCCTGATCTTTACCATATTTCCCAAGGTCCATATTACATGGAGAATCAGTTTATGAATAGGAAATTTAAGTTATCCTTTATGAATCGGCCTAACTAGTCTGCACAAGTTATGGAAAAACATTTCAGAACGTTGCATTATCTTTATTGAAACACAGTTACAATCTTCTGAATAGGATGTCATGAATTATCTGTCTCTTGATGACTTTCTGCATTAGCACATAGCATAAACAACAACACTATAACATGTTAATTTAGATTAAACCTCTCTACACATAAATGTTCATTATTGGCACTAAGACCATATCTCCCAATTTCTTCCCTTAAAGCCCCACCCATGGACTGTCAACCATGAGACAATTCTTTTCACCGACAGCAGGACAGTCTCGTAGGCACTGAACTGTCCCATGAAATGAAAGGTTTAGAACATATTTGTAGACCATCCTTTTAAACATATTTGTATATTATTTAAGCTTCTAAAATTTGGTTTTTTGTCCACTTACATAAATGTCGATAAGTGCAGTAAACTCAGATACACAATGACAACCCAGATATGTTATGGCCAAAATAAAATATTTAGCTTGTAACACGAATCATCTTGAATGTTCTGTCACATTTTGTTGAAAACTGTTTTAAAAACATTGGTTCTAAGTTTTCAGGCATTTTGTTATAATGATCACCCAACTTGCAACTACTTTCATAATCAACATCTCTACAATCCACTTGTATCCAATCGACTTTTTCAGACTATTTATGAATCTTACTTTTGTTTTTTTATAGAGCATCAGAGATGATTTAAACGTTATAACTCCAGTGATCAAACAGATTACACACCTGCTATTACGTTAATCATTACGTATTTACGCTTCAGGTCTCAAAAGATAGAAGTCTTTATATTCAACGTGCATAAGTGCCTTCCCTAAACAGTTTGCAGTTGTATCACTACGCTTAATTTTTATGGTGGTTATAATACCCAGTGGCCCTTTGGTTCTCAATGTTTTAGAAATGTCAAAACGTTTTCTAAACCACTACATTGGTATTAATAGTTAATGGTCTCTCCCCACAGGTCTTGTCTCTGGTCACGTGGTATCCTTATGCTACGTATCAGGCCCAAGTATCAAAAAAAAAATTAGCTCAACAGGTCTAAAATGAAATTTTTTAGGACTTACGCTTCAACCATACACAAAATTATTATTAAAATCTATCTCCCTAAGGGCCAAATAACTAAATTAGTGGTGAGTAACATCAATTGTTTCAGATCTACTTTAGTAAACAAACAACACAACAGATTTTCTCTGTAATGAACCCAATGCCAGTTGAGTTAATATGTTGGGATCAAGCGTTCCCATGCCGTACATACAACTGATCGAACAAGCCACTTTTCACACGCGTGAAGAAGACATCTTTGCCTATTTCAAAAGTCACATAGATTTTAGGATAAAGCCTTATTAGTAGGACTGTTTTATACGGGTGAATTTATGCACGATGTGCCTTATAATTATTAAGGGAATATATTTGTGAACCAGTGTTGTTTATATTATTTTTGTGAAACAAATGTTTACTTGTCTTATTAAACTTTGCAAATGGCACCAAGTACCACTTTATAGTAGTCAAACTGTCCACTCCTGATGACATTATAACAAACTCCTCCTTGTCTGTTCTGTCTGAGTAAAGCTTCCATTCCAGGAATGTTTCAAACAAGATTTTCCAAACGATTCTTGTTGGAAGGGAGGTTTGACCAGGCAGGGATTCCCTCTCATGGAGGAGAATAAAGTCTATCAGTGTTTGGAAGAGTTTAAAAAGGGAACTGTGTCATGCTAGATGGCAGGCCAAGTTGTCTTCTGCTGTTTGTGTCGGCTGATAAATTCTAAAGAATGCACATGGATTTGGAGACAGAAAGCAGGAGACATTTTAAGGTTTTAGTATTTGTCTTTCAATTACTCAAAGGAAGGCAATACCGTATATGAAAACTTGTGATCCATTCGGACTGTGTAGGTATAGATAAATACCTACGTTTTCTGTTGGATAGATGTTATGTGAAAATGTGTTTTTAGTTTCATTATTTTATTTCTTCATAGTGGAACCATATGCACAATATGACAATCATCTAAAGTAAGAGAGTCTTCCGTTGGCAATGGTTATCTACCATTAGATGTATCTGTTGTATTCAATTAGATCAACTGGACTTGAAATGTAGTTCTTGAAGACGTTTCGCTAGTCATCCGACTGGCTTTCTCAATTCAGATGACTTCAAGAACTACATTTCAAGTCCAGTGATCTAATTGAATACAAAGATATACCATGACCTGGATGAATGAGAACCTTCACAGCATACTACCATTAGATGGCTAGTGAATAGACAAACTTGCAGTTGTTGTTCTGAATTTTAATGTATAGTTCAGGAACTTGATGTGTGAATTGAACTTAAAGGAACAGCCTTTAAATTTACCTTGTGTAAACAATGCCCGTTTTCCTGTCTTTCCATTCTGCATACTGTATGGAATCCTTCTGACTTATCTACCAATGATGTGAAGGGCTTCCCCTGAAGCCATTTAAACCTTCTGATTGGTACAAACGCTGAACCACCATTAGTTGGATTCTTAACATTAGGGTAACACTAGGATATGGAAGGCAGGTTTTATACTGAGCATATTTATTTATATATTTTTAAAACATTTATCTATTTTGTGCCACTATTCCATAAAATGGGCTACTTATTACTTGTGATCCTTAATAAGCCACTGATCATTTCTTCTCACCTAAAATCTCACATTTACAAGCACTAAACACTTTTTTCTTTGTGTCCTATTATACCCTATATTCGTTCCATTATTATATTTTTGAGGTTATTTATAGCATTTTATGGTTAGATTTAATTAACAGGTTTTGTATGTAATGCCTATGACAATCATTTGAATGTACGATGTATTACCATCATGACTTACAAATCCCATAGGGCACGTATCAGAAAAGGGAGCATGTGCAGAAGATGCTTGATCTACAACAAAAAGATGGTCAATGCACATTCCCGGCCCCATATACCATAATACTATGCTAGTGCAAACAGTAAACAGGTTTTAGTTACAGTTTTATTTCTAAAAGTGAAAAGCCTTCCAACCACGTCAACCAGCCTGAAACTCAGCATTGGATGAGGCCTCTTCCCTCCTTGTTAAAGCCAGTAGCGGGGGGAAGTGATAGCCTGTAATACTAATACTATCCAATGCAAGGTCAGAGACAACCTTCCCACGAAAATGCAACCAAGCAGGGAGTGTCAGCCCAGATAAATGACCCAGGTAAACTGTTAGGACCTTCCATACTGGGGTTCCCTGACTGGTTGGAAGGCTTTCAAAATTGTAACTAAAACCCCCATTTTTTTACTGTTTGCACTAGCACAGATATTATGATATATGGGGCCCAGGAATGTGCATTGATCATCTTTTTCTGTTTGTTCTATATTTGGTTAAATCGTAGCACTTCCACTATTTGTTAAAAGTCATTTTGCCACAGGAGCTCCCACAGCCCCCCATTTGTGAAGATGCTTGATCTACCCTACCAAATCCTTGTTCTGCTTAAACCCACCCATATTGACCTTAACCGCTCCCCTTCTACCCAACACACCCCACTTTGTAGGGTGGTATTGTTACGTAGATAACTTTCACTTATGAATTATTGGATGTTATAATGTCTTTATGCTTGGCCCGCTTGCAATTTGTGGTACTTTAAGACATTTAGATTTGAACATATATTATTGCCTGCAATATTTTCTTGGCATTTTTAGCTTAAAGAATAGTAGTCAAGTATAACATTTAAAAGACAAAAAAAAAGTTCAAAGGTATTGCAAAGATAATGAGAAATGAGAAACTAAGTGCTACAGTTTAACTTTAAAAACACAAAAATGTTGATTTTAACCCGGGTGCTGCTCTGCCTAGTCTACACCAAGCTCCCCTGCTCCTGGTAACACCCCCGAATAGCCAAATCTAGTTTGTCGTTGTCCTTGCAGGCTTAAAGGGATACCAGCTAAAAAGAAGGGAAATTGGAAAAAGCAGTATTAATTGGTTTGATTTGAAGGAACAATGACCATACTCTCACAAGCCATGTTAAGCCACATGGGGGAGACTCCCCAGAAACGCTATCGCTCCAGGTAATTCTCCCTTCCACGATTAAATATGGTTTTCGCGCACCGATTGAGTGGTTAGTGCGACTTACTCCAAATATCTACCCACGCACTGGGTAAATGAGCCTAAATATGTTTCCTGTCACCCACCCAACAGAAACTTATGGCCTTATACTGTAATTAGAGATTATTAATTGGCGAGTTTTGCTCCAATTGCGGCCTCCAACCTTGCGGAGGTTTTCGGGCCCCTGCGGGTGGGGTGTTAGTATTGGATAGTCAGCAGGTATCATTATATTTCCCACTGTATAGTGTAATCTGTTTAGGGATACATTCATAGGTAAATGTCTCGAACTTATATGTTTTGTCTTCATTTTTTTATTTTAACTTCATATGAAGTGAAAAAAAACTCACATTGAAATTTGTCCTGATCACAGGAGACGACTTATTTGTAAAAGTATTACGAGTTAATGAGACGTCATGGTCTGAACAAATAAAGATGTGTCATTTTTTCCCATAAAACATGTGAAAAGAAGCCACCAGGCATATTTTGTACCATGAAACACAAATAAAGGTTTATATTTTGTTGTTGCTTATTTCAATATCATTATTGCTTTGTTCTTGAAATGTGTTTTTTTTGGCCCTGAACCCAAATACATTTACTGTATAATAGTTTCAGCTAAAAACATAATCACAGTTTTTCCAATAGGCCAACGAAGAAAAATGAATGAAAATATTACAAAGAGTAAAAGTTTTTAGGGCCTTTAATATATATATATATATAATATATATATATACACACTACTGTATATAATAAACGTACGTATATGTTAAAATATAAAAGGCCCACTAGTGCACAAATAAATCATTTTAAAAGCTATCGTTCTACAAACACATTGCTGTATCTCTCACTTCTAAAATCTTCAGGGTTTCCATGCAATGGTTACTTGTAGCAAACTGGCCAATTTCAGTTTATATACTGGTAGCAAACTGGCAATTCATTATATACTGATAGCAAAACTGGATATTTCATTATATACGGGTAGCAAACTGGCTATTTCATATATACGGGTAGCAAACTGGCAATTTCATTATATACTGGTAGCAAACTGGCTATTTATTATATATGGGTAGCAAACTGGCTATTTCATTTATACTGGTAGCAAACTGGCAATTTCATTATATACTGGTAGCAAACTGGCTATTCATTATATACGGGTAGCAAACTGGCAATTTCATTAATAATGGTAGAAACTGGCTATTTCATTATATACGGGTAGCAAACTGCCCTTTTCATTATATACTGTAGCAAACTGGCATTTCATATATACGGGTAGCAAACTGCCATTTCATTATATACTGATAGAAAACTGGCAATTTCATATATCGGGTAGCAAACTGGCAATTTCATATATAATGGTAGCAAAACTGGCAATTTCATTATATACTGGTAGCAAACTGGCTATTTCATTAATACGGGTAGCAAACTGGTATTCATATATACGGTAGCAACTGGCAATTTCATTATATAATGGTAGCAAACTGGCAATTTCATTATATACTGGTAGCAAACTGGCTATTTCATTATATACGGGTAGCAAACTGGCAATTTCATTATATACTGGTAGCAAACTGGCTATTTCATTATATACGGGTAGCAAACTGGCTATTCTTTATATACTGATAGCAAACTGGCCATTTCATTATATACGGGAGCAAACTGGCTATTCATTATATACGGGTAGCAAACTGGCAATTTCATTATATACTGGTAGCAAACTGGCTATTTCATTTTATACGGTAGCAAACTGGCAATTTCATTATATACTGGTAGCAAACTGGCTATTATTATATACGGGTAGCAAACTGGCATTTCATTATATACGCGGTAGCAAAACTGCCTTTTCATATATACTGTAGCAAAATGGCAATTTCATTATACGGGTAGCAAACTGGCAATTCTTATATACTGGTAGCAAACTGGCAATTTCATTATATACTGTAGCAAACTGGCAATTTCATTATATACTGGTAGCAAACTGGCAATTTCATTATATACTGGTAGCAAACTGGCTATTTCATTATATACGGGTAGAAAATGCCATTTTCATTATATACTGATAGCAAACTGGCATTTCATTATATACGGGTAGCAAACTGGCAATTTCATTATATACGGGTAGCAAACTGGCAATTTCATTATATACTGGTAGCAAACTGGCAATTTCAAATATACTGGTAGCAAACTGGCATTTCATTAATAAGGGTAGCAAACTGGCAATTCATTTATATACTGGTAGCACTGGCTATTTCATTATATACGGGTAGCAAACTGCTATTCATTTATTACTGGGTAGCCAATGGCAATTTCATTATATACTGGTAGCAAACTGGCTATTTAATTATATACGGGTAGCAAACTGGCCTGGTAGCAAACTGGCTATTTCATTATATACTGGTAGCAAACTGGCAATTTCATTATATACTGGTAGCAAACTGGCAATTTCATTATATACGGGTAGCAAACTGGCAATTTCATTATATACGGGTAGCAAACTGGCAATTTCATTATATACTGGTAGCAAACTGGCAATTTCATTATATACTGGTAGCAAACTGGCTATTTCATTATATACGGGTAGCAAACTGCCATTTTCATTATATACTGATAGCAAACTGGCAATTTCATTATATACGGGTAGCAAACTGGCAATTTCATTATATACTGGTAGCAAACTGGCAATTTCATTATATACGGGTAGCAAACTGGCAATTTCATTATATACTGGTAGCAAACTGGCAATTTCATTATTAATGGTAGCAAACTGGCATTTCATTATATACTGGTAGCAAACTGGCTATTTCATATATACGGGTAGCAAACTGGGAATTTCATTATATACTGGTAGCAAAACTGGCATATTTCATTATATAGGGTAGCAAACTGGCTATTCTTTATATACTGTAGCAAACTGGCAATTTAATTATAACGGGTAGCAAACTGGCTATTTCATTATATACGGGTTAGCACAACTGGCAATTTCATTATATACTGGTAGCAAACTGGTATTTTCATTTTATACGGGTAGCAAACTGGCAATTCATTATATACTGGTAGCAAACGGCTATTTCATTATATACGGGTAGCAAACTGGCTATTTCATTATATACGGTAGCAAACTGCCCTTTCATTATATACTGTAGCAAACTGGCAATTTCATATAACGTGGTAGAAACATGGCAATTTCATTATATACTGTAGCAAACTGGCAATTTCATTATATACTGGTAGCAAACTGGGCAATTCATTATATAATGGTAGCAAACTGGCATATTCATTATATACTGGTAGCAAACTGGCTATTCATATATACGGGTAGCAAACTGCCATTTTCATTATATACTGATAGCAAACTGGCAATTTCATATTATACGGGTAGCAAGCAAACTGGCAATTTCATTATATACGGGTAGCAAACTGGCAATTTCTTATATACTGGTAGCAAACTGGCAATTTCATTTATATGGTAGCAAACTGGCAATTTCATTATATACGGGTAGCAAACTGGCAATTTCATTATATACTGGTAGCAACTGGCTATTTCATTATATAGGGTAGCAAACTGGCATTTCTTATATACTGGTAGCAAACTGGCAATTTCATTATAACTGGTAGCAACTGATTTCATATATAGGGTAGCAAACTGGCAATTCATTATATACTGGTAGCAAACTGGCTATTTCATTATATACGGGTAGTAAACTGGCTATTTCATTATATAGAGTAGCAAACTGCCTTTTCATATAACTGATAGCAAACTGGCAATTTCATTATATACGGGTAGGCAAACTGCCATTTTCATTATATACTGGTAGCAAACTGGCTATTTCATTATATACGGGTAGCAAACTGGCTATTTCATTTATACGGGTAGCAAACTGCCCTTTCATTAATACTGTAGAAACTGGCAATTTCATTATATACGGTGCAAACTGCCATTTTCATTATATACTGATAGCAAACTGGCAATTTCATTTATAACGGGTAGCAACTGGCAATTTCATTATATACTGGTAGCAAACTGGCTATTTCTTAATACGGGTAGCAAACTGGCAATTTCATTATATAACTGGTAGCAAACTGGCTATTTCATATATACGGGTAGCAAACTGGCAATTTCATTAATACTGGTAGCAAACTGGCTATTTCATTATATACTGGTAGCAAACTGGCTTTTATTATATACGGGTAGCAAACTGCCATTTTCATTATATACTGATAGCAAACTGGCAATTCATTATTATAAGGGTAGCAAACTGGCAATTTCATTATATACGGGTAGCAAACTGGCAATTTCATTATATACTGGTAGAAATGGCAATTTCATTATATACTGGTAGCAAACTGGCTATTTCATTATATACTAGGGTAGCAAAATGGCAATTCATTATATACTGGTAGCAAACTGGCTTATTCATTATAACGGGTGTAGCAAACTGGCAATTTCATTATATACTGGTAGCAAACTGGCTATTTTATATGCTGGTAGCAAACTGGCTATTTCATCATATACGGGTTGCAACTGCCATTTCATTATATACTGATAGCAAACTGGCAATTTCATTATATCGGGTAGCAAACTGGCAATTTCATTATATACTGGTAGCAAACTGGCAAATCATATATTACGGGTAGCAAACTGGCTATTTCATTATATACTAGTAGCAAACTGGCTATTTCATTATATACGGTAGCAAACTGGCAATTTCATTATAACTGGTAGCAAATGGCTATCATATATTAACGGGTAGCAAATGGCATTCATTAATATGTAGCAAACGGCAATTTCATTAATACTGGTAGCAAACTGGTATTTCATTATATACGGGTAGCAAACTGGCAATTCATTATATACTGGTAGCAAACGGCTATTTCATTATATACGGGTAGCAAACTGGCAATTTCATTATATACTGTAGCAAAATGGCTATTTCATCTTATATGGTAGCAAACTGGCTATTTCATTATATACGGGTAGCAAACTGGCAATTTATTATATACTGGTAGCAAACTGGCAATTTCATTATATACGGGTAGCAAACTGGCAATCATTATATAATGGTAGCAAACGGCTATTTCATTATATACGGGTAGCAAAATGGCAATTCATTATATACTGGTAGCAAAACTGGCTATTCATTATATACTGGTAGCAAACTGGCTATTTCATTAATAAGGTAGCAAACTGGCAATTTCTTATATATGGTAGCAAACTGGCAATTTCATTATATACTGGTAGCAAACTGGCTATTTCATATATATGGGTAGCAAACTGGCAATTTTCATTATATATTGGTAGCAAACTGGCTATTTCATTATATACGGGTAGCAAACTGGCAATTTCATTATTACTGGTAGCAAAAATGGCTATTCATTATATACTGGTAGCAAACATGGCTATTCATTATATACGGGAGCAAACTGCCATTTTCATTAATAATGGTAGCAAACTGGCTATTTTATATACGGGTAGCAAAATGGCAATTTCATTAATACTGGTAGCAAACTGGCTATTTCATTATATATGGTAGCAAACTGGCTATTCATTATATACGGGTAGCAAACTGGCAATTTCATTATATACTGGTAGCAAACTGGCTATTTCATTATATACGGGTAGCAAACTGGCAATTTCATTATATACTGGTAGCAAACTGCTATTTATTATATAATGGTAGCAACTGGCTATTTCATTATATACGGGTAGCAAACTGGCATTTCATTATATATGGTAGCAAACTGGCATTTCATTATAAATGGTAGCAAACTGGCTATTTCATATATTACTGGTAGCAAACTGGCTATTTCATTATATACTGGTAGCAAACTGGCTATTCATTATAACTGGTAGCAAACTGGCTATTCATTATATACGGGTAGCAAACTGGCAATTTCATTATATACATGGTAGAAAATGGTATTTTATATATACGGGAACAAACTGGCAATTTCATATATACTGGTAGCAAACTTGCTATTTCATTATATAGGGTAGCAAACTTGCTATTTCATTATATACGGGTAGCAAACTGGCAATTTCATTATATACTGGTAGCAAACTGGCTATTTCATATTAAGGGTAACAAACTGGCAATTTCATTATATACTTGTAGCAAACTTGCTATTTCATATATATGGGTAGCAAACTGGCAATTTCATTATATACTGGTAGCAAACTGGTATTTCATATATATGGTAGAAAATGGCATTTCATTATATACTGGTAGCAAACTGGCATTTTATTATATACTGGTAGTAAACTGGCTATTTCATATATATGTAGCAAACTGGCAATTTCCTTATATACTGGTAGCAAACTGGCATTTTAATTAGTATATACTGGTAGCAAACTGGATATTCATTATTATACTGGTAGCAAACTGGATTTTAATTATATATGTAGCAAAATGGATATTTCATTATAACTGGTAGCAAACTGGCATTTATTATATACTGGTAGCAAACTGGCATTTTAATTAAGTACTGGTAGCAAACTGGCAAATTCATTATATACTGGTAGGAAACTAGCATTTTAATTACATACTGGTAGCAAACTGGCAATTTCATTATATGCCCATTGCCCCATTGCCCACTCTGACTGCTACCTAAAAGTTGTCCACACCCACATTCCACTGACACTGACTGGTACATACAAGTTGCCCCATTGCCAACTCTTACTGGTACATACAAATTGCCGTGCCCACAGTGCCAAACATGTTATATACAAGTTTCCCATGACCCCATGCCTACTCTGACTTGTGCATACAAATTGCCCATGCCCACATTGCCAACACTGACTGGTATATGCAAGTTGCCCATGCCCCATTGCCCACTCTGACTGATACATATAAGTTGCCATGCCCACACTGATGGTATATACAAGTTGCCAATTAAATGCCACACTGACTGGAACATAAAGTTGCCCGTGGTCCACTGCCCATTCTGATTGGTACATGCAAGTTAACCATGCCCCCACTGCCCACTCGACTGGTACATACAAGTTGCCCATGCCCCCACTGCCCACTCTGGTACATACAAGTTGCCAATGCACCCATTGCCCACCCCTAATGGTACATACAAGTTGCTCATGCCCCACTGCCCGCTCTGACTGGTACATACAAGTTGCCCATGCCCCATTACCCACTCTGACTGGTACATACAAATTGCCCATGCCCCACTACCCACTCTGGACTGGTACTACAGTTGCCCATTCCCCACGCCCATCTGACTGGTACATACAAGTTGCCCATGCCCCAATTACCCACTCTGACTGGTACATACAAATTGCCCATGCCCCCACTACCCACTCTGACTGGTACATACAAGTTGCCCATGCCCCCAATGCCCACTTGACTGGTACATACAAGATGTTAATGCCCCAATTGCCTACTCTGACTGGTAACACAAGTTGTCCATGCCGCCAATGCCCAATCTGACTGATTCATACAAGTTGCCCATGCTCCCACTGCCCCCTCTGACTGGTACATACAAGTGCCATGCCCCAATTGCCCACTCTGACGGTACATACAAGTTGCCAATGCCCCCACTAAAAATGTAAAACTTTCGAAAATTTTGAAATTCTAAAATAATGTGCTGCTGAATGCCAAAACTCATGAAGTTTCCTGTACTGGAATTTTTGGCATTGATACATGTTCCCCAGACCATTTACTAGGTCCTTGAGCATTTACAGAAAGTTTGCTATTTATACCTTAATTTTAGGCAGGACTTTCAGACTTTTTTAACACCTATTGACTTCAATGGGTCTGCTTGAGGATTTTCGAATTTTCGGAATTTTTCGAAAATCTGCAAGCAGAAATTATTTCAATGAGTATGGCCATCCCCAGCTTAGTGTAACCTTTCTGTCCAGCAGTTAGCTTCCTTGGGATATTTCTAGTTCAACTGTTGGATTCCTATTGTCCTCCAACGAGCCACGTAAAAAAAAAGAATTAATGTGTGCATGAGGGAATCCTGCATCTGGAATTAGGGAAAGCTTGTGAAAAACTATCAGATGGTCTTAAACACAATCCAATGCTAATCCCTCTCTACATTGTACTAAAAAGCTATCAATGGTACTCACCTTCTGCTAGATTTGGCAATCCCGTCAAACAAGATTTCCAGCAAGGACGGCCAATGGTGAGTCTAGAGTTCAAAGGCTGATATTTCTCACCATTTATCTTCTACAAGAAAAAATAGCACAAGGTGTTAGTTTAAGATTTTGTAAAAAAAGGGTTACTTATCATGTCCGTCCTGCAAATGGCATTGCTTTTAATATGTGGCGTACATGTCCATGCCTTTACTTGTTATCCCTCCGGGGAAGATCTTGTGTGAGCGAGCTTTTTTAACTGCTGTAAACACGGCTGCTGTGTGCGGATGAAAGGATTTGTGTTTTCATAACCTTTTTAGAGACTAAAACTGGCTTCAGAATTCCGTTTGAATGTTTATTACTATCGTACTGTCTGGTGGTCTTTTTTCCATATAAGAAATTAGTTATTCATTTAGTGTCATACCACAGGATTTAAAGGGCATGTCCACCTGCTCTTCCCTTTGCTCAATGAGCTTTTTATTAGCTTGAGCATGTGCAGAGGGTGGCAGCATGAGGAACTGCAGAATATCATGTCAGCTGTCAAAAACTTGATTGACTGCACAGAGGGAGGAGATAGGTTACGTGCCAGGATGGGGGATATATATACTTAAATATCTGGTAACAATAAATGTAATAAGCTGGTAAAAACAGCAGGTGGATTGAGGCAGAAACTGACAAGTCACCAGTTTTTTGATTTAAGGGTGGACATGCCCTTTTATAGTCTAGATTGTAAGCCTTTATGTACAAACCAGATTATAAAACTATAGGTTGGTGCATGGAGGGGCCAGTTATAGCCATTTTGTTGTGCCCTAAGTCTTCCCTGGTGATCCCTTCAAACTGAACCTTCCCCCCAACCACCTCTTTGATTAGTCTTGACATGATCGGAAAACCCAGCCAGATGATTGCATTTGATGCCAAATAGAGGCTACGGGGAGATTCCTGATAAGGATCCCTGTCTTTGAATGATGCCCTTCACATTGAATGATGCCTGTTGTTCTCCTATGTCGCTTATGCCTAGAAACAGCCCTGATGAAAGACCAACAATTTTTTTTAAAGACTCCAGCGTTCAACTAACTAAACAAGGATTTGTGAAACAAGTGTAAGTAATAGCATACAGAAGCATAATGAAGAGTGAAATGGTTAAGTAAGCATAGTTAGTATTGTCCCAATTAATCTGGCACCCATGCGCAGGGAACATCCAATTATCACTCCTAATCTATGGTGGTATAAAGGATCAATATTGGTAAACTGCAAAATCAATTTTTTAACGCTACGGTTGTTATTTTATGACGCCAAAAGAGAAAATCAATTTTTTTTCATTCACAATCACAGTTTTTTCACAACCACAGTTGTGTCATAATCACTAGGTAGTCAATGGACTGTTACCGTGGTAGTAATATACTGTGATAATGGTATTTCACTGCGGTCAAAAATATCGTCATGGTCATAAATTAGAGATAATGATCAGTGATCACGACTTGTAAAATGGAGTGATATTCACATGGTTCGGTACCGCCATTTTAAGAAAATAATCCTTGGGTGTGGAAAGACCATAGACTCTTGTTCCTAATTTAATATGGCCTCTTACAGGGTTCCTTTCAAAAATGAATTTAAGACCAGAAAACTAAAGGGGTGTAAACTGGGCATCCCACTGACCAACACAAGCACAGTATAATGTGCAGGGGGGTAGGGTTAGTATATAATGAAATTGCCAGTTTGTACCAGTATATAATGAAATTGCCAGTTTGCTACCCGTATATAATGAAATTGCCAGTTTGCGACCAGCGTTTTTTTATTACTATTTATTTTATTATTTATTTTTTTTATGTTATTTTTTTTAGATCGTGTTTTTTTATTTTATTATTTTTTTATTTTTTATATATATAATGAAATTGCCACAGTGTGCTTATCAGTATTATTTCATTATATACTGGTAGCAAACTGGCATTTTAATTATATACTGGTAGCAAACTGGCATTTTAATTAAGTACTGGTAGCAAACTGGCAATTTCATTATATACTGGTAGGAAACTAGCATTTTAATTACATACTGGTAGCAAACTGGCAATTTCATTATATGCCCATTGCCCCATTGCCCACTCTGACTGCTACCTAAAAGTTGTCCACACCCACATTGCCACTGACACTGACTGGTACATACAAGTTGCCCCCATTGCCAACTCTTACTGGTACATACAAATTGCCCGTGCCCACAGTGCCAACACTCACTGTTATATACAAGTTTCCCATGACCCCATTGCCTACTCTGACTTGTGCATACAAATTGCCCATGCCCACATTGCCAACACTGACTGGTATATGCAAGTTGCCCATGCCCCCATTGCCCACTCTGACTGATACATATAAGTTGCCCATGCCCACACTGACTGGTATATACAAGTTGCCAATTTCCAAATTGCCCACACTGACTGGAACATATAAGTTGCCCGTGGTCCCACTGCCCATTCTGATTGGTACATGCAAGTTAACCATGCCCCCACTGCCCACTCTGACTGGTACATACAAGTTGCCCATGCCCCCACTGCCCACTCTGGTACATACAAGTTGCCAATGCACCCATTGCCCACCCTTAATGGTACATACAAGTTGCTCATGCCCCCACTGCCCGCTCTGACTGGTACATACAAGTTGCCCATGCCCCAATTACCCACTCTGACTGGTACATACAAATTGCCCATGCCCCACTACCCACTCTGACTGGTACATACAAGTTGCCCATTCCCCCACTGCCCACTCTGACTGGTACATACAAGTTGCCCATGCCCCAATTACCCACTCTGACTGGTACATACAAATTGCCCATGCCCCCACTACCCACTCTGACTGGTACATACAAGTTGCCCATGCCCCCACTGCCCACTCTGACTGGTACATACAAGATGTTAATGCCCCAATTGCCTACTCTGACTGGTACACACAAGTTGTCCATGCCGCCACTGCCCACTCTGACTGATTCATACAAGTTGCCCATGCTCCCACTGCCCCCTCTGACTGGTACATACAAGTTGCCCATGCCCCAATTGCCCACTCTGACTGGTACATACAAGTTGCCAATGCCCCCACTAAAAATGTAAAACTTTCGAAAATTTTCGAAATTTCTAAAATAATGTGCTGAATGCCAAAACTCATGAAGTTTCCTGTACTGGAATTTTTGGCATTGATACATGTTCCCCAGACCATTTACTAGGTCCTTGAGCCATTTACAGAAAGTTTGCTATTTATACCTTAATTTTAGGCAGGACTTTCAGACTTTTTTAACACCTATTGACTTCAATGGGTCTGCTTGAGGATTTTCGAATTTTCGGAATTTTTCGAAAATCTGCAAGCAGAAATTATTTCAATGAGTATGGCCATCCCTTCAGCTTAGTGTAACCTTTCTGTCCAGCAGTTAGCTTCCTTTGGGATATTTCTAGTTCAACTGTTGGATTCCTATTGTCCTCCAACGAGCCACGTAAAAAAAAAGAATTACATGTGGCATGAGGGAATCCTGCATCTGGATTATTAGGGAAAGCCTTGTGAAAACTATCAGATGGTCTTAAACACAATCCAATGCTAATCCCTCTCTACATTGTACTAAAACAGCTATCAATGGTACTCACCTTCTGCTAGATTTGGCAATCCCGTCAAACAAGATTTTCCAGCAAGGACGGCCAATGGTGAGTCTAGAGTTCAAAGGCTGATATTTCTCACCATTTATCTTCTACAAGAAAAAATAGCACAAGTTGTTAGTTTAAGATTTGTAAAACAGGGATTACTTATCATGTCATGTCCTGCAAATGGCATTGCTTTTAATATTGTGGCGTACATGTCCATGCCTTTATCTCTGTTATCCCTCCGGGGGAAGATCTTGTGTGAGCGATGCTTTTAAACTGCTGTAAACACGGCTGCTGTGTGCGGATGAAAGGATTTGTGTTTTCATAACCTTTTTAGAGACTAAACTGGCTTCAGAATTCCGTTTGAATGTTTATTACTATCGTACTGTCTGGTGGTCTTTTTTCCATAAAGAAATTAGTTATTCATTTAGTGTCATACCACAGGATTTAAAGGGCATGTCCACCTGCCTCTTCCCTTTGCTCAATGAGCTTTTTATTAGCTTGAGCATGTGCAGAGGTGGCAGCATGAGGAACTGCAGAATATCATTGTCAGCTGTCAAAACTTTGATTGACTGCACAGAGGGAGGAGATAGGTTACGCTGCCAGGATGGGGGTGATAATTATACTTAAATATCTGGTAACAAATACATGTAATAAGCTGGTAAAAACAGCAGTTGGATTGAGGCAGATAACTGACAAGTCACCAGTTTTTTGATTTAAGGGTGGACATGCCCTTTTATAGTCTAGATTGTAAGCCTTTATGTACAAACCCAGATTTAATAAAACTATAGTGTTGGTGCATGGAGGCAGGGCCAGTTATAGCCATTTTGTTGCCCTAAGTCTTCCCTGGTGATCCCTTTCAAACTGAACCTTCCCCCCAACCACCTCTTTGATTAGTCTTGACATAGATCGGAAAACACAGCCAAGATGATTGCATTGTATGCCAAAATAGAGGCTACGGGAGATTCCTGATAAGGATCCCTGTCTTTGAATGATGCCCTTCACATTTGAATGATGCCCTAGTTGTTCTCCTATGTCGCTTATGCCTAGAAACAGCCCTGCATGAAAGACCAACAATTTTTTTAAAGACTCCAGCGTTCAACTAACTAAACAAGGATTTGTGAAACAAGTGTAAGTAATAAGCATACAGGAAAGCAGTGAAATGGTATAAGTAAGCATAGTTAGTTATTTGTCCCAATTAATCTGGCACCCCATTGCCAGGGAACATCCAATTATCACTCCTAATCTATGGTGGTATAAAGGATCAATATTGGTAAACTGCAAAATCAATTTTTTAACGCTACGGTTGTTATTTTATGACGCCAACAGAGAAAAATCAATTTATTTTTCATTCACAATCACAGTTTTTTTCACAACCACGTTGTGTCATAATCACTAGGTAGTCAATGGACTGTTACATCGTGGTAGTAATATACTGTGATAATGGTATTTACACTGCGGTCATAAAATATCGTCATGGTCATAAATTAGAGATAATGATCAGTGATCACGACTTGTAAAATGGAGTGATATTCACATGGTTCGGTACCGCCATTTTATAGAAATATAATCCTTGGGTGTGGAAAGACCATAGACTCTTGTCTCCTAATTTAATATGGCCTCTTACAGGGTTCCTTTCAAAAATGAATTTAAAGACCAGAAAACTAAAGGGGTGTAAACTGGGCATCCCACTGACCAACACTAAGCACAGTATAATAATGTGCAGGGTAATAAGAAAGGCTGGAAAAGGGCAAAACATCAGGGCAGCAGTGCACCTTAGGACAAACGTCTGTTTCCTTGTGTTCCATTTAATCTACATTCTACTTTTACTAGGCCAGCAAATTCCACCTTGCCAAATAATGAGACAAGAATTGGTCTCAGAAATGTATACAACAACTGGAAGAATTGAGTGGTCTCTCTTCATCTCTTCGCTAGTGAAATAAAGTGGAATGTCTCTTCCATTTAATGATCCATATTAGGATATGGGAAGAGGAGAGGCCTTCAACCAAAGGTTGGATGAAAGGCCACAGAAAAAAAATGAAGTCATTCAATCCCGTACCTGGATTCCATCTTGCCACGTGAGGTAAAGCTGGATATTTAAATAGTCTGGACGGTTTTCTTGCCAAAGCTTGTAAAGTCAAATAAAGATAAAGAAGTTTGTATTATTTCACCTGTATAGGACAGGCTTACAGTAAAAACAACCAGGGCGATGCACCAAGAGGCACAGTGCTCTCTCATTGCGGTGGCTGCGTGACTAATGTGGAAGTTAACCACACAGCCAGTGCAAGCGATGTTATATGCCGATAGCAGCACTCTATCTCAACACTTTTTAACGCCAGCTAATGTCCGGTATTAAAAGTGCAGAAATAGTTAACAGCACTTCACTGGGAGCTGCATATAACATCGCTGGAGCCATTGACAAAAGCAGCTCTCGATGCATCACCCCAACTAGTGTGCAGGACATATGAATTTCCAATGAATATTATTAAAGCTATAAGAGATGTGTTTTGGTTTGAATTAAAATAAAAGATGAACAAATCCTTTTCTTTCTGCCAGTGGTTGTGCAGGATTTGTCAAAATTCCACAAAACAGAAAATACGCTTCACACCCAAGTGGATCGTTCAAATTTGCAACGGATTTCTGACTTTTTGACACTGATTTTAGCCTTAAAGCTGAATTTCAACTTTTTAAACTGTTCTACACTGAATTTTCAACCCAGAATTTCACTGAAAGTGAAGTTCCATCCATCCAAATTCTGAAAAATTCATTGTAGAACATTTGAAAGTTCTGTGTTTCAAGACGAAAATTGGTGTGGAAAATTCCAAAACTTTGAAATCAATGTTGAATTTTACATTGAAAATTCTAAAATGTCACTTCAATTGGGCTCAAAGTAGATTTTCAGTTCCACAGAATTTCAAAGGGAAATTAAATAAGATAGGGAGAATATAAGGCATCAGTGCTCCCCTTCAGTCATATACAAATAAAGCAAAGAAGACTGGATAATTTCCATGGTAGCCAAAAAATGAGCTAAATGCAAAACCAGCCAGCCAGTTTCTGCAAAACCAGAGAGCCAGCCAGCCAGTTTCGGCTTTATTGAGCCATCATCAGTGTAGTGCCGGCCTCTGGTTCTGCAATGAGAAGTGCCTATGCTCAGACGTCACTAAGAAATTAAATAAGATAGGAAATGAAACACAAAAATTACCCAGAAGTCTTTCAGGGTTATTCAATAAAAGTTCTTAAAAAATGGTGCTAATTTTGCCCCAACCAATCAGATGTTAGCTTACAAATGTTCAATAAGATCTAATTGGTTGGGGCACCATTTTAAAGGGCATGTCCACCCCCAAAACTATAATCCCCCCAACTACTGGCCCCATTGTGTAGTGTAGTTTAATCCTTACCTCACATCCCAGCTCCATATGGTTCTCCTGTAGTCCCCCCCAAAGTCCCAAAAACTGCCCACCAGGAGGATAGCAGAGTCCATATAGGACTCTGCCTCCTACCTGGCCTCCGGGAGAAGTTTGGCATGCGTACTGCAGCCCTTCTCCCCCTCCCTCCCCCTCCCTCTCAGGATTCCCTCCCCCTAGCGTATAACCCTTAATATATAGGATTCCCCCTGTCCCCCCAGCCCCAACCACTCTATTTATATTCTTAGAAAGCTCCCCAAACTTTACTTACCTTCCCTCTTTCCCCCCCTGAAATGAACTCCCGGCAGCCATGTCCGTGGGGAGTCTAGGGAGTCTAGCGCGGCCGATGAAAATTTTCAGCCTTTCCCGAACGAGTGTTCGGCCGACCCGATCGATAAAGCCTAAAGCTTTATCGTTACTGTGTGTACCCAGCTTAAGTTCCTTATTTGCATATGACTGAAGAGGAGCACTAATCCCTATCTTATTTAATTTCTTAGTGATGTTTGTCCACAGGTGTTTCACATTGCAAAACCAGAGACCTATGCTGCACTGATGATGGCTCAATAATGTTGAAACTGCTCTGGGGCTGGTTCTCTGGTTTTGCATTTAGCTCATGGAATGCTGTTAAATCCTCTTAGAAGGTATGGCTTTTCCTTAAGGGCTACCATGGAAATTACCCAGAAGTCTTTGTTCTTTATTTACAGAATTTCAACACATTCCGAGGAACCAAATAACAAGATTACAATTTACTTACAAATACAAGCTAAGCACATAGATTTGTTCAGCAGGTTCCACTACATAACCCTGATAATAGCTAAAATCCTCATCTAAATAATTACCTTCTTGTGCAGTAAACACAAGAGATCTGCAAACCAGAGGAAGTTATCGATATCTCTGCATATCCACACAAAATGGAGCCTTTTTAGTTTGTACTGTTCCCAGTCGTCTCTGTTGAAAAATAGATATAAAATTCCATCAGCAAGGAATCTTTTCTCCTTAAAATGAAACCATTCAATGAAGATCTCATCCACACATTATTACCAAAAATCAATATGGATGAATTTCTTGGCTGCTAGACATTGTTATTATTTGAAACTTGTTTCTGTTTAATCCATGAAATGAAATATGAATTGGCTTACGATTTACAGCATACTAATCAGGCAGTTTATGTATGTGTGTATTTTATTTCTTATATAGAGCTACATATTCCGCAGAGCTTTATAAATTATTTACTCAATTTACATCAGGCCCTACCCTGAAGAGCTTACAATCTAATCAATCAGAAAGGAATTATAATGCTCACGTTTAAATTATTTACAAACACCCATTGTGTGATTAAAAGTGATCGGTACACTTAGAAATGAGGTCATCTCTGACCCTCCAACAAAATATGCAAACAATGTAATCATTCATTGTATAAATATATATATATATATATATATATATATATATATATATATATATATAATATATAAACAAGGATTGTGGAAGCACTCTGATTAGACAATTTTACATACTACTTTAGTGGAAGGGCTACTGATCTGGTCAAATCTGTGATCACATGAATGAAAAGCCTTTCAACCACATCAAGGTAACCCCAGTCTGGAAGGTCCTAACTTCTAACCTTTTTTACTTCAGTTACCATTAGCAAACTTTTGCATTTCTCATAGTTGTGCATTGGATCCATATAACAGGCTCTCACTTCCCCCTAGCCCTTTGGATTTTTAAAATGAGGGAAGAGGCCATCCAGTGCTTTATATTAAAGGCATAGGACATCACATAAAAGGGGCATGTTTGGGTGTGCTATAACCACATGGAAGCTTGACCTGGCTTTCCAATAAATACATAGAATACAAGGCCGCATACAATATCATATTATCTGCACACTGGCATACTTAATATACCATATTTATGGTATATAGCTATTTATAACAATAGCTATACATGGCGAGAGGCTTATACTGTGTACCTACCAAGCAATATTTCGCCCAATCAAATTTGCAATCGATTTTGTATTTATGTATGTATGTATAGTTTATTTATAAAGTGCCACTTGGAGACAAAGCACTGTACAGTAACAAAATACAATAAAGTCATACAAGGGGGATAAATACATAGATTCAGTACATAAATATATAACTTATATAAATGGAAGTGCTAGAGTTTGCCACAAGAGGTAAGGAGGTCCCTGCCCTGTAGAGCTTACAATCTATTTAGGTAGGTAACATACAGATACAATGGAATGGGTATAAGTGCTGGAGTTAGACGATTGCAGTGCAAATAAAACAATTATATACTGTGCTGGTTACCAGATAGGTAGGATGTAAGGGTATATTTATCATATATAGATACCATATACTGTGCTGGTTACCAGATAGGTAGGATGTAAGGGTAGATGTATCATATATAGATATATAGATACCATATACTGTGCTGGTTACCAGATAGGTAGGATGTAAGGGTAGATTTAACATATATGATATATAAATAATCATATACTGTGCTGGTTACCGATAGGTAGGATTGTAGGGTAGATTTATCATATATAGATAAATAGATACCATATACTGTGCTGGTTACCAGATAGGTAGGATGTAAGGTAGATGTTATCATATATAGATATATAGATACCATATACTGTGCTGGTTACCAGATAGGTGGATGTAAGGTAGATTTATCATATATAAAGATTATAGAGAGACCAATACGTGCTGTTTCCACATACATTATAAACATAGAAAAGATAATCAATGCACATTCCTAGGCCCCATACAATATCATATCATCTGCACACTGGCATACATTATAAACAAAGGGGTTTTAGTATACGTTACTGTGATCACATGAATGAAAAGCCTTCCAACCACGTCAAGGTAACCCCAGTCTGGAAGGTCCTAACTTCTAACCTTTTTTACTTCAGTTACCATTAGCAAACTTTTGAATTACTAATAGTTGTGCTTAGGAATGTGCATTGATTATCTTTTTTATGTTTGTATAAATGTTTGACCAGATCAGTAGCACTTCCGCTAAATGTAGTTGTAAATTAGCCTAATTGGAGTGCTTCCACAATCTTTGTATTGTATGTAGGTCCTAGATGCTGGACGAAACTTTGCCAGTATGCATTTGTAACTAAAGCACCTTATATGGTGCACAGTGGAAATGGATACATTGTACACACAGGCACTAATGGATACATTGTACACACAGGCTCTAATGGCAACATTGTAAACACAGACACTAATAGATACATTGTACAAATAAACACTAATGGCAAAATTGTACACACAGGCACTAATCGCTACTTTTATCAAAGGCACTAAAGCACGTAAGATTTTCAAAATGCGCAAGACAGGATCTACACTGGTTATATCAGGGCTTTATCGGACCTGTGTGTACCCTAGCTAACTCCCGTTGTCAACGTGTGTACTTCCATCTTCTTCCTGGAGCAGCAGTAAATCATGGCAGTGATGGCAGCTGCTGACCAGGGCCTGCCTCCTTGCACATGTGCACTGTTAAAAGCTTAAAGCTTAAACAGGAGCGGGAGAGGATTGTAGTCTGAACATCTGACTTTTGTTTTGATGGTGGAGAAGGTTAGGTTGAATGTTATGGAGGTGGACATGACCTTTAAAAAAACATCATAAGGCAACAAGTAAACAAAATTTAAGTACATTGATAGTGATTTAGTTTACCGTTGGTACTGACCTGCAGGATTTTTTCTTTAACATTCATGAAATCATGTGCTAGATGATATCACTTATAAACCTTACTTAGATCGTAATAATTTATTACATCACTGACATATGCACAACATTCTTATGAAATGAATGATTTATTAGATGCTACAACTATAAGGAATGCAGATATAAATAGAAACAAAGTAACAAGTGCTTTTGTGTTTGTTTGTTAAACATCTGGGGGGGTTTATAAATCTGCATAATGTGAACAAATATCGTTATTTCACATATTTTCACACATTTACATATTTTACACTCTCAGTACTTTACACAGGGCGATCATGTTATTTACACGTGCGCTGGGTGGTTTGATTTTACTCTCGGTATTTTACCAAAAAGGGTGTTATGCCAACCTACACATCAAAAACAACTCTGTGTTCATGCATACTCTAAATGGAAAAGATTTGGGGGTCTGGAGATCAGGACTTAGCTTAGCAAACAATTGCCAGGTACAAGCGCCTAGAGCTAGCACAGAATCTGTCTTGTATAAGAGGGGAATAGATTCAAAGAGAGTAAAATATATCTCTCCCTTTTACAAGTCGCAAACTGGTAAGACTAATTGGAATATGCGGTTGCAGTTTTTGCGGTATCCATATACAAAAAGACATCTTGGAAATAGAAAGCAGTTCAAGAAGGGCACTAAATTATAGAGGGGACATGTGAAGGGCTTGAATATGCTTAGTAGACAAGTTAGGGCTTTTATGGAGGATAGAAATCGACGTTGCGTGGGATATGATCACTTTAATGCAATATATTAATGGGCCAATTAATAAACCGTCTGGTGCATTGTTCATAACTATGTCATATTAGAGGACCAACTGGACATCCATTAAGATTAGTAGAGAGAATTAGTTCTATTCAGGTAGGAAAGGTTCTTTACCAGTGTGACATGGTGAAACTGGGGAACTGTCTTCCCACTTCCAGCAATGTGGTAAGGGCAAACGTTTTATTGAATAGTCTTTACAAGTGGGCTGGATTGGTTTCTACCAACTAAAAATTATTAGAATTCTGGTTTATACTAACTGTAGTTCTGGATGGTACAGGGATATTATATATGAGAATTAAATGGTATTAATAAATATACTGTAGTTCTGGTTGGTACGGGGATGAATATAATAATTATAGAATACTGGTGATAATAAATATCCTGTAGTACTGGTTGTTAGGGGATACTATAAATATTGGAATTACTTGGTATTATACATATACTGTAGTTCTGGTTGGTACAGCGGTACTATAATAAAATTGAGATGTATTTGGTGATTATACAGATATACTGATAGTTCTGGTTGGTTTACGGTGATACTCTATAATATGCGAGAATTACTGGTATGGAAACCATATACTGTAGTTCTGTTGATCCAGTGATACTTCCTATTTGCCTGTTATAGAGTCAGGGAGAAGTCCTTTTAAAAAAATTATTTTAAATTTATGGTGTTATACATATACTGTTAGTTCTGGATGTACAGCGGATATTATATTATGAGAATTATGGTAGTTATAAATTACTGTCAGTTCTGGTTGGTAAGGGGATTATAGATATAATATTGGAATTAACTGGTCTTAATACATATCTGTAGTTTCTTGGTTGGTATGGGGAGATCTATATAAAAATGTGAGAATTATTGGTATTTAATACATATACTGTAGATGCTGGTTGTACGGGGATACTATATAATATTGAAATTATTGGTATATTACAGTATACTGTAGTTTCTGGTTGTTACGGGGATACTATAATATGAGATTACGAGTATTATAATGTACTGTAGTTTATGGTTGATCCATGATACGTTTCTTTCCCTATTGCCGTTTAGAGTCAGGGGAGGAAGTCCTTTTTAGCTAGCCTTTTGCCTTCCTCGGGATCACTGTTAGGTCGGGGGTTAAAAAGAAGGTTGAAAAGGCTGGATCTTGATGGATATGTCTTTATCACCCTCAATATCTATTTATTATGTTAAACATAGGTTGAAAATCCCTCAAATTGGCTCTTAAAGCTAGTTAAAGCCAGACTTGTTCCCTTGTTTGCCTGCCCCTTCTGCTGCTCCTCTGCACGGAAAGAAGCGATAAAAGGCTGGCCCGCAGGTGCATCTGGATTGGCTGAACTCAGCCAACACGATTGTGGTGATCCAGCCCTCTGTCTGCTTGTGTGCAGAAGAGTCAGCCGAAGGAACAACGACTGGTAATACATTTAGAGCATCACGTTGTTACAAAGCCACCATGGACCACAGAGAAATTTTTTCGGGATCTTTTGAACCCACACACATGGGGCAGCAGTGAGGGCAATTTTAGTTGGTGTGAACTTATAACTACAAAAATAGGAAATTTGTCACTTTTTATATATTTGAATATTTGTGTTTCCTCCTTTCTTTTTATTATTCCTTGGTTATGAATGCAATTAAGTGCTAGAATCAGTGAGTCAAAATCTTGAGAGTGTAGGTAACTGGTTGGGGACGTGTGTTCTCGGTGAAATGTCAGTCTGTATGAATGGCTTGTTGAGAGCAAGATCTCCATTGATTATATCAGTGGAAATGTTAAAGTATTTGCCGATTCTAATCCCATAAACACACAGGTTACATTTATTCAATTAGCTGGTACCTGATGAACGGCCAAACCACATTCTCCCCATTAGTGTAAAATATTCCAACTCCAAGTTAGATTTAAAATCTCTCCGCCAGATAGTTATTCTCTTTGGACAAAGTCTTTATCATGGTTGGAAATCTGAAATTTTATATGATTCTATATTTAAATGAAAAGATGTTTTTAACACTGGATAATGCATTAAGTCATTTGGAAGGGTAAATTTGCCTGTATGTAACCTATAAACATTGATTGGCTTTTTTTTTCGAAACAATCATTTTTTAAATTATTTGTGTGTGTGGAAAGTTATATGTCTCAATACACAGGAAGCCTTACAATCCTGTAAATTATATTCTATAAACTGCTTGGCTGTCATCAGTGAGAATTTGTGATGTCATCAGCGTCTGACTAACTGAAACTGTGTGTATTATGAGAAAATAACATTTTTTTTTTTACCATACATCATATCCTCTGCACCATGAGTGAGATATTCTAAGCTTTAAGTCCTCCAGCCCCTCACATTTCTTCTCTCGACACCTCCTTTATGGCTTTGAGAGCTTACCGCAGCCATCTTACGCAGCATTATAGCCTTGAATGATGGCTGCACACCAGTAAAGCTGCGTGAGAGCTGGGAGGCACTGCAGGACTTGAAGGTAAGAAAAAGATTATTATTGGAAAAATAGGGTTTGGGTGTACTCAATGTGGTTAAAAACTTGGGCGGGGTGTAACATGACACTTTAAATATAGGTTATTAGTTTTAATAAAAAATAAGTTTTTAATAATTTTTTATTTTCTTACTCACAGACCACATCTGTTTAGTTTTTTAGGCTTTTTTTTATGGTTTTCCAACTTGAAAATGTTATATTATAGCTTTACTTCTGTCAATCACTTTCACAAGCTCATCCACGTGTAATGCAAATTACAATACATGGAAACTCAGACTACTACTGCTTTCTGTTTGAAATATATTCTTCCTTTCAGAAGTCAGAAATGGGTATGGGGTAGAGAAACTGGGGCAGGAGTGAGGATAGATTCATAAATTACCCTTGCAGAGTTGCTGAGAGACTGTAGTAATAGCAACCAGCTATATCTGAATATAAAGTCAAGGATACAATGATAAATTGGCAACACAAGCAATAAAAATAAATTATAGAATTCTCATGTTTCTAGATCTTTATATATTCATCAGAAATAACTTACAGCCTTTCTAAAATATTCTGGGACCACAATCCTTTCAACACCTAAATTTCTTTGTAAAATAAAAGACAACTGGCACTTTACAGAAGGTCGACGGGCAATTTTTTTGAGTTAAAGTCGCGCTAAACGATTCAATATTGGTTAGCCCGAGTTTAACTCCATCTTTGTGCCGGTTGTGCGGGTTTCAAACAAAGACACCCGCAACAGAACCACAATTTAATATCGCGTATGCGATAGGTTTAATGGAAATTTTTAATGCAGACTAAACAGCGGCTTAAAATCCCGCCGGAGTTAATCCTTTTGGTATTAGTCACGGCCGCAGACGCAATTTGAATTTGTGGGGAGATTTACCCGTAGTAGATCTTCCCAAATCTCCCCAAATGTTCTCTATTGGCATCCAACAACAAAACCTAAACTCCGATGGGTTTATCATTAAGGGTATCTCCACTCAAATAATAAAGTTGGTCATTTTTTTTTTTTTTGAAGAACGGGAGGTAAAGGAGCTGTGCCTTACTCCTGTTCTTCAATAACAGCTGCAGGAGGGGCAAGGTAAGGTACTGTAACCGATCGCTCGCTCCTCTGCAGTGAGTCTGACAGTCTGTCTTCTATGCCATGTGCATCCACTTGTGCATGTGCATCAGAGTCATTCGGGACCTGTCAGTATACGCAGCGGAGGCGCAACCGATCGTGTTAAGTACTTACCTTCTCTCCTGGCTCCCTGATCATTTTATTGAAGAACGGGAGGTAAGGCACAGCTTCTTCCTCCCTTCCTCAATAAAACTAAACTAGACTTTATTTTTTGAGTGGAGATCATCTTTATGGCCATCCAATTAGAGTTCAGTGTGAGTGACACATTACATATAGGGACAATGCTGCAAACACATACTCACTAAATATTTGAAACAACAAGTTATCATTGCTGAGAAGACTCTAAGGAGCTATTCCAGTGAAAGTGTCTGATGCTAATGTGTTTCCAAGCATAGCAGCCACTTGTACAGGATGTGAGTGACTTCCTTAGCGCTTAGTCCATACTTGAGATTGATTTATTGATGTCAGCCCACAGAAGAGTGTTTGCTTCGGAGGCGCATTTTTACATGCTGATAATCTTCTCCAAAGTGAGACAAAAAGCACCAAACAATTAGGGACAATTCCTGGAGCCTCCTATTACAATGCAATAGTTACTCTAAAGCTGCATTTTGCCAGGAGTGAAAAAAACGTGAACATTTTGGCAGGGGTGTGAGGCACTTCTGGGCATTCTATGTGCACCTTTTTTTTTAAATTAGCCACACTCACTTAGTAGTTAATAGAGATATCCAGATAGCCAGAGAGACAAACAGACAGACACAACATAGACAAACCGGAGACATAGTATACACGCCGGAAAGGGATAAATAGAAAGACATAGAAACACGACAGGACAGTAGCTCGAAATTACAGAGCACCATAGCAAGATTTTAGATGGGGTCTTTCAACCCACACAAAAAACATTTGTTGCCGGTCAAACTAACCCACAAAACTGTAGCCAACTTTTTAAAAGGGCATGACCACCCTCCTAAGAAAAAATAAACTTCACATAGTCAGATACACATTTCATTTTACAGTACGTCTGTGCCTGGGAGCATCTTTATCAGGTTTAGTCAAATGAAAACTGGGTTTGTATGGCTGAACTACATGACCCAAGATTCTTAGAAGGTGTACATACATGCAGGGTGCATGGTAGAGCCCCCTTTTTGCTCCGGGCCCCATGGCAAATGCTATGGTTGCTATGGTGATCCCACCCTTGAACAGAGAAATGAGGTAGACGAGCAGAGATACAAAAATTAAGACACAGATGCACAGTGTCCATTATTCTGGCAGCACACTGCATTTTCATTATTACTACAACTGGCAATTTCATAACGTAGCCACTGCCATTTTCATTATATACTGGTAGCAACTGGCCATTTCATATATACTGTAGCAAACTGGAATTTCATATATACTGTAGCAAACTGGATTTCATTATATACGGGTAGCCAAACTGGCAATTTCATTATAACTGGATAGCAAACTGGCATTATATTATACGGTACGCAAACTGGCTATTTCATTAATAATGAAACTGGTCATTTCATTATATACGTAGCAAACTGGCATTGTTCATTATATACTGGTAGCAAACTGGCTATTCATTATATACGGGTAGCAAACTGGCAATTCATTATATACTGGTAGCAAACTGGCTATTTCATTATATACGGGTAGCAAACTGCCCTTTCATTATATCTGATAGCAAACTGGCAATTTCATTAATACGGGTAGCAAACTGCCATTTTCATTATATACTATAGAAAACTGGCATTTCATTATATACGGGTAGCAAACTGGCAAATTTCATTATATCTGGAGCAAACTGGCAATTTCATTATATACTGGTAGCAAACTGGCTATTTCATTATATACGGGTAGCAAACTGGCTATTCATTATATACTGGTAGCAAACTTCAATTCATTATATGTAGCAATGGCATTTCATTATATTGGTAGCAAACTGGCTATTTCATTATATACTGGTAGCAAACTGGCAATTTCATTATATACTGGTAGCAACTGGCTATTTCATTATATACGGGTAGCAAAACTGGCTATTTCTTTTATATACGATAGCAAACTGGCAATTTCATTATATACGGGTAGCAAACTGGCTATTCATTATTACGGGTAGCAAACTGGCAATTTCATTATATATGGTAGCAAACTGGCTATTTCATTTATATCGGGTAGCAAACGGCAATTTCATTATATATGGTAGCAAACTGGCTATTTCATTATATACGGTAGCAAACTGGCTATTCATTATATACGGGTAGCAAACTGCCCTTTTCATTATATACTGATAGCAAACTGAGGCCAATTTCATTATATACGGGTAGCAAACTGGCAATTTCATTATATATCTGGTAGCAAAACTGGCAATTTCATTATTACTGGTAGCAAACTGGCATTTCATTATACTGGTAGCAATGCAATTTCATTATACTGGTAGCAAACTGGCTATTTCATTATATACGGGTAGCAAACTGCCATTTCATTATATACTGATAGCAAACTGGCAATTTCATTATATACGGTAGCAAACTGGCAATTCATTATATACGGGTAGCAAACTGGCAATTTCATTATATCTGGTAGCAAACTGGCAATTTCATTATATACTGGTAGCAAACTGGCAATTCATTATATACGGGTAGCAAACTGGCAATTTCATTATATACTGGTAGCAAACGCTGGCTATTCTTATAACGGGTAGCAAACTGGCTATTTCATTATATATGGGTAGCAAACTGGCAATTTCATTATATACTGGTAGCAAACTGGCTATTTCATTATATACGGGTAGCAAACTGGCAATTTCATTATATACTGGTAGCAAACTGGCTATTTCATTATATACGGGTAGTAAACTGGCTATTTCATTATATACGAGTAGCAAACTGCCCTTTTCATTATATACTGATAGCAAACTGGCAATTTCATTATATACGGGTAGCAAACTGCCATTTTCATTATATAACTGGTAGCAAACTGGCTATTTCATTATATACGGGTAGCAAACTGGCTATTTCATTATATACGGGTAGCAAACTGCCCTTTTCATTATATACTGATAGCAAACTGGCAATTCATTATATACGGGTAGCAAACTGCCATTTTCATTATATACGATGCAAACGCATTCATGCGGGTACAACTGATTTCATAAATGTAGCAAACTGGCTATTCATTATATACGGGTAGCAAACTGGCAATTCATTATATACTGGTAGCAAACTGGCTATTTCATTATATACGGGTAGCAAACTGGCAATTTCATTATATACTGGTAGCAAAACGGCTATTATCATTATATACGGTAGCAACTGGCTATTTTTATATACGGGTAGCAAACTGCCATTTTCATTATATATGATAGCAAACTGGCAATTTCATTATATTACCTGAAGTTCAATCGGGTAGCAAACTGGCAATTATTTCATTATATACTGGTAGCAACTGGCAATTTCATTAGATACTGGTAGCAAACTGGCTATTTCATTATATACGGGTAGCAAAACTGGCAATTTCATTATATACTGGTAGCAAACTGGCTATTTCATTATATACGGGTGAAACGGCAATTCATTATACTGTAGCAAACTGGCTATTTCATTATGTGTAGCAAACTGGCTATTTCATTATATAGGTAGCAAACTGCCTTTTCATTATATACTGTAGCAAACTGGCAATTTCATTATTACGGGTAGCAAACTGGCAATTTCATTATATACTGTAGCAAACTGGCAATTTCATTATATACGGGTAGCAAACTGGCTTTTCATTATTACTAGTAGCAAACTGGCTATTTCATTATATACGAGGTAGCAAACTGGCAATGTTTTCATTATATACTGGTAGCAAACTGGCTATTTTATTTATCGGTAGCAAACTGGCAATTTCTTATATACTGGTAGCAACTGGCAACATTACGTAGAAACTGGCTTTCATTATATACGGGTAGCAAACTGGCAATTTCATTATATACTGGTAGCAAACTGGCTATTTCATATATACGGGTAGCAAACTGGCAATTTCATATATACTGGTAGCAAACTGGCTATTTCATTATATACTGGTAGCAAAACTGGCTATTTCATTATATACGGGTAGCAAACTGGCAATTTCATTATAATACTGGTAGCAAACTGGCAATTTCATTATATACGGTAGCAAACTGGCAATTCATTATATACGGTAGCAAACTGGCTATTTCATTATATAGGGTAGCAAACTGGCAATTTCATTATATATGGTAGCAAACTGGCTATTTCATTTTATACTGTTAGCAAACTGGCTATTTCATTATATACGGGTAGCAAAACGCAATTTCATTATATCTGGTAGCAAACCTGGCAATTTCATTATATCGGTAGCAAACTGGCTATTTCATTATATACGGGTAGCAAATGGCAATTTCATTATATATTGGTACAAACTGGCTTTTCATTATTACGGGTAGCAAACTGGACAATTTCATTATATACTGGTAGAATGGCTTTCATTATATACTGGTAGCAAACTGGCTATTCATTATATACGGGTAGCAAACTGCCATTTCATTATATACGGTAGCAAACTGGCTATTTCATTATATACGGTAGCAAATGGCAATTTCATTATATACTGGTAGCAAACGGCTATTTCATTAATCTGGAGTCAAACTGGCTATTTCATTATACGGGTAGCAAACTGGCAATTTCATTATATATGTAGCAAACTGGCTATTTCATTATATACGGTAGCAATACTGGCAATTTCATTATATACTGGTAGCAAACTGGCTATTTCATATACTACTGTAGCAAACTGGCATTTCATTATATACGGTAGCAAACTGGAATTTCATTATATACTGGTAGCAAACTGGCTATTTCATTATATACTGGTAGCAAACTGGCTATTTCATTATATACTGGTAGCAAACTGGCTATTTCATTATATACTGGTAGCAAACTGGCTATTTCATTATATACTGGTAGCAAACTGGCTATTTCATTATATACGGGTAGCAAACTGGCAATTTCATTATATACTGGTAGCAAACTGGCTATTTCATTATATACGGGTAGCAAACTGGCAATTTCATTATATCTGGTAGCAAACTTGCTATTTCATTATATATGGGTAGCAAACTGCTATTTCATATATACGGGTAGCAAACGGCAATTTCATTATATACTGGTAGCAAACTGGCTATTCATTATATACGTGGTAACAAAACTGGCAATTTCATTATATACTGGTAGCAAACTTGCTATTTCATTATATGGGTAGCAAAACTGCCAATTTCATTATATACTGGTAGCAAACTGGCTA
Organism: Hymenochirus boettgeri; assembly: GCA_019447015.1. Classification (NCBI taxonomy): domain Eukaryota; kingdom Metazoa; phylum Chordata; class Amphibia; order Anura; family Pipidae; genus Hymenochirus; species Hymenochirus boettgeri. Next base: position 329,376,913 of record CM033470.1, on the reverse strand, counting down.
TTTCATTATATACTGGTAGCAAACTGGCTATTTCATTATATACTGGTAGCAAACTGGCATTTTAATTATATACTGGTAGTAAACTGGCTATTTCATTATATACTGGTAGCAAACTGGCAATTTCCTTATATACTGGTAGCAAACTGGCATTTAAATTATATACTGTTAGCAAACTGGATATTCATTAATACTGGTAGCAAAATGGCATTTTAATTATATACTAGTAGCAAACTGGATATTTCATTATATACTGGTAGCAAACTGGCATTTTAATTATATACTGGTAGCAAACTGGCATTTTAATTAAGTACTGGTAGCAAACTGGCAATTTCATTATATCTGGTAGGAAACTAGCATTTTAATACTACTGGTAGCAAACTGGCAATTTCATTATATGCCCATGCCCCATTGCCCACTGACTGCTACCTAAAAGTTGTCCACACCCACATTGCCACTGACACTGACTGGTACATACAGTTGCCCCCATTGCCAACTCTTCTGGTACATACAAATTGCCCGTGCCCACAGTGCCACACTCACTGTTATATACAAGTTTCCCATGACCCCATTGCCTACTCTGACTTGTGCATACAAATTGCACCATGCCCACATTGCCAACACTGATGGTATATGCAAGTTGCCCATGCCCCCATTGCCCACTCTGACTGATACATATAAGTTGCCCATGCCCACACTGACTGGTATATCAAGTTGCCAATTTCCAAATTGCCCACACTGACTGGAACATATAAGTTGCCCTGGTCCCACTGCCCATTCTATTGGTACATGCAAGTTAACCATGCCCCCACTGCCCACTCTGACTGGTACATACAGTTGCCCATGCCCCCACTGCCCACTCTGGTACATACAAGTTGCCAATGCACCATTGCCCACCCTTAATGGTACATACAAGTTGCTCATGCCCCACTGCCCGCTCTGACTGGTACATACAAGTTGCCCATGCCCCAATTACCCACTCTGACTGGTACATACAAATTGCCCATGCCCCACTACCCACTCTGACTGGTACATACAAGTTGCCCATTCCCCCACTGCCCACTCTGACTGGTACATACAAGTTGCCCATGCCCCAATTACCCACTCTGACTGGTACATACAAATTGCCCATGCCCCCACTACCCACTCTGACTGGTACATACAAGTTGCCCATGCCCCCACTGCCCACTCTGACTGGTACATACAAGATGTTAATGCCCCAATTGCCTACTCTGACTGGTACACACAAGTTGTCCATGCCGCCACTGCCCACTCTGACTGATTCATACAAGTTGCCCATGCTCCCACTGCCCCCTCTGACTGGTACAATACAGTTGCCCATGCCCCAATTGCCCACTCTGACTGGTACATACAAGTTGCCAATGCCCCCACTAAAAATGTAAAACTTCGAAAATTTTCGAAATTTCTAAAATAATGTCTGAATGCCAAAACTCATGAAGTTTCCTGTACTGGAATTTTTGGCATTGATACATGTTCCCCAGACCATTTACTAGGTCCTTGAGCCATTTACAGAAAGTTGCTATTTATACCTTAATTTTAGGCAGGACTTTCAGACTTTTTTAACACCTATTGACTTCAATGGGTCTGCTTGAGGTTTTCGAATTTTCGGAATTTTTCGAAAATCTGCAAGCAGAAATTATTTCAATGAGTATGGCATCCCTTCAGCTTAGTGTACACCTTTCTGTCCAGCAGTTAGCTTCCTTTGGGATATTTCTAGTTCACTGTTGGATTCCTATGTCCTCCAACGAGCCACGTAAAAAAAAAAGAATTACATGTGGCATGAGGGAATCCGCATCTGGATTATTAGGGAAAGCCTTGTGAAAACTATCAGATGGTCTTAAACACAATCCAATGCTAATCCCTCTCTACATTGTACTAAAACAGCTATCAATGGTACTCACCTTCTGCTAGATTTGCAACCCGTCAAACAAGATTTTCCAGCAAGGACGGCCAATGGTGAGTCTAGAGTTCAAAGGCTGATATTCTCACCATTTATCTTCTACAAAGAAAAAATAGCACAAGTTGTTAGTTTAAGATTTGTAAAACAGGGATACTTATCATGTCATGTCCTGCAAATGGCATTGTTTAATATTGTGGCGTACATGTCCATGCCTTTATCTCTGTTATCCTCCGGGGAAGATCTTGTGTGAGCGATGCTTTTAAACTGCTGTAAACACGGCTGCTGTGTGCGGATGAAGGATTTGTGTTTTCATAACTTTTTAGAGACTAAACTGGCTTCAGAATTCCGTTTGAATGTTTATTACTATCGTACTGTCTGGTGGCTTTTTTCCATAAAGAAATTAGTTATTCATTTAGTGTCATACCACAGATTTAAAGGGCATGTCCACCTGCCTCTTCCCTTTGCTCAATGAGCTTTTTATTAGCTGAGCATGTGCAGAGGGTGGCAGATCTGAGGAACTGCAGAATATCATTGTCAGCTGTCAAAACTTTGATTGACTGCACGAGGGAGGAGATAGGTTACGCTGCCAGGATGGGGGTGTATATTATACTTAAATATCTGGTAACAATACATGTAATAAGCTGGTAAAAACAGCAGTTGGATTGAGGCAGATAACTGACAAGTCACCAGTTTTTTGATTTAAGGGTGGACATGCCCTTTTATAGTCTAGATTGTAAGCCTTTATGTACAAACCCAGATTTAATAAAACTATAGTGTTGGTGCATGGAGGCAGGGCCAGTTATAGCCATTTTGTTGCCCTAAGTCTTCCCTGGTGATCCCTTTCAAACTGAACCTTCCCCCCAACCACCTCTTTGATTAGTCTTGACATATATCGGAAAACACAGCCAAGATGATTGCTTGTATGCCAAAATAGAGGCTACGGGAGATTCCTGATAAGGTCCCTGTCTTTGAATGATGCCCTTCACATTTGAATGAGGCCCTAGTTGTTCTCCTATGTCGCTTATGCCTAAAACAGCCCTGCATGAAAACCAACAATTTTTTTAAAGACTCCAGCGTTCAACTAACTAAACAAGGATTGTGAAACAAGTGTAAGTAATAAGCATACAGGAAAGCAGTGAAATGGTATAAGTAAGCATAGTTAGTTATTTGTCCCAATTAATCTGGCACCCCATTGCCAGGGAACATCCAATTATCACTCCTAATCTATGGTGGTATAAAGGATACAATATTGGTAAACTGCAAAATCAATTTTTTAACGCTACGGTGTTATTTATGACGCCAACAGAGAAAAATCAATTTATTTTTCATTCACAATCACAGTTTTTTTCACAACCACGTTGTGTCATAATCACTAGGTAGTCAATGGACTGTTACATCGTGGTAGTAATATACTGTGATAATGGTATTTACACTGCGGTCATAAAATATCGTCATGGTCATAAATTAGAGATAATGATCAGTGATCACGACTTGTAAAATGGAGTGATATTCACATGGTTCGGTACCGCCATTTTATAGAAATATAATCCTTGGGTGTGGAAAGACCATAGACTCTTGTCTCCTAATTTAATATGGCCTCTACAGGGTTCCTTCAAAAATGAATTTAAAGACCAGAAAACTAAAGGGGTGTAAACTGGGCATCCCACTGACCAACACTAAGCACAGTATAATAATGTGCAGGGTATAATAAGAAAGGCTGGAAAAGGGCAAAACACAGGGCAGCAGTGCACCTTAGACAAACGTCGTTTCCTTGTGTTCCATTTAATCTACATTCTACTTTTACTAGGCCAGCAAATTCCACCTTGCCAAATAATGAACAAGAATTGGTCTCAGAAATGTATACAACAACTGGAAGAATTGAGTGGTCTCTCTTCATCTCTTCGCTAGTGAATAAAGGGAATGTCTCTTCCATTTAATGATCCATATTAGGATATGGGAAGAGGAGAGGACCTTCAACCAAAGGTTGGATGAAAGGCCACAGAAAAAAATGAAGTCATTCAATCCCGTACTGGATTCCATCTTGCCACGTGAGGTAAAGCTGGATATTTAAATAGTCTGGACGGTTTTCTTGCCAAAGCTTGTAAAGTCAAATAAAGATAAAGAAGTTTGTATTATTTCACCTGTATAGGACAGGCTTACAGATAAAAACACCAGGGCGATGCACCAAGAGGCACAGTGCTCTCTCATTGCGGTGGCTGCGTGACTAATTGGAAGTTAACCAACAGCCAGTGCAAGCGATGTATATGCCGATAGCAGCACTCTATCTCAACACTTTTTAACGCCAGCTAATGTCCGGTATTAAAAGTGCAGAAATAGTTAACAGCACTTCACTGGGAGCGCATATAACATCGCTGGAGCCATTGACAAAAGCAGCTCTCGATGCATCACCCCAACTAGTGTGCAGGACATATGAATTTCCAATGAATATTATTAAAGCTATAAGAGATGTGTTTTGTGTTTGAATTAAAATAAAAGATGAACAAATCCTTTTCTTTCTGCCAGTGGTTGTGCAGGATTTGTCAAAATTCCACAAAACAGAAAATACGCTTCACACCCAAGTGGATCGTTCAAATTTGCAACGGATTTCTGACTTTTTGACACTGATTTTAGCCTTAAAGCTGAATTTCAACTTTTAAAACTGTTCTACACTGAATTTTCAACCCAGAATTTCACTGAAAGTGAAGTTCCATCCATCCAAATTCTGAAAAATTCATTGTAGAACATTTGAAAGTTCTGTGTTTCAAGACGAAAATTGGTGTGGAAAATTCCAAAACTTTGAAATCAATGTTAATTTTACATTGAAAATTCTAAAATGTCACTTCAATTGGGCTCAAAGTAGATTTTCAGTTCCACAGAATTTCAAAGGGAAATTAAATAAGATAGGGAGAATATAAGGCATCAGTGCTCCCCTTCAGTCATATACAAATAAAGCAAAGAAGACTGGATAATTTCCATGGTAGCCAAAAAATGAGCTAAATGCAAAACCAGCCAGCCAGTTTCTGCAAAACCAGAGAGCCAGCCAGCCAGTTTCGGCTTTATTGAGCCATCATCAGTGTAGTGCCGGCCTCTGGTTCTGCAATGAGAAGTGCCTATGCTCAGACGTCACTAAGAAATTAATAAGATAGGAAATGAAACACAAAAATTACCCAGAAGTCTTTCAGGGTTATTCAATAAAAGTTCTTAAAAATGGTGCTAATTTTGCCCCAACCATCAGATGTTAGCTTACAAATGTTCAATAAGATCTAATTGGTTGGGGCACCATTTTAAAGGGCATGTCCACCCCCAAAACTATAATCCCCCCAACTACTGGCCCCATTGTGTAGTGTAGTTTAATCCTTACCTCACATCCCAGCTCCATATGTTCTCCTGTAGTCCCCCCCAAAGTCCCAAAAACTGCCCACCAGGAGGATAGCAGAGTCCATATGACTCTGCCTCCTACCTGGCCTCCGGGAGAAGTTTGGCATGCGTACTGCAGCCCTTCTCCCCTCCCTCCCCCTCCCTCTCAGGATTCCCTCCCCTAGCGTATAACCCTTAATATATAGGATTCCCCTGTCCCCCAGCCCCAACCACTCTATTTATATTCTTAGAAAGCTCCCCAAACTTTACTTACCTTCCCTCTTTCCCCCCCTGAAATGAACTCCCGGCAGCCATGTCCGTGGGGAGTCTAGGGAGTCTACGCGCGGCCGATGAAAATTTTCAGCTTCCCGAACGAGTGTTCGGCCGACCCGATCGATAAAGCCTAAAGCTTTATCGTTACTGTGTGTACCCAGCTTAAGTTCCTTATTTGCATATGACTGAAGAGGAGCACTAATCCCTATCTTATTTAATTCTTAGTGATGTTTGTCCACAGGTGTTTCACATTGCAAAACCAGAGACCTATGCTGCACTGATGATGCCTCAATAATGTTGAAACTGCTCTGGGGCTGGTTCTCTGGTTTTGCATTTAGCTCATGGAATGCTGTTAATCCTCTTAGAAGGTATGGCTTTTCCTTAAGGGCTACCATGGAAATTACCCAGAAGTCTTTGTTCTTTATTTACAGAATTTCAACACATTCCGAGGAACCAAATACAAGATTACAATTTACTTACAAATACAAGCTAAGCACATAGATTTGTTCAGCAGGTTCCACTACATAACCCTGATAATAGCTAAAATCCTCATCTAAATAATTACCTTCTTGTGTCAGTAAACACAAGAGATCTGCAAACCAGAGGAAGTTATCGATATCTCTGCATATCCACACAAAATGGAGCCTTTTTAGTTTGTACTGTTCCCAGTCGTCTCTGTTGAAATAGATATAAAATTCCATCAGCAAGGAATCTTTTTCTCCTTAAAATGAAACCATTCAATGAAGATCTCATCCACACATTATTACCAAAATCAATATGGATGAATTTCTTGGCTGCTAGACATTGTTATTATTTGAAACGTTTCTGTTAATCTGAAATGAAATATGAATTGGCTTACGATTACAGCTACTAATCAGGCAGTTTATGTATGTGTGTATTTATTTTCTTATATAGAGCTACATATTCCGCAGAGCTTTATAAATTATTTACTCAATTTACATCAGGCCCTACCCTGAAGAGCTTACAATCTAATCAATCAGAAAGGAATTATAATGCTCACGTTTTAATTATTTACAAACACCCATGTTGATTAAAAGTGATCGGTACACTTAGAATGAGGTCATCTCTGACCCTCCAACAAAATATGCAAACAATGTAATCATTCATTGTATAAATATATATATATATATATATATATAATATATATATATATATATATATATATATATAATACAAGGATTGTGGAAGCACTCTGATTAGACTAATTTACAACTACTACATTTAGTGGAAGGGCTACTGATCTGGTCAAATCTGTGATCACATGAATGAAAAGCCTTTCAACCACATCAAGGTAACCCCAGTCTGGAAGGTCCTAACTTCTAACCTTTTTTACTTCAGTTACCATTAGCAAACTTTTGCATTTCTCATAGTTGTGCATTGGATCCATATAACAGGCTCTCACTCCCCCTAGCCCTTTGGATTTTTAAAATGAGGAAGAGGCCATCCAGTGCTTTATATAAAGGCATAGGACATCACATAAAAGGGGCTGTTGGGTGTGCTATAACCACATGGAAGCTTGACCTGGCTTTCCAATAAATACATAGAATACAAGGCCGCATACATATATTATCTGCACACTGGCATACTTATATACCATAATTTATGGTATATAGCTATTTTATAACAATAGCTATACATGGCGAGAGGCTTATACTGTGTACCTACCAAGCAATATTCGCCCAATCAAATTTGCAATCGATTTTGTATTTATGTATGTATGTATAGTTATTATAAAGTGCCACTTGGAGACAAAGCACTGTACAGTACAAAATACAAAAAGTCATACAAGGGGGATAAATACATAGATTCAGTACAAATATATAATATATATAATGGAAGTGCTAGAGTTTGCCACAAGAGGTAAGGAGGTCCCTGCCCTGTAGAGCTTACAATCTATTTAGGTAGGTAACATACAGATACAATGGAATGGGTATAAGTGCTGGAGTTAGACGATTGCAGTGCAAATAAAACAATTATATTACTGTGCTGGTTACCAGATAGGTAGGATGTAAGTTGTAGGTATATTTATACATATTAGATACCATATACTGTGCTGGTTACCAGATAGGTAGGATGTAAGGGTAGAGTATCATATATAGTATATAGATACATATACTGTGCTGGTTACCAGATAGGTAGGATGTAAGGTAGATTTAACATATATAGATATATAAATATCATATACTGTGCTGGTTACCAGATAGGTAGGATGTAAGGGTAGATTTCATATATAGATAAATAGATACCATATACTGTGCTGGTTACCAGATAGGTAGGATGTAAGGGTAGATGTATATATATAGATATATAGATACCATAACTGTGCTGGTTACCAGATAGGTGGATGTAAGGTAGATTTATCATATATAGATATATAGATACCATATACTGTGCTGGTTACCAGATAGGTAGGATGTAAGGTAGATTTATCATATATAGATATATAGATACCATATACTGTGCTGGTTACCGATAGGTAGGATGTAAGGGTAGATTTATCATATATAGATATATAGATACCATATACTGTGCTGGTTACCAGATAGGTAGGATGTAAGGATAGATTTAACATATATAGATATATAGATACTATATACTGTGCTGGTTACCAGATAGGTAGGATGAAGGATAGATTATCATATATAGATATATAGATACCATATACTGTGCTGGTACCAGGTAGGTAGTATGTAAGGGTAGATTATCAATATAGATATATAGATACATATACTGTGCTGGTTACCAGATAGGTAGGATGTAAGGGTAGATTTATCATATATAGATTATAGATATCATATACTGTGCTGGTTACAGATAGTAGGATGTAAGGGTGATGTTCATATATAGATATATAGATCCATATACTGTGCTGGTTACCAGATAGGTAGGATGTAAGGGTAGATGTATCATATATAGATATATAGATACACATATACTGTGCTGGTTACCGGATAGGTAGGATGTAAGGGTAGATTTATCATATATAGATATAAGATACCATATACTGGTGCTGGTTACCAGATAGTGGGATGTAAGGGTAGATTTATCATATATAGATATATAGATATCATATACTTGCTGGTTACCAGATAGGTAGGATGTAAGGGTAGATTATATATATAAATATAGATACCATATACTGTGCTGGTTACCAGATAGGTAGGATGTAAGGGTAGATTTATCATATATAGATATATAGATACCATTACTGTGCTGGTTACCAGTAGGTAGGTAGGATGTAAGGGTAGATTTATCATATATAGATATATAGATACCATATACTGTGCTGGTTACCAGATAGGTAGGATGTAGGTAGATTTATCATATATAGATATATAGATACCATATACTGTGCTGGTTACCAGATAGGTAGGATGTAAGGGTAGATTTATCATATATAGATATATAGATACCATATAACTGTGCCAGTTACCAGATAGTAGGATGTAAGGGTAGATTATCATATATAGATATATAGATACCATATACTGTGCCGGTTACCAGATAGGTAGGAGTGTAAGGTAGATTTATATATATAGATATATAGATACCTATAACTGTGCTGGTTACCAGATGGTAGGATGTAAGGGTAGATTCATATATGTATATAGATATCATATACTGTGCTGGTTACCAGATAGGTAGGATGTAAGGGTAGATTTATCATATATAGATATATAGCTACCATACTGTGCTGGTTACCAGATAGGTAGGATGTAAGGGTAGATTTATCTATATATAGATATGATATCATATACTGTGCTGGTTACGGATAGGTAGGATGTAAGGGTAGATTACATATATAGATATAGATACCATATACGTGCTGGTTACCGATGGTAGGATGTAAGGTAGATGTATCATATATAGATATTATAGATCCATATAATGTGCTGGTTACCAGATAGGTAGGATGTAAGGGTAGATTATCATATATAGATACCAATACTGTGCTGGTTACCAGTAGGTAGGATGTAAGGGTAGATTTATCATAATAGATATATAGATACCATAACTGTGCTGGTTACCCGCTAGGTAGGATGTAAGGGTAGATTTATCATAATAGATAATAGATACCATATACTGTGCTGGTACAGAGGTAGATGTAAGGGTAGATTTATCATATATAGATATATAGATCTCATATACTGTGCTGGTTACCAGATAGGTAGGATGTAAGGGTAGATTTATCATGATATAGATACCATATACTGTGCTGGTTACCAGAAGGTAGGATGTAAGGGTAGATTATATATATATATATAGAATCATATACTGTGCTGGTTACCAGATAGGTAGGATGTAAGGGTAGATATTATATATAGAATATTAGATGCCATATAATGTGCTGGTACCGATAGGTAGGATGTAAGGGTAGATTTATCATATATAGATAATAGATATCATATACTGTGCTGGTTACCAGATAGGTAGGATGTAAGGTTAGATTTAATCATATTATAGATATCATATACTGTGCTGGTTACCAGATAGGTAGGATGTAAGGGTAGATTTATCATATATAATATAGACACCAATACTGTGCTGGTTACCAGATAGGTAGGATGTAAGGGTAGATATCATATATAGATAATAGATACCATAACTGTGCTGGTTACCAGATAGGTAGGATGTAAGGTAGATTTACAATATAGATATATAGATACCATATACTGTGCTGGTTACCAGATAGGTAGGATGTAAGGGTAGATTTAAAATATATAGATACTAGATTCATATACTGTGCTGGTTACCAGATAGGAGGATGTAAGGGTAGATTTATCATATATAGTATAGATACCATATACGTGCTGGTTACCAGATAGGTAGGATGTAAGGTAGTTTTATCATATAGATATATAGATACCAATATACTGTGCTGGTTACCAGATAGGTAGGATGTAAGGGTGCGATATTTAATATATAGATATATAGATATCATATACTGTGCTGGTACAGATAGGTAGGTGTAAGGGTAGATTATCATATATAGATACCATATAGTGCTGGTTACCAGATAGGTTAGGAGGTGTAAGGGTAGATTTATCATATATAGATACATAGATCCATATACTGTGCTGGTTACCAGATAGGTAGGGTGTAAGGGTAGATTTATCATATATAGATACATAGATACCATATACTATGCTGGTTACCAGATAGGTAGGATGTAAGGGTAGATTTATCATATATAGATATCATTTACTGTGCTGGTTACCGGATAGGTAGGATGTAAGGGTAGATTTATCATATCATATATAGATACCATATACTGTGCTGGTTACCAGATAGGTAGGATGTAAGGGTAGATTTATCATATATAGATACCATATACTGTGCTGGTTACCAGATAGGTAGGATGTAAGGGTAGATTTATCATATATAGATATATAGATACCATATACTGTGCTGGTTACCGAATAGGTAGGATGTAAGGGTAGATTTATCATATATAGGTATATAGATACCATATACTGTGCTGGTTACCGGATAGGTAGGATGTAAGGGTAGATTTATCATATCATATCTACCGTAGATATATAGACACCATATGCCGTGCTGGTTACCAGATAGGTAGGATGTAAGGTTAGATTTATTATATATAGATATATAGATACCATATACTGTGCTGGTTACCAGATAGGTAGGATGTAAGGGTAGATTTAAAATATATAGATATCTAGATATCATATACTGTGCTGGTTACTGGATAGGTAGGATATAAGTGTAGATTTATCATATCATAAATAGATAGATACCATATACTGTGCTGGTTACCAGATAGGTAGGGTGTAAGGGTAGATTTATCATATATAGATACATAGATACCATATACTGTGCTGGTTACCAGATAGGTAGGATGTAAGGCTAGATTTATCATATCTAGATATCATTTACTGTGCTGGTTACCAGATAGGTAGGATGTAAGGGTAGATTTATCATATCATATATAGATAAATAGATACCATATACCGTGCTGGTTACCAGATAGGTAGGATGTAAGGGTAGATTTATCATATACAGATACCATATACTGTGCTGGTTACCAGATAGGTAGGATGTAAAGGTAGAATTATCATATATAGATATATAGATACCATATACTGTGCTGGTTACCGAATAGGTAGGATGTAAGGCTAGATTTATCAAAAATAGATATATAGATACCATATACTGTGCTGGTTACCAGATAGGTAGGATGTAAGGGTAGATTTATCATATATAGATATATAGATATCATATACTGTGCTGGTTACCAGATAGGTAGGATGTAAGGGTAGATTTATCATATATATATGTCATATACTGTGCTGGTTACCAGATAGGTAGGATGTAAGAGTAGATTTATCATATATAGATAAATAGATACCATATACTGTGCTGGTTACCAGATAGGCAGGATGTAAGGGTAGATTTATCATATATAGATATATAGATATAATATACTGTGTCGGTTACCAGATAGGTAGATGTAAGGGTAGATTTATCATATATAGATATATAGTATCATATACTGTGCTGGTTACCAGATAGGTAGATGTAGGTAGATTTATCCTCTATAGATATACAGATATCATATACTGTGCTGGTTACCAGATAGGTAAGATGTAAGGGTAGATTTATCATATATAGATATATAGATACTGTTGCTGTGTTACCAGATTAGGTAGGATGTAAGGTGTAAGATTTACATATATAGATATATAGAATATACTGTGTTGGTTACCAGATAGGTAGGATGTAAGGGTAGATTTATCATATATAGATATACTGATATCATATACTGTGCTGGTTACCGAATAGGTAGGATGTAAGGGTAGATTTATCATATATAGATATATAGATACCATATACTGTGCTGGTTACCAGATAGGTAGGATAGGAAGGGAAGGGTAGATTTAAACCTGCTAATTGAGGTTTCTTGATGTAGAGAGAGGAAAATAGAATTCCAGAGAATGGGAGCCACAAGAGAGAAAGGCGAGAGGAAGCAGTTTGGGATCCGGTTTATTAGAGTCGAAACAATACGTGTGGCCAAGCTAAGTATAGACTGAAGGGGAGAGAGGTGGGAAGCAGGAAGACCAGAAAGTAGTAGGTTGCAATAGTCCAGGTGCAATAGGATGAGAGCATGTATAAGCATAGCTGTGATCGGGAGAGAAATCAGCCATAATTACCCAACATGGCTCCCCCGATTAGCACCTTAATTGATAGGTGGTTTGTCACATTTTAAAGTTTGTATGTATAATTTACATATCTTTTTTATTTAAAAGGTTGGCTTAGTTCATTGTGTGAGTCTGCTGATATTTCACAACAATACTAACCTAAAAGTGAGCATTTGCAGTGCTGTAAATTTCCAATAAAACATTGGTGGACTCACATATGTTATTATTATGGTTATTTCATCATTAGAGATATCATAATTTTTCCACTTAAAGGGTCACTATATACATTCAAACAACTTTACATTTTCTGAATCTATAATTTGAGAGACGTAAAATGGTGGTCCTCACATATTTACCTGTGCTTCCTTTGTCATTAAATTATTGTTTACTAAGGGCTCATTATTCCCCCCCCCCCACACACACACACACACCTCCCTTACTCACTGTCCTTTTGTAGTGTCTGCGACACTTTTAAGTTCTGCACAGCCTCACCATAGACAATGCTCTGCTTACACATCTCCCCTTTTCTTTCTTTTCTCTTAAATGATGCAGAAATTGTCCTGGCAGACAGACAAAAATCCTAGTAAGGGGTCAAAAATGGGGCACATATGATTTCTGCTTCTGGAGTGACAGGTCTTTCCCTGTAAGTGCTTTCATTTCAAATGATATCTCAGAATCTATATCTCAGTTTTAAAATCCAAAAATAGTTTTGTATCTACTGTAAATATTTTTTTGAGTAAAGATACCCTTTAATATTTTCCAAATTTTTCAATAAATGTTGAGTTTCATCACAATATAACAAAAAATGCAAAAAAATAATAAACAAGACATACATTTTTTTTCTCTACAGATTTATGTATACTAGTATAGTATAGTATAGAATAGTATAGTATAGTATAGTATTTGAGGTTGAAAAAAGACATACGTCCATCCAGTCCAACCCATCTAGCAATATCCTCATTTCCTGCCTAACTGTTCATCCAGAGGAGGCAAAACAAACCCACCAAATTTATGAAGGGGAAAAAATTCCTTCCTGACTCCAAGTGGCAATCGGAAATTTCCCTGGATCAACTCTACTTTATGTATCAATACCAGTAACTTGTAACATTCCTTGTTTGCAAAAAACCATCCAGCTTTTTTTTATTAAACTGACCAATGAACCTGCTATAACAACATCCAATGGAAGACAGTTCCATAGCTTTACCGTTCTCACAGTGACAACCCCTTTCCCAACTCTACTTTATGTATCAATACCAGTAACTTGTAACATTCCTTGTTTGTAGAAACCCATCCAGCTTTTTATTAAACTGACCAATGAACCTGTCATAACAACGTCCACTGGAAGACAGTTCCATAGCTTTACCGTCCTCACAGTGCCAAAACCTTTCCCAACTCTACTTTATGATCAATACCAGTAACTTGTAACATTCCTTGTTGTAGAAACTCATCCAGCTTTTTATAAACTGACCAATGAACCTGCCATAAAACGTCCACTGGAAGACAGTTCCATAGCTTTACCGTTCCCACGTGACAAACCCTTTCCAACTCTACTTTATGTATCAATACAGTAACTGAACATTCCTTGTTTGAGAAAACTCATCCAGCTTTATTAAACTGACCAATGAAACTGCCATAAAAAAGTCCATGGAAGACAGTTCCATAGCTTTACCGTTCTCACAGTGACAAACCCTTTCCAACTCTACTTTATGTATCAATACCAGTAACTTGTAACATTCCTTTTTTGTAGAAACCCATCCAGCTTTTATTTAAACTGACCAATGAACCTGCATAACAACGTCCACTGGAAGACAGTTCCATAGCTTTACCGTCTCACAGTGACAAACCCTTTCAACTCTACTTTATGTATCAATACCAGTAACTTGTAACATTCCTTGTTTGTAGAAACTATCCAGCTTTATTAAAACTGAACAATGAACCTGCCATAAACAACGTCCACTGGAGACAGTTCCATAGCTTTACCGTTCTCACAGTGACAAACCCTTTCCCAACTCTACTTTATGTATCAATACCAATAACTTGTAACATTCCTTGTTTGTAGAAACTCATCCAGCTTTATTAAAACTGACCAATGAACCTGCCATAACAACGTCCACTGGAAGACAGTCCATAGCTTTACCGTTCACAGTGACAAACCCTTTCCCAACTCTACTTTATGTATCAATACCAGTAACTTGTAACATTCCTTGTTTTGTAGAAACCATCCAGCTTTTTATTAAAACTGACCAATGAAACTGCATAACAACGTCCACTGGAAGACAGTTCCATAGTTTACCGTCTCACAGTGACAAACCCTTTCCCAACTCTACTTATGTATCAATACCAGTAACTTGTAACATCCTGTTGTAGAAACTCATCCAGCTTTTTATTAAACTGACCAATGAACCTGCCATAACAACGTCCACTGGAAGACAGTTCCATAGCTTTACCGTTCTCACAGTGACAAACCCTTTCCCAACTCTACTTTATATCAATAACAGTAACTTGTAACATTCCTTGTTTGTAGAAACCCATCCAGCTTTTATTAAACTGACCAATGAACCTGTCATAAACAACGTCACTGGAAGACAGTTCCATAGCTTTACCGTCCTCACAGTGACAAACCCTTTCCAACTCTACTTTATGATCAATACAGTAACTTGTAACATTCCTTGTTGTGTAGAAACTCATCCAGCTTTTATTAAACTGACCAATGAACCTGCCATACAACGTCCACTGGAAGCAGTTCCATAGCTTTACCGTTCTCACAGTGACAAACCCTTTCCCAACTCTACTTTATGTATCAATACCTAAATTGTAACATTCCTTGTTTGTAGAAACTCATCCAGCTTTTTATTAAACTGACCAATGAACCTGCCATAACAACGTCCACTGGAAGACAGTTCCATAGCTTTACCGTTCTCACAGTGACAAAACCTTTCCCAACTCTACTTTATGTATCAATACCGTAACTTGTAACATTCCTTGTTTGTAGAAACTCATCAGCTTTTTATTAAACTGACCAATGAACCTGCCATAACAACATCCACTGGAAGACAGTTCCATAGCTTTACCGTCTTCACAGTGACAAACCCTTTCCCAACTCTACTTTATGTATCAATACCAGTAACTTGCAACATTCCTTGTTTGCAGAAACTCATCCAGCTTTTTTTGATACTGACCAATGAACCTGCCATAACAACGTCCACTGGAAGACCTTGTACCTTAGGGCTTGTGATAAAATGTATTAAAATGTTAAATATATATAGGAGGAAATCTGGGCCACAATCTTTAGTAAAATGGAAAAAATTACAGTGAAGACCATCACCCAACAAGGCTTTAAATATTGAATCTTTATGAAATTCTAGTAATGCGAAGAACAATAAAAATAGAGGGACAAACCCTTGATGATGTGATCTCTTTGGTGGATCGTGTCACAGGAAAAAGATACAGGATTTTTTCCATATAGAGAGGGGCCTAAATACAAACATGACTTTTATCATCATGATTAGAAGGAGGCGTAAAGGCCACAATTACGTTTAAATGTTAAACCTAGAAACCACTTTCTCCTATAATTTATGACCTCATTGTTTAATCTTTCATTCATCCCACTTCCCTTTTATTGGGTGGAGGCCTGTTCGGTACTTACTAGCTTAGGGATCAGAGCTAATGATTAGACTGGAAATCAATGCAAGTGATTCAGAGCTGCTGATGCTTTTCCCCTACCATGCATAAATCATACACTCCCTTTGACTAATGAGTTACAACTCATTAATGATATCAACAGAGCTCTGCACAAATCTTAGATAGATAGATAGATAGGTAGGTAGGTAGGTAGATAGATAGTAACATAGTAATTAAGGTTGAATAAAGACATATGTCCATCAAGTCCAACCTATTCACCCTCTTTTTTTTTTTTTTAACCCTACCTAACAGTTGATCCAGAGGAAGGCAAAAAAAAACAGCTAAAAAGGGGGGGAAAATTCCTTCCTGACTCCAAACGACAATCGGAAAGTATCCCTAGATCAACCAGATCTATATGCATTAATACCAGTAATTCTCAATATTTTTTAGTTTTAGAAACTTATCCAGGCCTTTTTTAAAGCTATTCAATGAACTTGTCATTACCACTTCTGCTGGAAGACAGTTCCACAGTTTCACCGTTCTCACTGTAAAGAAACCTTTCCTAACCTGAAGATGAAATTTTTTTTCTTCCAACCTTAAAGGATGTCCACGAGTCCTCTGATTTGACCTATTAGTAAACAAAGCACCAGAGAGTTCATTGTATGGGCCATTAATATATTTTTATAAGGTTATCATGTTCCCATGCAAACGTCGCTTCTCCAATGTAAACAGCCCTAACTTGTCTAATCTGCCTGCATATTCAAGCCCCTCCATTCCCCTTATTATTTTTAGTTGCCCTTCTATGAACTGCCTTTCTTTCCAAGATGTCCCTTTTGTATATGGGATTCCAAAACTGCACCGCATATTCCAAATGAGGCCTTACCAGTGCCTTGTAAAGAGGGAGAATAATATTTTTCTCTCTTGAATCTATTCCCCTTTTTATACAAGACAATATCTTGTTAGCTCTAGCCGTTGCTACCTGGCATTGTTTGCTATAGCTAAGTCTGTTATCTACCAGAACCCCCAAATCTTTTTCCATTATAGATGCACTTAACACAGAGTTATTTATGGTGTAGGTGGCACAGGGATTATTAAATCCCAAATGCATCACCTTACATTTATCAACATTGAATCTCATCTGCCATTCTGCTGCCCATTTTGATAATCTATCTAGGTCTGCTTGCAGCACTTGCACATCATTGGAAGTTCAAATCTCTGCATAGTTTAGTGTATCAGCAAAACACTGGGACTTGTCTCAATGCCCCTTCTAAGTCATTTATAAACAGATTAAACAGAAGCGGCCCCAGTACAGAACCCTGAGGAACTCCGCTTAGAACTTTAGCCCACATAGATGTAGCTCCATTTACCACCACTCTCTGTTTGCGATCCAGTAACCAATTCTCTATCCATGACAAATGTTTTCTTCAAGGCCAACAGTCCTCAGTTTATACATTAGTCGCCTATGTGGCACAGTATCAAAAGCTTTCGCAAAATCCAAATATACCACTGCTGTGCCTGAATCTAACTTCTTACTCACTTCTTCATAAAAAACAATTAAATTTGTCTGGCAGGATCTATTTCTCATAAATCCATGCTGATTACTACTAATAAGATGATCTCTGGAGACAAAGTCAAGGATATGATCCCGTAACAAAGTTTCCATCACCTTCCCTACCACTGATGTTAGGCTTACAGGTCTATAGTTTCCAGGCTGTGAACGACTACCTTTTTTGAATATTGGTATTACATTGGCTTTTTTCCAATCTAGCGGCACATCCCCAGACCATAGCGAATCTGAAAAGATGAGAAACAGTGGTTTAGATAGAACTGAACTAAGCTCTTTTAAAATCCGAGGATGCAATCCATCTGGTCCTGGGGCTTTATTGATATTAACTTTGTCTAATTGTTTCCATACCATATCCTCTGTTAGCCAATGTGAATACTCTTCATTTATTCCCTGCATATTATTACAATCCCAACTGTAAGGACAAGGATTCTCAACAGTAAAATGTAAAAAAAAACGGTTTAGATAGATGATAGAGAGAGAGAGAGAGAGATAGGTAGGTAGATAATAGATTGATAATGGATAGAGAGATAGATGATGGATGGATGGATGGATGGATGGATGGATGGATGGATGGATAGATAGAGAGATAGATAGAGAGATAGATAAGTAGGTAGATAGATAATAGATTGATAATGGATAGAGAGATAGATGATAGATAGATAGATAGGTAGATAGGGAGAGAGAGAGAGAGAGAGAGAGCGAGAGATAAATAGGTAGGTAGGTAGATAGAGAGAGAGAGAGAGATAGATAGCTAGATAGATAGACGCTAAATTTGCCGACTTACCAGTGGCTCACCACTTCAAGGAAGCAGCTCATTCCCTAGCTAGCCTCAAATGCATGATTATAGATGGGCTATCTAATACTGAGATGAGATCCAACATTAATAGAGATAAATTCTTATTGCAAAAGGAGGCAAGATGGATTCATACTCTGGACACTCTTAACCCTAAGGGACTCAATGAGCAACTCTTACTACATTGCTTCTTGTGAATCTTTAATTTGCCTGCTTTTACTATTCCTTTATGCTATCACTAACTGCCAACTCCATTATGTACTACTGTTTCCTGGCACACGGTGTAGAGCTGCAAAAGTATGTTTCTACTTTGTTACGTGGTTTGGACAGGACACGAGTAGCAAAAAGAGGATTTCTGAAGGTTTGAGGACTCTGTGCATGTGTTTAGGGCTATATATACCGTCTTGAGAACGGTCCGGGGTAGGACCGAAACGCGTAGACAGCCACTAATAAATGGATTTCTTCGATAAACCCTAGGAGTGCTCCTTTACTACACCTCGACTATATATATATATATATATATATTATTATATATATATATATTTTAAAAACAAGAGAAATGTTAAGGAAAAGCCTCTAATATATATATATTTTTTTTTACATTTTTAAGTCAACACCCCTACCTCCTATTCTTACTTGTAACTCCTGCAATAAAGCTTTTAAACTTACACACGTCAACATTGCCCGGCCTCCAGACAATTCTCTAACACATCTCCTCTTTGTCTCTCCACTGGCAGTCCATCACACAAAGGATCGAGTTTAAGCTGCTTACCCTGTCCTATAAAGCACTATCCAAAACAGACCCTCCATACATCTCTGAGCTGATCCACATATACCGTCCCAGGTATCTCTGTTACCTCCTCTCTCCAAATGATATTCTCCTCTAATCCTCTTTTGTCACCTCTTTCAATGATCGGATTCAGGCTTGTATCTCCTCTTTGCTCTGGAATTCCCTACCACCATCCATCCGTCATTTACCATCCCTTTATATCTTTAAATGTTACTTTAAAAACCCACCTCTTCAGGCCAGAACATAACCTGGCCTAGACATTACCCCTCTCACTGACCCAACCTGATCCGACCTGCTAATCAAACTCCACTGCCAATCTACCACACAATGATTTAGGGGTAAATTGTTAGAACCACCCTTTCCTTAAGTAGCTAATACCCAGCCTCTAAAATGTTGTGTTTGATGATTAATGTGAGAATATTACTGCACCATCATAAACCAATCAATAAACGTCGCCACCTTTTCAAATCAATTTCCCATCTATTTTATGATATGATTATGACCATGAGACCAAGAATGATCTTGTAATTGATTTATAATACATAAGGCTAGGTATTTTCAATGGGGAGGTGCAGTGGCGAGAATCTGTATTACAGTCACTCAGTGATGTCACTGAGCGACTTCCTGTATTCCATTGCCCCTCCCCCTGTTAATTATTGACAGACGATGTTCGTTCCTTTTTTCTCTTTTCAATTGGTACGGTAATGAACTATTAATACACTAAACAGGGATTCCTATATAAATGACTAATACAGGGAGGGGGAGAGACAGTGGAAGGGAAGGGGGAGAGTGTGTCTGTGCTGGGGTTATAAGAAATAATACGCTGCCTACGGATATACGGATTTACTTCATCTCGGAATTCCATGCCCTGTATGGTCATGGAACTCCTTGGGGGGCGAAATATCCTTATATTACACTACAGGTAGCGTGTAATCCCTTATATCACAATTCTGTGTTTTGTCTGATTGATCTTCAGCTGTAGCATAATGTAAAAAGTGGAATTTATACTTCTTTCCATTGAATCCTAAAGGCATGACTAAACATGAGATAATATCCCGCCCTCTAAGGCTCGTTCACATTAAACACGTTTAATGGCGTTTGCGGTAATACATGCGTAAAAAAAACAAATAAATGAAATTCACATTGGAATGCCATAATACCATTGACACTACTGTGTTTTCATGCGTTGCGTTGCATTTTTTTAACACACTGCTTGCTGCTTAATGAATGGGGAAGAAGAAAACAATGCATAAAAAGGCACAACGGACAGTTTCATGCCTTTTTTTGGTAATTTAAACGGCATATCCACCCTTTCTACAAAAATGTAATGTGTTACAGGGCACCCCCCAAAACCCCAGTTCCATATAACTCCACCACTGCTTGGTCCACGCCTCCTCTGCTATTGCCCTAAATGTGCAGGGGAGGCTCTTTCCATAATGGCCATCAGCCATTGGCCGTGCCGTAACTATAAATTGCACTTGACTCCTCATCCAAAGGCAGCACTAAAGATGAGACATTCCAAGCAGTGACAAATGTTGACACAAAGGGAGAGAGATTATAAGGATATCACTTGGAGAACATTAAACTAAATGTAGCACTGTGCATATCCAACTTGTAGTGACAAACAAATTTATTAAATGAAGCCAATGTGGTAGCTCGACATATATGTTCTGGGGTTGCTTCAGACTTAGCAGCCCAAGAGGTGGATACAGCCCGGGTAGAATGCGCCTCTACCTGCTCTGGAATAGAAACTTTAGATGCCTGATAGGCTGCAACAATGCCTGTTTGGGCCATCAGCCAATAGCTGCTTAAGAAGTATAAAGAATCTAGCAAAGATTCTTCCTAGATTCTTCCTTGCGGCCCTGACAAGCACCCTTTGGGGCTTAAAGGGGTCCCGCAGCTCGAACCGGGACCCCTTAAGCCCCAAAGGGCCCTTGAGGCACTGACAAGTGCCTTTGTTGGGGGTCCCACAGCTCAAACTGGGACCCCCGGCGGGACCCCCGGCTGCCCTTGGGACCCCCGGCTGCCCTTGGGCAGCATCTTCTGTCTTCCATCCGGTGACACCAGCTCCGCTGATGCCACCGACACCAAGAAGTACCCCTGCGACTGCATGGGGTACCTCCGGCGCAGGTGGCCTCAACAAGGCCGATGTTACCGGCGTCTTGATCCAGTGTCTTCTTTCTTCTGCCATCTACTTCGATGACTTATGAGCTCCGTGGATGTTTGCTCCTCTTTATATAAGTTTGTAGAAAACCCTAATCCATTTCTGATTGGTCAATTTTTCAATGCTTGGTTTACATGGTTTACATTAACCAATCAGATTTCAGAAAATCGGAAAATCTGATTGGTTAATGTAAACCATGTAAACCAAGCATTGAAAAATTTACCAATCAGAAACTGATTAGGGTTTTCGGCAAACCAATATAAAGTGGGGAAAACCTCCGCGGAGCTCAGAAATCATCGCAGTAGATGGTAGAAGAAATAAACGGCTAGCAACATCGGCTCCGCTGAGGCTGGCGGTGCCAGCGGGCTCACTGTCGGCTGCAATGAGCCTGCCTGGCATCGGCGACCTCATTGGTGTTGGTGTCGCTAGCCCGATTCAAGGTGTCGCTAGTTCCGGTTCAAGATGCGGGACCCCCATCAAAGGCACTTATCAGTGCTGCAAGGGCCCTTACAAGGGCCAGGGAGGGGAGTCCCGGTTCAAGCTGCGGGACCCCTTAAGCCCCAAAGGGCCCTTGTCAGGTCCACAAGTGCACTTCTTAATGCCGCAAGGGCCCTGATAGGGCCGGGGAGGGGGGTCCCGGTTCGAGCTGCGGGACCCCTTAAGCCCCAAAGGGCCCTTGTCAGGGCCACAAAGGTTCTTGTAAGGAACCAGGAGGGGGTCCTGGTTCGAGCTGCGGGACCCCTTAAGCCCCAAAGAGCCCTTGTCAGGGCCACAAGGGCACTTCTTAGTGCCGCAAGTGCCCTGATAGGGCTGGGGAGGGGGGTCCCGGTTCGGGCTGCGGGACCCCTTAAGCCCCAAAGGGCCCTTCTCAGGGCCACAAGGGCACTTCTTAGTGCCGCAAGGGCCCTGATAGGGCCAGTGAGGGGGGTCCCGGTTCGAGCTGTGGGACCCCTTAAGCCCCAAAGGGCCCTTGTCAGGGCCACAAGGGAACTTCTTAGTGCCGCAAGGGCCCTGATAGGGCTGGTGAGGGGGGTCCAGGTTCAAGCTGCGGGACCCTTTAAGCCCCCAATGGCCCTTGTTAGGCCCACAAGGGCACTTATAAGTGCCGGGGAGGGGGGTCCCGGTTCGAGCTGCGGGACCCCTTAAGCCCCAAAGGGCCCTTGTCAGGGCCACAAAGGTTCTTGTAAGGAACCAGGAGGGGGTCTCGGTTTCGAGCTGCGGGACCTCCAAGCGTCAAGCCGCGTTGTCGGGTGTTTGAGTTTTGCCGAACGTTCAAAAATCCTCGAATGTTTGACAATTACCGAAAATGGCACGCGGAAACCGGAAGTAGCGCATGTGTGTGCTACATCTGGTTTTTATGCTGTTTCTCGTGCACGGGCATGTTTCCCAGACCATCTCCCAGGTCCCAGGAGCCTGTAAGGTAAGTTTACACTGCAATAATTCAGAAATACCCCATTGACTTTAATGGGTCCATTTTCGGACTTTCGAACTTTTTTAGAAGTTCGAAAGTTTGAAAACGGACCGAATTTTCGAAAGTTCGGCCATCTCTAGCCCAGGAAAATTATTTTAAACCGGCCTCAAATTCTTTAGTGGTCAGAGTACGTTAACACAAGCGCTGTCAGGCTGAGGGAGAACCAATTCACCAGTATGTTGCTGAGCTACGTCAGTTAGCTGCACCCTGCAGATTTAGGAATTAGGGAGCAGCTTATTGAAAAAATTGCCAATTCTAAACTTAGAGAGAGACTGCTTATGGAGCCAGATGCACTGACTTTGCAAAGAGCCATGGATTTGGGCTGTCAAATGGAAATGGCTCTGCAGGAGGCAAGTAAAATGCGTTGCTCCGCACAGAATTCTGAGACCCCAGTTCAGGTACAGAAACTGACTGACAGCACATCAAATGTATGTTTTAACTGTGGTGGTAACTGCCATAGGGGGACACCAAACTGTGTCCTGCACAAGGAAAACGCTGCAGGCGCTGTAACAAACTGAATCATTTTGCAAAATGTTGCCTGCCGTTTTACCCCAAATGCATCTGTTCATAACTCAGAGCAACCTGACCAGACAAGTGATGACAGGCAGGTTTATGCAGTGGGAAAGGATCAGGCAAACTTCAAACTCTGCCACTGTGTAATCGCCAATGTCACTTTTCCACTGCTTTTAGACACAGGCGCAAAGGTTTCCATTTTGAATGCAGCCACTAATGCCCATTTTCGTCAGTACCCACTCGACTAGAGACTCTCACTACCCTAACGGGAAACAGTAACAGCAAAATCTCTGCCTTGGGTATGGTGACATTGCCTGTCACAGACCAAAACAAGCATTTGGGCAGTTTTACATTATATATCACTGAAACCGGAGCCAATCTAATGGGATTAGACTTGTTTCATGCCCTTGGCTTTAAAGTTCTGGATCAGGCGCATGCTGAAATATGCCTAGTCCACAATGTCTGGAAAGAAAAATACCCACAGACCTTCAGTGGACACAGGTGCAGTCACAAATTTTCTCATAATCCTATGCTGAACTCTCAGATACCTCCAGTAATCCAACCCCTGCACAGCCCCTATTAGCAATTAGGACAGCAGTTGAGGAAGAGCTGCAGAAACTCCTGCAAGAGGATATTATAGAATCTATGAACTCAACCTCATTGGTTTCCAACTTAATAATTGTCAGCAAGAAATGGGCAAATTCCACTATGTGTTGACCTTCACCTGGTAAACAAGACAATCACCCCTGACTCTTAACCACTACCTACTACAGAGGATTTAATATCCCAATGTCATGGATAAAAAGTCTTCTCTAAATTAGACCTCCGTAAAGGCTATTTACAAATCCCTCTCACACCACAGGCCAGAAACCTGACAGCTTTTATCACACATCTGGGGCTTTCCCACTTTAAACGCATGCCTTTTGGTTTGTGCTCCGCTCCAAGCTGTTTCCAGAAAATCATGGTCACTGTTTTTTCAGGACTCCCTGGTGTCGCCATTTACTTGGATGATATCCTTATTGTCTCTGGAGGAACATGATACAACCCTTAACAAAGTTTTCCACAGATTGCTGGAATACAACCTCACCCTCAATGAACAGAAATGTGTCTTTGATTTTGTGGGCCACAGGCTCTCTGCACGAGGCACCAACCTTTGTCTCCTGTGATGCTTTCACTGTTGCTTTAGGTGCAGTTTTATAACAAATCCAAAATGGTGAAGAGTACCCTGTTGCTTTTGCCTCTCGAGCTCTCTCATTCAAAAATATTCTGCAGGGGAGCGTTAGCCTGTATATGGGCATGTGAACGATGGCATCACTTCCTATATGGTAGAACAGATCATCAAGCCCTCACATCTTTGCTGTCTACATCAGTATCTGGTCACTGCCCACTTCTTATACATCGATGGTCAGATAGGTTGTTTCAGGAAAGTTAAACCAAGAAGCAGATTTTTGTCCCGTGTTATCCTCAAACCAGCAGAGGGTATAGATGATCAGGAAGAAGACAAGACCCTCATGATAGCTAATTCACCAGTCTTTACAGTTACACCACAGGACTTGGTAATCGCATCCCAGAATGATCCTGTGATCCAATAATTACTGACCTACTTACAGGGTGAGTGGCCTTCTCCAACCATACTTCCAGAAAACCGAGTTGTCACCTTGGAAAGGTGTTTGTCTGTTGCGAGGACACAGAGCAGTAATTCCAGCCACACTGAGGGAATCCGTTCTTAAAATGGCACATGAAGGACATTTGGGTGTAGTGCAAACAAAACAACGTTGCAGAGAAGCAGTGTGGTGTCTGGAATAGAGACTTTAGTTCGTAGTTGTGAACCATGCTTAATGAGTGGCAAAACACTTAAGCAAACAGCAGCACCATTCATGGAGTGTCACAAGCAAGTCTGATGATTGGTCAGATCTACGTACACCTCTGAGAAGCTTAAGACCACCAGTTGAGGTTGCCGAACCCTTAAACCTGCGAGTTAGAGTAGAGAGGTACCAGGTCAAAGCAAAAACTTACAGTGATGCTAAATGAAATGCCAGCACCAGAACCTTCATCCCGGGACAGTGAGTGAGAATGAAAAAAAACCCATCCAAATCAAAGTTTGATCCAAGCTTATCCAATCCCATACAAATCCACAGTCAGACAGGGCCTGTAACCTACAGACTACAGGATGGCTCAACTTGGCATGTGAGCGGCTTAGTACCAGTTCAGAATCCGATGATCAGGCAAGACACTGCCCCCAACTGGCTTATGTGGGATGATACACCCCATATTACAAGGCAGCCACAAACATGAGAAAGCCCAAACAATATCTCGCACTCTCATGATCTGGCAAGAGGTGTTTGAAGGAATTCAGAGCATACCAAAACTTTGCCAAGGCACCTCAATGACTATGTACTCCACCCTTGGACCCATCTGCAAGGAGCTTGTATGTTCTCCCCGTGCTTGCGTGGGTTTCCACCGGGAACTCCGGTTTCCCCCACAATCATAAAGACATACTGATAGGTTGTATGTGTCACATAAATGCGCTTAGATTGTAAGTGTATGATGTGAATGTATCCATGTAATTGTAAACTGCTACGGAAGATGTTGGCGCTATATTAAATCCACAATAATAATAATAGTTTTGACTCTGGTCCTACCTATAAGGAGGCAGGACATTATCTCATGTTTAGTGCTGCCTTCGTATGAGAAGGAATGTAATATTTTCAGTGCTGGAATTCATGGTGATAATGACTCTTAAATGTGACAAAACAAATATCGTACTTCTGCAACAAGATCTGTAAATAACAGATAAATACATACAACAGATGGTTAAGTATCGATGCAAATGGAGTTACACCAATGCCTCCAGCAACACATAGGCTGATCTTGTAATTTAAAACTTCTTCTGAGGGACTTCCAAATGGGCCGTCAATATGTAATCTGCAAATAAATGGAGATACAAGGATTACATGCAGCCTTGCACCCACTAATATACTTTATTTGATACAATTATTGTATAACATGTTATTTAAGTTCAGCACAAATACATATTTTCTCATTTCAATGACCACAATTTGCCCATATGTTGATTTCTCTGTTCATGAGTCAAAGAACTGACTTCCTGTTTGCAGTCTCCTAATGGATTGATTCAGTTGCTCAGTAGAGATCTGAGAATGTTTGTCCCATCCAACAGCCAATCAGTAGAAATTACTGTTAGGAACATTCCAAGGAAGTGGTGCATCCTGGGAAAAAGGACCATTGCAGAACCTGAAACCCCTGTGCAACCTGATGAAGAACAGATTCTCTCTATACTTTACCTACGTGGGATCAGTATTCAAGGTTATGACATGATTCACTGAAAATCATGTGAGATAATTAGTTAAAGGGCCATTAAAAAAAAAAAACTTGTCAGGTATCTGCCCACAACCCCAACTGCTATTTTTACTAGTTAATTACATGTTTGTAACCAGACATTTAATGATTTGTCCTAATTTCTTCTGGCAAAGGTATCTGCCTCCTCCCTATGCTCAATGAGCTTTTTATAAGACTGAGCATGTGCAGAGGAGGCATCAGGTGAAACAGCAGTCAATCATTGGCTGTGATGTCAGTTGTATCATCTTTGATTGGCTGCATGGAGGTAGAGGCCAGCTTACAATAATTATATGAAAAAATCTGGTTAGTAATGCAGGTAAAAAAAGGTGCAAAATATATCAGTTGGGGTTGGGGGCAGGTTACTGACATTTTACCAGTTTTTTTGTTTTAAGTGTGGACATGCCACTAAAACTGGAAGAGTCTAATATAGATAATGATTGCATTGAAATATAAGACATCTCTGTTAAAGGCTATGTCCACCCCTAAAATAAAAATTTAATATCATGCTCCCCCATGTCCCCCAGCCCCAACCGCATGTTTTTTTTTTTTTAAAAGCCCCCCAAACTCTTACTTACCTCCCCTCGATCCTCCGCCGCACTGCCGGCCCTCTGCTTGCAGAATGCAAGCAGAGGGCGGGACCGCAGTCGCGTCTGTGATTGGCTGAGCGGCAGCCAATCACGACGCGGCTGCCGTCATTCAGTGCAGCGGAGGAAAGCGGAGAGTAAGTAAGAGTTTGGGGAGCTTTTTTAAAAAAAAATCATGCAGTTGGGGCTGGGGGACATGGGGGAGCACATATTAGGGGATTTGTGCTAGGGGAGGGATATGAGAACGGGAGGGAGAGGGAGGGAGAGGGAGGGGGAGGGAGGGGGGAGAAGGGCTGCAGCACGCATGGCAGGAATCTCCGGGAGGCCAGGTAGCAGGCAGTGTCCTATATGGACCTGCTAGCCTCCTGGTGGGCAGTTTTTGGAACTTTGGGGGGGGACTACAGGAGAACCAGATGGAGTTGGGATGTGAGGTAAGGATTAAACTACACTACATGGTGGGGCCAGTAGTTGGGGGGATTATAGTTTTGGGGGTGGACATGCCCTTTAACTGCTGAATTCAATGCCTAGTTGAAATGTGTTTTTTTTTTTTGTAAAACAGTTCAATATTAGGCTGGAAGGATCCAGCAATTGCTAAGTAGCCACGGAAAAAATGTTACTGAAGACAAAACAAAAAAATGACTGCATCCCCCTTCCCCTGCAATCCACAGATCTGTTTCATGGGCAGTGTCATTGGTAGCCCGTATTTCTCATCATTACATATGATGGGAGTATTACCAAAGACTTTTGATAATTAGGCACTAATGGGCCAATGTGCGTTGAGCCGCTACTGGCTATTTTAGCCTTAAAGTTGCCTATAGCGACTCTTTATGATGGAATCTTAAATAGCTGGGAGTGGGTTTACCCCATTCGCGATGTATAGAGAGACACTTTAGGCTCGCTGCATTGAATTACAGGGGCGAGAGTGATATCATCTCTCTATACATCACCCCTTAAGCTCTAACTGTAGTAGACAAGTAAAAAGATGTCAAACCCCTTAAACTGTGTTGTATATCCATATTTATTAAGGCATGGCACCGCTATTCTGTGATACCGCACCTTTAACAGATGCTATTTTTACGGTGATTTACAATCGCGATCATAATTGTAAGATTTCCTATACAATACCATTTCGGTATTCTAGTATGACATAATTCTATGACTGCGGGTGTAATTTTAGGCTAACCCTAATAAATAGGCCCCCTAGTTTTTTATTGCGTTATTGTTTTTCCATTATTAAAACAGACTTTGTTGTCTGCTGAAAGTTTCCAATGATTAAGGATGAACCAAACCTGATTTGCGGTCAAAATTAATGGTTCCGTTTTTGAAATGTTATTGTTTGAATCTACAGGTGAAATTTTGCCAAAGGATTTCGAAAAAACTAGAAAATTTTGGATGTGTGTTGAAAAAGTCAATAACAAAAATAAGCAATGGAAAATGTTTATAACGTCTCTGCTGTAAAATGGTAAATATAACGGTTTTACAGTCTTAACATGATCCTGAAAGCAACTCTCTGTTACTGCAAGATAAACTGTTCCTTATGAACACACCTTGGAATTTCCAGACTCTGCGGGGTCATGCAGGAATCCAATAAAACATGGAACTCTTGCTTGCATCACAACTTTTGTGCTTGTTTCCTGGGAAACCGTTTTTCTAACTCTGCAGTATCCGAGTTTCAACAGCATTATAATTGGACATAATGTCACAGCAGGATATGCACTGTTGTACTAAGACTTCCCTTTACTAAATCATTATTATTAGAGGTTAAGTCCAAGAAGCCATTTAGCATTAACCGTGCACAAAACACATCCAGCCTAAACAATTTGCGGTTACTTTTACATAAAAGAAATGCATTTCAGACATTATTTTCTGAAAATATGTTTTATGTATAATATATAGCCAATTTTACAGATAATGCTAAAATGAAATAAATACAGCTTTGAGTGTATTCGCAGTTTGCAAATAACGGGAACAGGGGTACTGTATCATTGATCATTACAGAGGAAGGTTTAGTGTTGAGTTATAGTAGCCCTTTATGTTGAGGAGTAAAAATGGTTAAAACTGCAAGGTTAACTCAAGCTCCATACACAAGTACGGCGAGGTACACACGGACCAATTTTTCGGCAGACAGTTTGCCGCGTCCAATTGTGCAGTCCATGCATCACCCAATTGATTAAAATACAGAACTATTGATTGTTTGGCCTGAAATATCTGCTTATGTGTACCACATTGGGCGATGATCTAATGTGCATACACCTATTGGCCCACATCATTAGATCATAAAGATCGGCCCTGCTGGATCCCTTAATGTCGGGGACGCTTTAGCATTGTTATCCTTGGAATGTCTCCTGACTGCTTCCTCACTTCTCTTCTTCTGTAGTTCAGAACATTGTACCGGCTACTACCAAGCAGTATGTCTGTATCAGGATCATTAGATAAATCCCATTTGGAGCAATTGTCTAATGATCCTTCTAAATTAAATTTATCAAGTGCACTTAGCTTAAGGGTCAGAAGAACATGATCAATCCCTACATTCCAAATCGATAAATGAGTCACTAATGCCATTACAGTAGCCATAGATAAACCACATTAACCATCACGTTAATCAACTACAAACTGGTAGCAGTCTACGTATATGTAGCTTTTATTGATTTAATATTTTATTATTTTTAGTCTAATGCCTTTAATTATTATCCCCTTTAACTACATTTTAGCCCTAGTTATATATATTTGGGGTAGGACTTGTACTCAGTGCTGCCCCGTTACTGTAAAAAACATTACAGGCAGTAAAAAGCAATCTAATAATTAAAATGTACATAACCCCCCCCCCCCACGTGCTATTCAATCACAAGAAATCTGCTGGAATTACTTAGCATCTGACAGGTATCATCCCACACAAGGGAATGGTTATAATTCTGCAATGTTCAATGGTTCCTATGGGAGAGAATATTCAAAGCGAAACATCAAAAATGACAGCTGTAAATGGTCTTTTTCAGAAATAAATGAATAGAACACTGTTGGTAACACGCCATAGTTTCAGCCCACCTACTCTTATTGTATCTCCTCATTAGGGGTTTACAATATGGAATGTTACCAACCTTCAACATTAACTCACTATACTGTATATAGTAAACAGGTAAATCCTAGTAACTCATCATTTTTTTCGCTGTTCCTTGAGATCATTGTATTTTAACAACAAATAATTATAGAAAAAAATAATAATCAGTAAAGCAATCAATGAGACCGATAGTCCATGCTAAGCTTTGAAGAACATTCTATAGTTCCATAGAAATGTCCAAACCCGCCATGTTTAATTCTGCCAGAAGGTTTGCAGAATACCAGTAAATCTTGTCATTGAAATTTATCATCAAAATGTTGGCATCTGAATTTCACATCCATTTGGCCTCAAAATTTTGTTTTGGGAATGAAATTTTAATAGTGAAAAACAGGAATTTGTTTTGCAGAAAAATTTGGTCAGTTGTAGTAGTTTCCACAAAGAAATTTTGCTGACAAAAACGATAATTCCATCAGAAAAGATTTGTAACAAAATAATGTGACATCCCCTACACTTTCTTCCCAAGAAAATGCAACCAAGCAGGGAGTGTCAGCCCAGATAAATGACCCAAGGTAACTAGTTAGGACCTTCCATACTGGGGTTACCTTGTTGTGGTTGGAAGGCTTATCACTTTTATGCATAAAATTGTAAATAAACCCTGTGTATTAGCACGGATATTATGATATTATATGGGGCCCAGGAATATGTATTGATAATCTTTTCCCTTGTTTGTTCTAATGTTTTGGTCAGATCAGTAGCACGTCCACTATACAGTATGTAACAGTAATGTTGCCATAGGGTGCTCCCACAGCCCCCTTTTGTGTATGCATTGTAGCAGAGTTTCTCTGCAGGAAGATAGGCCAAACTTGTGGTAGTAGCACCCCGATCACTAGGGTTGCCACCTTTGCCTTTAAGAACTGAACACGTTTGAAATTTACATGCATAAAATGGTGCATGCTGTATGGCTACACTGAAATCAATGACATCTGCATTGTGCTTCTAATAGAATGCTAACCAGCCTCTTGTCATGTAGATTTTATGTGTGTTCAGGTCTTAAAGGCAAAGGTTCAATCCTACCCAACACGGCCCTTTAATTGGAGGTCTTATGCCTTGAAGCATTGGATGGGAGGCCGCTTCCCTCCTTGTTAAAGCCAGTAGGCGGAGGGAAGTTATAGCCTTTAATACTTATGCAAGGCAAGGTCAGTGAGACAACCTTCCCATGAGAATGCAACCAAGCAGGAAGTGTCAGCCCAGGTAACTAGTTAGGGCCTTCCATCCTGGGGTTACCTTTAAATGGTTGGAAGGCTTCTCACTTTTATCCATAAAATTGTACCTAAACCCCTGTGTGCACTAGCACAGATATTGTGATATTATATGGGGCCCTGGAACGTGCATTGATCATCTTTTTCCATCTCTAGCTTTGCATGGCTGACTGTAATCATTTGTTAATTACACAAGAGAGTTCTAAATGCAATTTCAACGTGAGCCCATATTTTGTATGAATAATATTTTATTCTTAGTTGTTGTACCACTTTTGTTTTAAGCAAATAAACTGCGATGAAATTTCGGGTGAGAGGAACGCACAAAATAGCATCCACTGAATGACTTGATTAAAACGAATGCAGCTGTATTTAGTGTAAGAGCGATCCCGCCCGTAATAATATGTTTCAACATGAGCCTGTTTTTGTGACATGAGCACAGCTGCTACGAGCTGGGGTGTATTTTAAATAGCTGCAGCTGCACTTTCCTTAAAAGCTACAGAATGGATATAGCGCAGACTTATGGATTAATGAGCTTAGATGTCAGATGCCTTCCTCTTGCCTAAATGTTCCCCATAACTATCTTCTTTCCTCTAAGGTTACTCAAAGTTTGTTCCCACATAATTTTACACTGAAAGGATAAATAAAGGTTGAAAAGTTTATTTGCGTGTGGCAATCATGTATAGCTGAATCATAGAGTGTAAAAATGGAGAATCTAAAAAAGATTTCTAGTAGAAAGTGCAGCTGCCATCACTGCAGCTCCTTTTCAGTCTCTCTTGCAGAGTGGTAGATAATTTAATCACTCCTGTCTCATATTAAGTTTCTCTGCCCCATCTCATGCACAATTGCACACAGAAACTGGGCGCACATGTTAACTCACTGAGCAAGGAACTGAGAATAAGCAGGAATAGTTGCAACTGCCCCTTTTAATAAAAGCGGTTTTCAACCTTAACTTCACCTTTAACCAATTTATTGTCAAATCACCATCTGACTCCTCCTTCCATCTGATATGTTTGGTAAACTCAGCAATGGGAGAGGGAATTTTAAACACATTCCAACTGTCACTATTTCAGTTACAGCAAAAATGCACAGAGCAGAAGAATGTATGATAATAAGGCACTTGATTGACATCTGAAATGTAAGAAGTTACTGAAAGATATCTAAATAAATAAAGAACAGCTCAACATAAAAAGGTACAGTGATAGTTGAAAAGAATTATAGTTTCCAGTAATGGGTGATTCATTTTTTTTTTCAGTATTGATGCCCTTTAATTAAAACGAATTCCTTTGTCACTGCAAGAACATAGTAACTTACAAAGTCTTATGATTCCTTGATATATTAAATCTTTTTTTTTTTTTATTGTGCACAAATTAAATTCCATCCTTCCAGACACAGGCAATGTTGTAATAAAATATCACTTGATGTTATTGCTTTTCCTATCTGTACATTACATATGTCATTTGCCTACTGAATCCCCTAATTGATACTTTGGTATTACTAAAAACGATTCACAAATGTAATTTTTTCCCTCGGACATTTAGATGTTGCCAATTACGTGGCAAATGGATTATGTATTCCAAACTCCGCTTCATTCAACGTTCCGATAAATTAAATAAGCGGCTCTGATTGTTTTAAGAATATTTTTTATTAAAGTTGGTAAAAATGATAACAGATTTAGCAAAAATATGAATATTATTATGAATCAAATTCATATATTATTTCCTAGTATATAAACAGCTGTGCCTCCCGTTCTTTAATAAAACCAGCAGGAGCCGGGAGAGAAGGTAAGGTACTTACCCGATTGCTCCCCCCTTCGCCGCAGGTAAGACATAGCTCCTTTACCTACCATTCTTCAAATAAACTGAATAACAAAATGTTGTTTTTACCAGTGTAGATACCCTTTAGAACACACCAACTTAACATCTATAACATCTAAAATAGATTTTAAATTGACCATAAATGGAAACTATAATTCTTCCCAACCACCACTGTATCATTTTTATGTTGATCTGTCCCCTATTTCTTTACATATCCAATCTAAAACTTCTTATATTTCAGCTGTCAATCAAGTTCCTTGCTCTCAAAAGCTATTCTTCTGTGAGTAGTTTTACTGTAGCTGGAATGGTGACAGAGTTTTGAAAGTTGGAATGCTGTGTGCAAGCTTGACAGTTGGATTGTGGGGGAAAAGTCAGGTCAGATGGAAGTGGGAGTGGTTAAAAGAGGGAGATAGGATCCTGCTCCTAAACAAAATCTGTGCTGGATTGAAAGCATGCAGCAACACACGCAAATCAGAGTAAGCGCTACTTGCATATATTCAATTATAGATTAAGATGAGGCATAGTAATTTTTTCAGTATAGTGTCCCTTTAATAGCGATAGAGTAATTGGAATATACATTTCTAAAAACAAAATTTATTGAATGTAACACTGTAAAGGTAGGTCCATATGCTGCACATACAGTACGTCTGTTTTCCGGTTCCCTCTTCTCTAATCATGTACAGTAAATAACATTTGTTTAGCCCGGATGGGCAGATATCAGAAAACATCAGAAGATCCGCATTGTCAGGAATATGACAGCTTATCAACACTATGCAATATCATTAGGACTAATTTATTCACTTAGATTTTGTAAGCACATTCTGTAGCTCACCATAATGGGAACTAGATGTACAAAGAATGCAGAAACAATTAGTAATATACCCCACATGATCCTGTCTTGTTTTTTAAAGGGCATGGTCATCCCCCTGACAAACCTTTTACGCAACAACCAGGACCCCCCAAACGCTACATTCTCAACGCTTACCTTTCCTAAAAGAAGATATTTACCTTAAAGTCTCCTGGTTCTTCGACACACCAGGTGCTAGCAGATGATGCTCCCATCAACGACTTACAGCTAAATTACCCACCTGCTTTATTCAGTATTAGCACAATTTTGTGAAGCCTTAAAAGAAGTGGGCACAGTCCAGCAAGGGGCAGTCGGACTTAAGTAAACATTTTTTCCAAAACACCTGGAGAAAGGTAATTATTGTGAAAATAGGGGATTGGGAGGTCCTGTCTAAGCTGCATAAAGTTTGTCCTTTAAATGAGACAAATAAAAATGTGGGCAATACGTTTATCAGCTGTCCATAGCATGTTCCTCATAACGGAGTCAAGAACTAAACCATTCTTGACTCAACTTCCCTGTCAAAAAAGGACACTCTATGGATTGCTACTCACAAAAGGTTTTGAGTTGATTCAATGCCATCATTAATATATTGTAGGTATGTAAGTTGCTGGTTGGCTTCTGTGCTGGCAATACTTTCAGGGAGATTCAATAAAAGTTCTTATCATTAAAATGGTGCTAATTTTGCCCCAACCAATCAGATGATAGCTTTCAAATGAAGATCTGATTGGTTGGGGCAAAATTAACACCATTTTTAACGATAATACATTTTATTGAATCTCCCTGTTTATATTTTCAGAACATCTAACCCCTCTCCCTCCAGATGTCTGAATACTATAACTTTCAGCTTAT
The DNA here is from genome assembly GCA_019447015.1 of Hymenochirus boettgeri. Taxonomy (NCBI): domain Eukaryota; kingdom Metazoa; phylum Chordata; class Amphibia; order Anura; family Pipidae; genus Hymenochirus; species Hymenochirus boettgeri. The sequence goes on along the minus strand of CM033470.1, from coordinate 329,341,500 downwards.
CTGGGCTGCAGTCAGCTAAAACTAAAGATTTCCAGCCAATAAAGGTAAACCAACCAAGACTCTAGGTTTAGATCCTCACCCTTGGAAGTCTCAATGGTGGTGGGGGGGGATTGAGCCATTTGGAAGTATCAGATTTAAAGTCATTTAGTGGTGTGAGGTCTTTATCTGCCATTGACCCTGTGAATGAGGTACAAATGCGACATGCTTGCCAACCCTCCCCTCACCATTACACACAGCTTCTTAGGTGTTAGGTAATTTTACATAATTACAACGACCACATTAATCTGCAAAAGCTCATTAAATGCATTTTCCACTTCACAAACTGGAATTCTGTCAAGAAATGATAGAGAACATCTTTAGGAATGCAAACGAGCAGATAAGAAAAATCTGTCTCCGTACACATGTGTACACGGCGTCTCTGCACTGTGCTTGTACGGTGTGACAAGGTAATTAATGGATTTCAATGAGTAACTAAAAGCAAAACCCTAGACAGAATGAAAAGATATGAGGTTGCCAGGCAATATTAGATGTGGACTTGTTCCACACATGATGGTGCGTACGAACAAATTATCATTAACGCCACATGTCTAGTCTGGTGATCTCACTTCCTTTCTACCTGCTCCATTCTGGACTGTTACTCATATCCACACATAATGCACCAAGGTCAGTACAGAAATAATGGAATACAAGAATGATTTACTTATTGTCACCAATAAAGGAGGTTAAACACCAATAGGATTCGGCCCTTTTAAATGTGCTTTGCACCTTCTTCTTCTCTTACTACATTTTGAAAGAAGTCAGGAAACTGGTTCACAATCACTAGAACATGTTGTTTTTCTTAACCTTGCGGTCAAATAGCCTGACATCAGTTTAAAGGCTGGGACAGCCACAGCAATCAGATCCCCCTTCCCTTAAAATTACCCAGGGTGATGAGCTTAACCATCATACCCTGTAACAGGTCTCAGAATATTTGCTCGTAGTCCCAGTCTGGCCCCACATTTCCATAGTCCAAGATTTATTTATTAGTAATGTCTCATAAAAAAACCATTAATAGCGATTGTAGCTGTCATTTTTACAGTGTTGCTTTTTTGTCCATGGTGAAAAGTGGATGCTGACCAATATTTCCATACAGCTCTGTAATGCCCCCTTATCTTTAATGGGGCCATACTGGGTGGTATTGAAATATTGACACTGCAATATTGTGAAATTTGTTTTACAGGGCCTGCAAGAAGTCCAAAGCAATACAAGTTAATCTGCTTGCTACCTTCATAAACCAGACGCATATATGTATTGGTCCAGTGTCCTCAAGTCCAACATATATGTATTGGTTTTTATTTAGTCCTTTTGAATTGAGAAAGCCAGTCAGATGACTAGTCAAACGTCTTCAAGAACTAAACTTCAAGTCCAGATGATCCAACTAAATCCCATAGGTATACCATGACCTTCATAAGCGAATTAAAAGATTCTAAATTCAGGTAACATGGGACCAGCTAAGAATTCAGCACTGTATTAATTGTAATACCAAGCACCAAGCTGTACATGATTAAAATTACATTAATACTCAACACAAACTGCTGATGAACAAGCTATAGGGCGTTTCACCCAAAGGCGCTGGCCAATTATATGGAGTTATTGTTCACTACCGGTTATCTCTACTTTAACTCCATATTAGTGCCAGATGCTTGGATTACGTAAAAGACACCGCTCTCCTGATTCAATATCGCATTTGTGCTAGTTTTAGAGCATGATTTTAACTCCGGAAAAATCACGCTGTGGGTAAATCCCTTTTGGGATTCACCCACGTGTGCAAACACGATATTGAACAGTGCTTGGGAGATTTTCGGGAGCGATGGCGGCTTTGGGTAAATTGCCCTGTAAGTGTTTTTAATAACAGTTTAGTCTTTACCCATCATACTGTTGCTAAATTATTATTTGACTATACACATCTCACTTCCATTATACTATCTTGGCAACTGTTGACGGTTGAGTCATAATTAGTGATTTTTCAGCTTCGCTTATAAAACCTACATGGATGAAGGATTCTGGGAGCTTTCTATCTTTATTCCACATCATGTCAAGCAGTCATTCATCATGGTAGACTCTCAGCCTTCAAGTGGTGTAAACATTTATTCATTTTATCATAATTGGCAATTGAGTATTACATACATAGCAGTATATTCTGGGGAAAACTGTACTGGCCAGAAAATGGCTCTCCTTGAATTTAGAAAACAAGAGAATTTAGGGATCGCGTAATTTCACCACGTTTAATGATTCCTGGTAACATTTTTATTTATCTACAAGTCTAAAAAAAAATGAACATTTCCGATAACGGTTCCTCAAACCTATTGAAGTTTCAAAAAACAGATTGAATCAGAATTTTTAAAATTGTCGGTAGACATTTTTGATTTTCTCAATAGACATTTCCAGTCTTTTGATAGAAATGTTTCAATTTTCCGAATTTTAAAAATTTTATTAAAAAATCTGTTGGATCAACAGGTTCCGATTGGAAACCAGGATTTATCACTAACATTGATAAACAGGGTAAGTATGGGAGCAATGCAATAATAATGTAATAAAATACAGAACCTCAAGGGTATTTGATGATCAGTAAAACAGACGTTTGTAAGGGTTGAAGAATAGAAGACATACAGTAATCAATAAGGGAGACTGAAAGAAATACAACAAAATAAGAGCATGTGGGCACTGGTAAATAAATTTAGGCCCAATTGTCAAAAAATTTCATGGGCAATCTATCCAGTTATTGGTAAAAAGTAGTCAATCATTGCAGATCAAGCAACAGGAATTATTGTACTGTTATTTTATTTCCGTAAGGGCAACCTAACCTTTATTGGTTCACTATTTTCCTATTATCTTAACTGAAATTCTAAACAACAGGTGTGTATTAGTGATATTGTTCCAGGGCTTTTCCCAGTTTCTTTAAAGGGATTTAGCATTGGCTTTCTGGTTCTGCAACGTTTTTCCGTTTTGGTATCAGTTTCCCTCATTATCTGGCAATGTTCTTCAAACCACTGAAACATCTCCTTTCAAATAAAAAAAGAGCATCATTTATCATCTAAGAGGGATGACCTGACCTTGGTGTAGCTGGCAAAAATTATGGATGTTTTTCTATTAAACATCACAACCAGGGAGCATTTTGTTGAGTTTTCTTGAACCTGTCCAGTTGGAAAATGAAAATCAAACATGGGATCGTTTACTATAAGCTAAAGAGTGGGACTAAGATTTAACTGTGCATCCATAAAACATCGAATTCCTATGTACTAACAACCAATCCATCACAAAGGATTTATGGTCCAAACATGAGTGAAATTCATTTATTTTAGATGATTCCATTGAATACAAACCTACCACTGCACATCACTTGTGGAAAGTGCATTGGAATTTAATATTTTCCCCACAAAATGGTTGGCCAAAATACCCACAATTCTAAACTCTCATATAATTGGATAGCCCTTAAAAACTATCCATTTTCTTATGCATGTAGGGTTCTGGGTAAATCTTGCAAACGCGATTGAATATCGCGTTTCGGAACTCACAGCATGATTTTAATGGCAGCTATTTGCTGGCGTGAAAATCATGCGCTTAAAGTAGCGCAAATGCATTATTGAATCTCGAGTGCCGGATGCGTGGGTGTCTTTTACATAACCGGCACTATTAAGGTGTTAAAGTCACTCTAAGCGGTAGCGAACTCTTAGCGTGACTTTAATTCCAAAAACCTGCCCGGTGCCGCTGGGTAAATCACCCCAATGGAGTGTATCTGGCCTGGACTGTATGTGAAATGCATAATGAGCGTACGCTAGTAATAACAGCTCTAGTCTAATTTACGAGATGTTCACACATTTTGTTGTCAGGCTGGTAAATAAATAAAACATTTTGAGCCAATTAGATGCCTCTCGGCTATTGCCCAGCAGTTTCTTGCTTGTACAACTGTTTTTTGCAGAGGGTGATGGAAGTGCTGTACTGAGCATAGCATAAAAGTATTAAGATTACAATGATGTATATGGAATGTTCTGCTGCCAAGTACTAGGAATTATTTTGATTGGAGCATTGGGCAATAAAGTAACCGTAAAACAGAACAAAGGCCAATGTTCACACAGCCAATAATAGGATGTGATGGCACCGACAGGGCTAAAACTATTCGGAAAAGACTACACACTTGAATTGCTTCTTCTGTTTTGCTGATTAGGGGGATTGTGTGACCAACGGCTCATTACTTCTGTGAATAATAAGATGCCAACTTGGAGCATAAGAGAAATATATTCTGGTAAGATGATAGGAATGCAAAGAATTTCTTTCCTGCCTCCTGATGCTGATCGTGGTGATCACTAAACCCACATATTTAGCCATGAGATAGGCAGGTTGTGTAATGACACAGTAAGCCATTAATATTTGTTTCGAGGACTTCCTTTTACCCCTTAACTGTCCCTGTTAGGACAAAACAGACCCTGTTAACTGTCTGTCCCAATGTTCTAGAACACCCAGCTGTGTCCTGCAGGTGGCAGTGCTTAGGAATTCCGTGGTCACATGTTCAGGGGGCCTGACTGGATGGGACGAGCAGAGCTTAAATACGCTGGACACCTGGGGGTACTAGCAGATACACATCCTGTCAATAAAAACTATGAAATAAATGACAATGTAGAATGAGAATGAAGGCACATGATACTCAGCATTGCATGGTAATCATATTGTAAGTAGTGCCCTACAACATAACCAGACTCAGAGAGAATCATGGGAAGATAATTTCCATCAGAAATTTCATTAAAAAGATTGTCTGATTGTTTAATCAGTTGGTTAATCCCTTTAACATATAATCAATACCTACAGATAGATCGGTGATCGAAACGTAAATGAAGAGAGGGAGTCCACAAAGAAATCAGTTATTTAGGGAGGACTAGATGGAAGAGGCTTTAAAGGACAATTATAGTACCCCACACCTTTCCCCTACCCCCTCTCCCGGTTATAGTACCCAGGGTGAGGACCGAAACCACTAGGTCCTTACCCCTGGGTCTTACCTTGTTACTGAACAGTAGCCATTCAAAGTCGGATTGCGAACCCTTCTCTTCCATTTCCTGGGTTTGAACCAATGGAAAATGAAGCATTGCAAGGAGCGTGTCTTCCGATTGGTCAGTCCTGCCATAGTCCAGGACTATGGCAGGGGAACGCTAAAAGCAACTTCGCGAAACCACCTTTGCAAGATAAGACCTAAGGGTGAGGATATCATGGTTTAGCTATTAAATGGGAGAGGGTGGTATGGAAGAGAATTGCCCTTTAAACCGAGGGTGTAACCCCTACTAGTATTTGCCACTTAAGATGTTTTGGAAACTACAACTCCCAGCATGCTTTATTGCTGGGAGTTGTAGTTTTCAAACATCTTAAGTGGCAAATAGTGGTAAATCTTCCTTTATTTGTGCATACAGTATGCACAAACAAAGAAGGTTTTACTCTTATTTCTAAGTATTGTGTGCCCTGGTGTCCCTGTGGTATTCTCCTACCTTGTCCGGCAGCCGCTCGCTCCTCGCTCCACATCCTCTGTGCTTCAGGATGATGTCACTACTCGGCGCCGCAAAGTGAGAGGCGCCGGGTAGTGACGTCATCCGGAAGTGCACTGAAGATGCAGATTGCGCGGCCGCCGGACAAGGTAGGAGAAAGATTGACTCGAGTATAAACCGAGGTAAGATTTTCAGGCTTTTTTTAAAGCCTGAAAACCTTGGTTTATACTCGAGTATATACGGTAAATAACTGTATATAATAACTATAAAAATAAATAAAATTGTTAATTAGTGTGATAATATTATTTCTGATATTTCAATATTGTACCAGGCTTTAGCTTTATGTCTACATACAAACTTACACAATAGCTCTTGCAGAGATCTTAAAGCTACGCCAACCTATATTACATTAAGCATTGCCTTTAATCGGGTTTTTAGCATTTTTTTTAGTGACTATTGATATTTAGCAAAGGACTTTATAAGCCTTTCGTTACATCACGCTTACTGTTTGCATGGTGTTAGAAAAGCTTCCCTGTGCAACGTACGCAGTAACCTATTTATGGCAATGCAATGCAGAACAATGTACTATTGATTGATAAAATAGCTATTTATTGATTACATTTTACTGTATATTTATCATGGCATTGGTCTCATGAAATGTGTTAAAGGGTAACTCCACCCAGAAAAACAACTTTAAAAAAAAAAAAGTCTCACCTACTGGCTCTCTGTCTCCCCCTGCTGGCATTATTACAGACTGCGCTCCATTGAGTTACATATGTCCTATAAGTGCTAACAGGGAAACACAGATCTGCGGGATTGAAATTGGGACATCAATTGAATTAGGATCCTACCTCCAACTGAATTCTAGAATCTATTTTATTAATTATATTAAAAAGATGTTTTTGTGGGTGGAGTTGAAAGTAATATATTGAACTTGGCAGTGACTCTAAAGATGATAAGAAAAGCAAATGAATAATGTTGTGCTGTGTCAAAAGAAAACAGATTTAGCTTTTATTTAACAATAGAAAGTTGAATTAAAACCATTTTAATGGCCCCCAAGTTAAAATATAAGCTACAAGCAAAGGATGAAGGAAATAAGCACCGTTTGTTCCCCTTGTATATACCATAATCCATTGCTTCCAACTGGTCCCCAAATGGGTTGCAATCAACAAAGTCATCTTTTTACGGGGAGCCACATTATCAAGGCCGGTACTAGCTCCATCTATTAAGCCTATTAATGGCCCATTTTGCAAAGGGAGACCTAGATCTGCTATTGCTGCTTGTCTTCCCCTCACCTTCCCCAGATATCCAGATGCAATTGTGCCTTGTATTAAATTCCAGTCTAAATAGATTGCTTGCACCCAACTCACTTTGGCCTCAATCTCGATCAGCATTTCTCAACCAGGGTTCCTGGAAATGGTAGGGGTCTGTAAGAGGTTCCTGGGGGTTTCCTGAACTATATTGTCATGAATTTGGGTTCTATTGTTTTATATATAGCCATGTTTACTGATCTGTCTATTATATTTGGATACACTTTTGTATTTTAATGAATTAAGAAAGAAAATATATAATAATTCATATTCATGTATGTCAATCAAGTGCCTTATTATCATAACCACTTGTGCTGTGTGCTGTTTCGCTGTAACTGAAATAATGACAGTTGTCCTAAAACCGAGCCCTGAGGGACTCCCACACTAAGCGGAACAGGAGAGGAAGTCTTATTAGCAAGAGACCGAGAAAGATCTGTAGAGAGATAAGAAGACAACCACACCGCAGCTTGATTTCGGATGCCAGGAGAATATAGAATCTGCATAAGAAGAGGTGGCCACAGTATTAAAGTCAGCCGATAGGTCAAGGAGAATGAGGACCGAGAACTGTCCATTGGCTTTGGCAGCTTGTAGGTCATTTGAGACTTTGCAGAGGGCCGTTTCAGTTGAATGACCCGGTCGGAATCCTGATTGTAACGGGTCCAATAAGTTATTAACATGGAGGTATTTAGTAATGTGTGTAGAGACAAGACGTTCAAGGAGTTTTGATGCAAACGGTAAAAGGGAGACAGGGCGGTAGTTTGAGAGACAGGTAGGGTCCAGAGAGGGTTTTTAAGAAGAGATTTGACACACTCATGTTTAAAGACAGCAGGAAAAATCCCAAAGGTCAGGGAGGAATTAAAAATGTGAGAAAGAGCAGGGGAAAGTATTTAGCGCAGTGTCTGAGTAGGAAGGAGGGCATGGGATCAAGGGTACATATTGTAAGCGGCGAGGACAACAGGAGGTCGAAGACTTCAGAATGGGTGACGGGTAAAAGATTCTAGAACTGCAGGTGGTGGGGCAGGCAAAAGAAGGCGAGAGTTGTCCTGGGGTGAGGGGATTAGAGTGCGGATATCATCTATTTTATTTCTAAAGTAGTCTGCAAAACCCTGAGGACCGTTAATGGAATGAAGAGTGTCCGTAGATGAGGGCTGCAAGAGAGTGTTAAATAGCGAAAATAGACAACGTGGGTTATTTTTGTTATTGTTTATAAGTGTAATAAAGTAGGAGTGTTTAGCTGCTGAAAGAGCTGAATTAACACACGACACATACATGAGCTTGTAATGAGCTTGTACACCTGACTGCGTGACTTTTTCCACAGCCGCTCAGCTGCACGAGTACAGTGGCGTAGAAACTTGGTATCTGAATGGAGCCAAGGACGGGGATTAGCAGGGCGACGTTTGTGAGTTTGTAGGGGGGCAAAGGAGCCAATAGTAGTGGATAAGATAGAGTTATATGAATGTATTAGGGAATCAGGGTTAGAATCAGACATGAGGGCAGCGAGGCTAGAACTGAGAGAGAAGGATAGAGCCGGAAGGTTGTTTTTAATTTTTAATGTACAGCTCTGCATACCCAAGTGGCGCTTTATAAATAAAATTATACATACAGTTGGTGTGTGAGAATTACATGGTGAGAAATTCCCCTAACCAGTGCTTCAAGTGAGCATGCTTGACTTCACAAAAAGTCATGCCAGATGGAAGAAGGAGTCTGTTAGGAGTGGGATATTTAGGCTGAGCAAAACTCTTACTGAGGCAGGCAAGCAACATACATACATGCTTCTTACATGTATTTATATTATAGTATATAGATGCATTTTAACAAAAAACTATTTGTTGTAAACAAACGATATATTTCAGGGCCCCGCATTTGTGCCTTTAATCTGACAATTTGTTATTGTCTCACCCACTGTGTTTGTGTTCAGTCTCAGACATACCAGTCTCTGGCCTATTTACTTCAGAAATCCATGACTTACTTTGGTTCTTTCCTATGTTGACATTTCGGAAGTACGTCTGTATTCTGTTCGCACTCCAGTAAACCACAAAATCTTTCTGTTAACAAGAATAAAATGTACGTTACTGGTTACAAAAAATATTGGTTACAATAAACTAACACATAAATACATGTTACTCAACACAAAGTGATATGTTTATTGACTTCAAACTATAAATAGTGTTGCCATATTATAAAGCTGTTGCATATATTAAGAAGCTGCACTTGCCGTCAGCCGAAAACCCGGAGACTTGATTCATCTGACAGAGGAAAATGTTGCTAATACACAAAAGCTATTTTGTCACATAATTCATTCCAGTGAAAGCAATCAATGGGAAGCAGGAAATTTACTGTCTTCTAACTGCAGAATATAGTCCACGGTTAATAAGTCTCGAATGTTATCCACAATAACTGTACAAAGGTTACTTAATCACATGATTCATGATCCATTGTTTAGGCACAGATGATTAAAATGAAATATTATTTTCCTGTCCCTAACCAAAGATATAGGCTCCTGGAATAAGTAAAACATTTCATAATAGCTGCTTTGCATTTACTTGTCTTCAACTTTAAAAGCCTCCATCATTGGCACAGGGAGTGGCTAATTGGACAGCTCCTTGATGCACACTGAGCATGTCTGTCCCACTGAGAGAAGGAAGAAGTTAGGTAAGGAACTATATGATTTACTGGATTCATACAGTGGTTAGAAATTGCTGATTAAAGGGCATGCCCACCCCTAGCAGTACAATCTATACTTACCTTCCCCACTGCCCCAAACCCCATTATATTTACTTACCTCCCTGCAGTCCCTGAAGCTACATTTTCTTACCTTTCTCCTCTGGTACTGACCCACCTGGTCCTCACTTTTCTCATTGAGCTCTTAGAGAACTTCAGGGAAAGCCCAGCTGATTGTCACTGGCCGTAACTTACCCACCATGGCCATTAGTGCCTGCTGCAGTCCACAATGTAAGACGGTATCAGAAGAAGATGTTGGCTTTCCCACGGAGGAGAGAGGTAAGTAAATGGAGTTATCTGGGGTTTGGGGAGGGTAACTAGAGATTTCACTGCTAGGGGGCAAATGCCCTTTAAGACAAGTTATAGATTACTTTAATCAGTGAAATATGGATTATTAACCAATATAAATAATAGTCATTAAGAAATGTTTTATAATAATAGAATTGACAATATTTATTCAATAAACACCCTACGGACAGTTATTGGTCACCGGCCTAAATCACGGCCGATAGAGAACTGCATACTTGGTCACGGAAAGCCGATGGGTGCAACTACTTTTGCCGCGACCAACCGTGATTCGCCCGGCCGACTGCTTGCTAGTGGCGTGTCACATTGTGTTAAGATGGATGTGTTTATCCCTGGGTATTCTTTTGTGTGAAAAATAATGCAAAACCCGTCTAGAAAATGTTTAACCGTCAGCACAGACACTGAAAAAAATGTGCATTATTGATGCAGGTCACGCAAAACAGATGCTAAACACAAAAGACACACAAGGGGAATAAAACAAGGCATTGTGTTACTTTGTACAAAGGCAGTAAAAGCGGTGGCTAAGGTATAAACATTAGCACAATATACTGAGCTACGGGTTTATCTGTCCCTACCATAACAGAGTAATGTGTTTACTGTAGCAAAAATAGTCCCGGGTGTTTAGCTCATCTCCAACCACCAGGGGGACGCAGCCTATTAGCTCCAACCTAGATCACTCCGCCTCATGCCAGAGAACACAAGCTATGCCCCCAATGGGACAAAACTGACCAGGTCTCACCCGGTGAATATAGGGCAGTGAGGGGAAGGGGTATGTGAATACCACCTGTAACTGTTCATGTATGTAAAACTTCCAACACATCACCTGCAACAACTCGACCAGTACCATGTGTTCGAACCGTAACTTAGATAGTAATCATGGTAAAGGTTGACTAGATGGGTCCTGGAATCCTTAAAGGAGAACTAAATCTAAAATGTAACTGAGCCTGAATTACTCGATGGATACACCAATCGTTTATGTATATGGCAAAGAAAGAGACCAGGTGATCAGTACGGTGTGTACCAGGGTACATTCTGCCGGTTTCTGATATTTCCTATTTACAGCCGCTACCCAGTGATTTCATTCTAGTTTTCTCACTCTGTTCACAGGCAGGTCACCCAGTAGTTGATTGGTGGGATAGGGAGTGAAGGGCTTTAGAATTCACTGAGCATGTGCAGCTCTGTATCTAGTACCATCACTCACTAACTATTCCATTTCAGCTTCAGCATTTCAGATTTCTGAATTGAGAAAGCCAGTCGGATGACTAGCGAAACGTCTTCAAGAACTACATTTCAAGTCCAGTTGATCTAATTGAATACAACAGATATTTCAGCTTTAGTTCTTGTTGATTCTCTAATTTACAAATGGCTTCTGGTCTCCCATTCGATCATTTAAAACTTGTCTTTCCATTGTTTTAATATTTGATCTGAACATCAGAGAATGATACTGGGGAATATAATCTATCTATGACATGCTATCTAGAACATGCTTTCTAGAACATGCTATGTAGGGCATCCTATATAGAACATGCTTTGTAGGGCATCCTATATAGATCATGCTATCTAGCATATGCTATCTAGAACATGCTACCTCACCTAGAAAATGCTATCTAGGACATGCTATCTAGAAAATGATATCTAGAACATGCTATCTAGGACATGCTACCTAGGATATGCTATCTAGGACATGCTATCTAAAAATGATATCTAAGATATGCTATCTAGGACATGCTATCTAAAAATGATATCTAGAACATGCTATCTAGGACATGCTACCTAGGATATGCTACCTAGGACATGCTATCTAAAAATGATATCTAGGACATGCTATCTATCTAGGACATGCTACCTAGGACATGCTATGTAGGGTATCCTATTAAGAACATACTATCTAGGACATGCTACCTAGGATATGCTACCTAGGACATGCTATGTAGGGTATCCTATTAAGAACATGCTATCTAGGACATGCTACCTAGGATATGCTACCTAGGACATGCTATGTAGGGCATCCTATTAAGAACAAGCTATCAAGGACATGCTATATAGAAGATGCTATCTAGGACATGCTGTCTAGAAAATGATATCTAGAACATGCTATCTAGGACATGCTATATAGAACATGCTATCTAGGACATGCTATCTAGGACGTGCTACAGTATCTAGAACATGCTGTCTAGGACATGCTATGTAGGGCATCCTATTAAGAACATGCTATCTAGGACATGCTATATAGAACATGTTATCTAGGACATGCTATATAGAACATGCTATCTAGGACATGCTATATAGAACATGCTATCTAGGACGTGATACAGTATCTAGAACACGCTACCTAGGATATGCTACCTAGGACATGCTATGTAGGGCATCCTATTAAGAACATGCTATCTACAACATGCTATATAGAACATGCTATCTAGGACATGCTACAGTATCAGAACATGCTGTCTAGGACATAACCAGTGGGTGGTCACCTTGTTCACTTTCCCTTTCCCAGATCTAACCAATGAGAATCTATTTAAATGCCAACACAGTAAAAGATCGTATTGTGATAAGAGATAATAAAGTCCAAACTACCGTCACCTGCCAACATAACCTGCTTGGCCTACTTAAAAAGGAACATTTCATTACTGAGATGGATTTTACATTGTCTCAAAGCAGTGTCCGTTGTCCTAAATAACCAATTGGGAGCTTGGATCTTTCTTAGGCTGGGTACACACGGGCAGATTTCTTTAACATAATCGACCAATACTTCCGTGTATCAGTCGATTGGGCTGAAAAATCTATGCTGCTTTTGGCCACCGCCGCAACCGATGTTGCTCGTCTATTTGTTCGGATCAGACAAACGGACATGTTGGTAATTCACAGCCGATTGGACGGTTCCCTATGGGATTGCACGATCGGCCGCACAAACTATGAGCAGCGTCCACCATTGCCGCAACTGACAGACATTTGTCCAGGCCGAGCACTCGCTCGTAGCGAATGATTGGTCGGGACAAATAGTCCCTTCGTGTGTACCCACCCTTATGGTATTTAATCTGTTATATAAGGTGCTATCTATGGTAATAGTGATAACTGTGCCCCAATTGTATCATATATTAAGGATAATTTCCATGTAATATAAAGCTATCATGACTCTGAGGCGTTCTCTCATATAAAAGCAGGAGGCCACAGGTGTTTATACTGACAGCACGTACAATACTTGCCTGGGTGCTCTTGAGTTTGTACACACACACCTGTAATTGTTACACATTAAACCAGGTCCCCAGCCTTTACTTAACTCGTATACTGAACACCAATGTTTCCTCAGCTAGTAGCTGTAAGTTACTGGCTGTGATGTCCCCAGCTGCTACCTGGAGGGATAATATTACGCTGGGTGCAACTTAAATCTTAATAGGAGAAACAGTGGAATATACATTTTTATAAAAGTCACGCAACTACATCGCCGAGTAATTAGTATAAGGAAATATTTGTTTGTTGCCCCTGTTATAATTTCATAATTTATGAATTATAAGGTTATTAACCATCACCAAGAAATCCCATGACCATAGAAATGTACAAGACAGAAGGTTTGCTGAACTGTAACCTAAAACTTGTTGGCTGGTAGCAGCTTTCCACCAATTATTTATAAGCCTTTCTCTTATGATTATCAACCTTCCCTTATGATTATGCTACAGAACATCTCTTTGGTGCTTTATTTTAAAACTATGTGGTCCCTGACTGTATCTGCTGGTTATGTTGCTAATTATGTTGAAACCCATCTGGACAAGCATTGAGAAATGCACAAGCCTTGAATGGATGTTATACATGGATTCTATGTACAGAAATATAGTCACGTGACTTCCAGACTCTTACAATAAGAACACAAAGTAAAAGCATGATAACCCATCGCCTAAATAATCCTGCATCCCATAGTTCCTTTAAACCCTTGTGATGTGGACACACACCATTTTTGTCAAAATGGTGCACAAAGATTGATATAGTAAACACATCTCCACCAATGATACGTTTAGGATTATTACCTGCACCTCTACAGAGACCGCCCACAGGCACCCAACCCCATATCTCTCACAAAAGGAGGACAGGAAGTTCAGAAAGCATCCAAACTGTCTTTTTCCTTTCTAGAAAATCTAGTATTCTCACTGTGCCTTTTTCTTTTATGTTAACCCCCAACCCTATACTTAAATAGATATTTATTTGTGTTGACCTTTCCATAGCAGGAAGAGCATACTTTAATGCTTCATATTACCACCGTTGAATAGCTTTAAAAGCTCGGTAAGAGAAAGAGAAACAATATTGATTTTCACTCTTCCTTTAGAGTGAGGGGGCACGAATGAAAAGAAATCAGACTGTCGATAGTTCTGAATGTTTACTTTCTCCGTATTGACAACAAACCAGGGATCGGTGAATGTAATGAAGCAAGTTAAGAACACAATAATAATCACCACATTAAAGTAGCTTAGTTACATTGTAAAGCCTGGGCGCAGGGGAGGACTGGCCCAGTGGGCTGAGGGGCAAATGCCCCCCGGGCTGGTCTCCAATGAAAAATTTGGGCTGCCACAGAAGCTATTAGTAAGTTACATGCTTGAAAGGCACAGCTCACACTTCCAGCTCTAACGGGCAAGAATCAGGAAACTCATCCTCCTTCAGATAGTTTACTAATCAGCCCCCAAATTCATTAGCAGTGTTAGTTAGCCCTCCAGTTCATTAGCCAGTGTTGTCAGCCTTTCGGTTCATTAGATAGTGTTGTCAACCATCGAGATCATTAACTAGTGTTGTCAGTCCTTCAGATCGTTAGCCAGTGTTGTCAGCCCTCCAGTTCATAGACCAGTATTGTCAGACCTCCAGTTCATTAATAAACACCAGATGCATCAAGTCTGGTGTGCGGATTTTTTTTGTTTTCTTGTGACATGTTTGCCATCATACTTTGGCACCTTGCACGATAGTCCCTGATGCAAGTTGTGAGTGTGCAGGGTCAGAGTTAATGGGCAAGTCCACCTCTCAAATGAAAAATTCTATACAGGTAAATTAACCCTCAAAACCAGTGGCATAACTACCGCCCCCGCCAGCAGACGGTAAACGGGCCTGCCCCAACATCCGTGATCAGCTGTTTTTAAACAGCTGTTCACTCGTATGAAGCAAACTCATGCGCGATCAGCTATTTAAAAGACAGGAACCGAATTGAAAGTTCAGGTCCCATCTTTTAAACAGCTGATCATACGTATGCTTCCTTAATATGTGTGATCAGCTGTTTTAAAACAGCTGATCGTGGATGTCAGTCTGGGGAGGGGGGTGGTGAGTCAGGGGCCCTGTTTCCAATCTTGTGGGGATCCCGGGTCCCTGCAGTTACACCCCTGCCCAAAACTGCACTAGTTAGAGAAAGCAGAGAGATGTAAGGCTAACCTAAACTAATACCTGTCGTGTTACTCCTCATGTTTCATGGTTCTTCCAGTTAGCAGCTGTGAGTCATGGATATGACGGTTTATAGAACAGCCAATGACTGAAGAAGAAGGGAAGAAGGACATTTTGTCCTAGGTTATTCCTACATCAGTCGGTTTTCTGGTTTGGGGGGTGATTCCCCCCCCCCCCCGTAGGTACAGTAGGATTGGTATTTCCTACCTCCCTAGGATAGTTTTTAACATTGGAAAACATTTTTGGGGGACCATAGTTACCCTTGAAACCCTAAGAATATTCTTCTGAATCCTTGCACAGAGACAGCTTCTCATTTAAAAAAGATAATGCATCTATAACGGGAAGAATATAATTGCCTTTAGGCATCAAAGCTTGCACTGAGTTTTGCCTAAGGCCGGTCATTCGATATATTTATATCCAATGAATAAACTAAATGCTAAAAATGCAAAAGTACACGCAGTTTGGAATTTGAGAAAATATTTTAAAATCCTTAAAATAATCCTCAAAATAACAATTACCGGTACTCGTAAATATAATGGGGTCGTTTACAAAGAGTTCTTATTGCTAAGGTTTAGCAGACAATATTAAATAGGGCGATGTTGGCGAGCAATAAGCAATAATAGCTTTGTAAGGCTGAGGCCACACTGTAGCGCTTACGAGCGTGCTTTCTCAATTCAGAATGACTCGTACAAGAAGGATGATGGCCATCAGAATCTTGTACAAGTCATTCTGAATTGAGAAAGCCAGTCGGATGACTAGCGAAACGTCTTCAAGAACTAAACTTCAAGTCCAGTTGATCTAATTGAATACAACAGATATACCATGACCTGGATGAATGAGAACCTTCACAGATATACCATGACCTGGATGAATGAGAACCTTCACAGATATACCATGACCTGGATGAATTAGAACCTTCACAGATATACCATGACCTGGATGAATGAGAACCATCACAGATATACCATGACCTGGATGAATGAGAACCATCACAGATATACCATGACCTGGATGAATTAGAACCTTCACAAGCATAGAGGTACAATATTCTCGTGCCATTATGCTTTAAACCTTTGCACTGGTTAACAGACATGAATAGAGATCAATCAGAAGAAATATGTTTCCATGGTCCGTTGAGTATGAAGCTGACAGTCCCAGTGGGGGATACTGCATGAAAATATTTTATGCTTCAGTACCGATGAAACATTTTACCTAGCTCTTTAAAGGGCATGTCCAAACCCAAAACTATAATTTCCCCCACTACTGGCCCCACTGTGTAGTGTAGTAAAATCTTTACCTTACATCCCACCTCCATATGGTTCTCCTGTAATGTCCCTCCTAAGTCCCAAAAACTGCCCACCAGGAGCCTAGCAGAGACCATATAAGCCTCTGCCTCCTGTCTCTCCTCCAGGAGAAAAATGTCATGCGCACTGCAGCCCTCCATGCCTCCCTCTCCCACCCGTTTCTCTCTCCCTCCCCCTATCTCAAATCCCCTTTTCTGTAGTGTAGATCTCCCTCCCCCAGCCCCAACCGCTATAGTAATATTTGCAGAAACTCCCCCAAACTGTACTGACATTACCTCTCTCCTCTGACGTTCTGGATAGCCGGAAGCCGCGTCCGTGATTGGCTGCCTCTCAGCCAATCACGGACGCGGCTGCCGGTCCAGCCCCCTGCTTGCAGTTTCATGCAAGCAGAGGTCCGTTACAGAACGTCGGAGGAGAGAGGTAATGTAAGTAATGATCGGGGGAGTTTCTGTACTACAATACAGAAAAACTTGATAAATGGGGTGGACATGCCCTTTAAATGATTTTGATTAAATGAGTTACCGTCAACCTCCAAAGGCAACTTACTTCAAACCAAGTGCATAAGAATATAGAAAGTTTAATGGGTGGTCTCCATACAACTGTCCTCTATTTAAAAGAGCTCCTATACCTTTCAAACAAGCCTAGGATGATGTTTATAGCTTCTGGGTCTTAAGTTATAATCTCGTAAAGTTAAACTCAGACAGTCAGGATAGACAAGAATGTGTGTGACGGTCACATTATGTGTAAAAAGTCTTACCCCCCCCCAAAAAATACAAACCAAAAAACACCCAATATCCTCTAAATCTATTTAAAGGGTAACATGGTCGAAACACGTTGATTAAACTCACGGTAATAAACGAAGATGTTTCTTTGAAGAAATCCCATCGAGTGCTCCGAGTTTATTGTTCTGCATTTTTTGTTATTTATAAGGGGGTGAGGAGTTTATATTTTTGCAAAGAAAAAAGAGTAAATTAATAGTTTTTTCAGGAACATACATACATACCTACATACCTACATACATACACCACATACATACATACACCCATACATACACACATACATACCTACATACATACACCACATACATACATACATACCATCACATACACACATACATACAATACACACACACATACATACACACATACATACACTACACACATACATACATACTACACATACATACACACATACATACACACATACATACACACATACATACACACATACACATACACACATACATACATACACACATACATACATACACACATACACTACATACACACACATACACACATACATACCCACATACATACCTACACATACATACAACACATACATACACACATACATACATACACACACTACATACATACATACACATACACACATACATACACATACATACACACATACATACACATACATACATACACACATACATATACATACATACATACACATACATACAACCACACATACATACACATACATACACACATACACTACATACATACACACATACATACATACACACATACATACACACCTACCTACATACACACATACATACACACATACACACATACATACACTACATACATACACACATACATACATACATACACACACATACATACACTACACACATACATACACACACATACATACATACACACCATACATACACACATACATACATACACACACATACATACACACATAATACACACACATACATCACACTACATACATACATACCACATACATACTACATACACATACATCACACTACATACCATCACACATACATACACACATATCCATACACACATACATACACACATACATACATACATACACACTACATACATACCCATCTACATACACACATACATACATACATACACACATACATACATACACACATACACACATACCTACACACATACATACCTACATACATACACACATACATACACACATACATACATACACATATACATACACACACACATACATACATACATACATACATACACACATACATACATACACACGTACATACATACACACGTTGACTTTTATATATATATAGATTTGCCCCCTTGAATGGGTTCACATTGACCTACTAGAGATGTTCGAAACTGTTGGGTTTCGTTCGGTTTTTGAATTTTCTAATTTTTCGGAAAATTTGAAAGTTCAAGTTTCGATTTTTGAAAATTGTCTACATTCAATTTTTGATAAAATCGAAATTCGGGGGTTCCGAAAGTTTCATCAGGACTTTGAAACCCTCAGATTCGAAACTGGGTTCTATTGGAAGCCACATTACATCTCTACTGGCAACCATTCTTGATGTGTGCTGCTGGTGAACCCTGGTGATTTGTGCCACTGTGGGACAATATACACTGAACCACCAATTCAATGGCTCAAGGTCAAGCACCTCAACTCCATGTCAGGGATATAAACCTTGTAGAAAAAAAACAAAAATCTCTCTCCATGTGCCCCTCGTGCCAAGGAGGTAATTCTAATGATCCAGCTCCAAGGGGTTCTGGGGCATCCTACCTCAGGGGCCAGGTGCAAAACTGCAGGAGCCTAGGCCCATGACTTGCACCTCTTCATCCTACTCTCCCTACTAGTACCGCATTCAGGTGTTTTTACAAAACACCGGTACCAGACCAGCAATATTTTAAAACAGCCGATCGCACCTTTACTTACATAAGCGTGAATGCCCCCCTGTGTGCCGTCACGGGGGCTACAGGGGCTGTAGTTACACCAATGTCAGGGACCTTCCCTTTTGTCATTAAAATGAACTTTAAGGTATCGGGGCACCAGGAGACAGATTTCCATTTTTTTAAAGTTTCCTACCAGTTAAATTTCTGTAAAGTTTGTAAAATTGCCATTCAACCAAACTCCAGGGTCCTCATTCATCCTTAGTCATAAATACAACTTGTTTACAGAAAGTCAAATTATTTCCTTACATAACCCAGCTTTAATGACACAAAACTATTACATCAAGGGGGACCAAGCACAAGCCTCATAAGGTCAAATAACAAATTCAAAATGTTATTATATAAAAACATGCGCACAGACAATCGTATGATCTACCCCCCATACATGACAAGTTATAAATTCAAATTTTAAGCTCTAAGAAAGAAACAAGCAAGGGTCAACATCGCTATAAAATCAGTCCTGGTCACTATGTAGAAAATGGCCGCCCTTTTGCCAACTAAGTAACTTTAACTGGTTTCCTGTCAGTTCCTTATGTTATAAATATAAGCTAAGATGCCTTTCCAAGCCATATTGAGCTGTCAAACATGAATTGATAGCATTTACAATGGCGACAGCTGTTTTATTAGATTTAGAACAAACTGCTTGTTCCAGGCCTACTTTATAGCCATTCTCCTTATGGTATATATTACTGTTTATTCCAAATGGATAAACTTGAATGTGTATCTTAGAACGGAATATCATGGAACAAAGTGGACGTTAGTTTTTTTGTTAGATTTAGTTTAGTTATATGCTCTACAGTGCAGTGCCATAGAGAATTCAGTATTTAGTCAGCATATTAGGACGTTCATTCATAGCTCAGTGCAGTTTTATACCCATAGTTTTCATGCTATTAATTTGTAAATGAATATAAATTCAGGACGCTGTCTATCCTGCAACTGAAATTTGCCCTAATGCTGAGCCCACTGTGTAGTGTTAAATGACACCTATCATTCTCTTGTGCTGCATTTGGTTGTCCTGCATGGCTAAAATAGAGGCCAGGAAACTGAACAGTAGGAGCCTTTCCTTGGTAAAATCTGTTCCTATCTTTAACTGTGTCTCTAAGAGTTTTCTGGCACGTGCAGTACTTACCAGCCCTGAGACTCAGACAATCACTGAGCAGCTGCCTCATTCCCTTCCTCAGCTGTCTTCTGCTGCATGCCATTTTCATGCAAGGCCGCTACAGAAGGGGTTGGACCGGCAGCGGCCTCATTGATTGGCTGAGACACACTGTCGATTCAGTCCCTTCTGTTGCTATATATAAAGTTATATACAAATGTTCATTTTAGGGGCGGTGGACCAGTGGCTGGTCCACCATGTTTTCTAAATCTAAACATAGAACCGGGCTTCTTAAAGTCCAATTGATTTAACTGAATCCCACAGATATCCCATGACCTGGATGGATGAGAACCATCACAAGCCTATTGCAAGTCCAGTTAAATTTAACTGAATCCCACAGATATAACAACACGTTATTACGTACAGTCAACACCCAAAGAAATCAGAGCTTCCCTTAACCCTACCACATTATCATTCCTTCTCTCCCCCTGGGAACCTTGCAATCTTCAAAAGAAAATAATTATTTTTCAATTACTTTTCAATTATCCTTAACTGTGAAAAAGAAACCCCCAATGAAATCCAGAAACCATTCATGAAAATGGAAAATAGAGAGCTAGGGGAAGAAACCAAGCTGGGCTGTGTTGGGTTTACAGTTAAAGAAATAAGAGCCAATGCAACGATCTTTAACAAAACTTTGTCTTTTTATTGCTATCAAGCTCTCAGTGCAATGGCGTTCCTGTGTGTGCCGATTGTAAAGTTTCCAGCGATGCACGCTACTCCACAGCCCACAATGTCCCACTAGACTGCCTTGCCCAGTTACTGCCTGTCCGACACTATAAGACAGTGATTACCTACCGGTTAGTGACAAGACTATGCACGGCTAGATATTGGGAGACTAGATAGAGGTACCACTGACTTCTACAGTATAACTACCTTACACGCTATTGATTGAATGATGTATATGACTGATGTATATGTAAATAGAGTTTTTAATTGTTTTTAACACATGGGTTTTGGATTAAATTGATATTTATCAATAAAGGATTTTTATAATATTTAGAATGGAGGATTTTCCAGGGAGCCTTTGCCTCTTTTGTATCATAAGTCAGTGCAAGGCATTGGATGTTCTGACCTAGATTCCTCTTCTATTTAGGAAAAATACAAGTCTCTAACTCTATGGTACAGTCTATGGAACAGATTCATCTGAATGCCTAAATAAAGTCAGTGATCCATAAATCAGCTCCATCAAGGTCTTGCACCGGGTTTGTTTAGGTTTCTGGTGGGTATTTTTTTCTGTAAAACTATAACGGGTTGCCAGGGGCAACATATCATGATGAAATAATTAGCAATCTAATTGTACCTTATAAAACCATCTGCCATTGCCAGCACCTGTTACACACGCAAATAAAACTAACAAACAATAATAGATGTAGAGAACCTAGTTAAGCCGTCACTGGAGAGAAACTAATTAGATTTCCACGTGCGTCGGTAATCTGTATAAATTGGTAGATTTTAGGCGACACTCTAATTTTTTTTAACAATGTGGATTTTATATTGTGTCCTATGAGCAGATTTAATGGTGTGTTCCATAGAGAGGTACTAAGGGTTCCTATTGGGTAATACATAAAATAGAAGGACTGTGGAAACATTGCTTTGGCTAAATTACAATTACATTTTGCTACTGATCTGGTCAAACATTTATACAAACATAGAAAAGATAATCAATGCACATTCCTAGGCCCCATACAATATCATATTATCTGCACACTGGCATACTTTATAAACATAGAAAAGATAATCAATGCACATTCCTAGGCCCCATACAATATCATATTATCTGCACACTGGCATACATTATAAACATAGAAAAGATAATCAATGCACATTCCTAGGCCCCATACAATATCATATTATCTGCACACTGACATACTTTATAAACAAAGGGGTTTTAGTATACATTACTGTGATCACATGAATGAAAAGCCTTCCAACCACGTCAAGGTAACCCCAGTTTGGGGCCTAGGAATGTGCACTGATAATCATTTCTTAGGGCCATACTTATAAACGCTATTTTGATACCACGTTTCGATACCGCGCCTTTAACGTGCATTGCCCCGATTACAAATTTATGATTGTTGACGTAAATCTATCATATCAGTCGTAAATGTATGATTGCAAATGTAGATTAATGACTGTGAATCGAAGATGTACTGTTCCCCCATTTAATACATTGCAGTACTTTGGTATCGAGTTGGTTTTGTACGCATGAATGTTCGTACATTTACCAATGTTCGTTCTTCACTATACGATGTACAGCCGCGACCGTACTTTCCAGATAACCAGCGGTATCACAAGTTTGCGGTAGCGCAGGTTTTAAATATGTCCCCATTGGGTTCCCTGGATAAAGTAGCTTAGAAATATTTAATGTAACGTGAGCAACTCTGTGTGTGAAACAAGCCCCTATGTAAAGGTAATAAATAGGAGAAGGAATCTAATATTGTTCCTCAAAACTGGATGTTCCTTTTTCAAAGCGATAAAACAATCGTAATGTCCAATCTTTTTATTTGTATCTGTGAAACATGCATACGCAGCGCACTAATGTGCCCACCACAGGAGGTGTTTTTAATCGTGATCTGATTGCGATCCGATCGCGCTTTTAAAAGCGCACACTAATGTGGCCCAATTGATGTGGCAACACTAGTGTGTGACTGTGCGCTGCGTGTGCGATCTGTTAATCGGAACTCGTGCAATGCTCATTTTTTGGCCCAAACGCATGTGGATTGTGAAACATCAGGAGATCGCAATGGGGAATGCGTGCACAATCGCAATCGTTAACATGCGAAAGCTTTTGATACTGTGCCACATAGGCGTCTAATGTATAAACTGAGGACTGTTGGCCTTGAAGAAAACATTTGTACATGGATAGAGAACTGGTTATTGGATCACAAACAGAGAGTGGTGGTTAATGGAGCTACATCTATGTGGGCTAAAGTTCTAAGCGGAGTGCCTCAGAGTTACGTACTGGGGCCACTTCTGTTTAATCTGTTTATAAATGACTTAGAAGGGGGCATTGAGAGCAAGGTCTCTGTGTTTGCTGATGACACTAAACTATGCAGAGCTTTGGAAACTTCCAATGATGTGCAAGTGCTGCAAGCAGACCTAGATAGATTATCATATGGGCAGCAGAATGGCAGATGAGATTCAATGTTGATAAATGTAAGGTGATGCATTTGGGATTTTAATAATCTCTGTGCCACCTACACCATAAATACTTAACACGGAGTGTGTAAAGTGCATCTGTAATGGAAAAAGATTCGGGGGTTCTGGTAGATAACAGACTTAGCTGTAGCAAACAATGCCAGGTAGAAACAGCTAGAGCTAGCAAGATATTGTCTTGAATAAAGAGGGGAATAGATTCAAGAGAGAAAATATTATTTTCCCTCTGTACAAGGCACTGGTAAGGCCTCATTTGGAATATGCATTGCAGTTTTGGAATCCCATATACAAAAGGGACATCTTGGAAATGGAAGCAGTTCAGAGAAGGGCAACTAAATTAATAAGGGGAATGGAGGGGCTTGAATATGCAGGCAGATTAGACAAGTTAGGGCTGTTTACATTGGAGAAGCGACGTTTGCGTGGGGACATGATAACCTTATACAAATATATTAATGGGCCGTACAATAAACTCTCTGGTGCATTGTTCACTAATAGGTCATATCAGAGGACTCGACGACATCCTTTAAGGTTGGAAGAAAAGAAGTTCCATCTTCAAGTTAGGAAAGGTTTCTTTACAGTGAGAACGGTGAAACTGTGGAACTGTCTTCCAGCAGATGTAGTAATGGCAAGTTCATTGAATAGCTTTAAAAAAGGCCTGGATAAGTTTCTAAAACTAAAAAATATTGAGAATTACTGATATTACTTGGAGTCAGGAAGGATTCCTCCCCCCCCCCCCCCCTTTTAAGCTGTTTTTTTATGCCTTCAACTGTTAAGCTGGGTACACACAGTCCAGATTTCTGAAAGATGACAGACAGGATCTGCAAGATCTTTCAAAGATCTGCATACACACAGTCCCGAGCGTTCTCCCTATGAACTTCATAAGGAGAACGATCGGGACTGTGTGTTTCCATCGGCCGAGCTAGACTCCTCTATAGGGAGTCTAGCGCGGCCGATGGAAATTTTCGGCCTTTCCCGAACGAGCGTTCGGCTGACCCGATCGTTTGGCAGCCACGTGCTCGTTCGGGGAAACGAGCGTACACACATAACGATAAAGCCCCGATACCCTCGGATCCGACTGTATCAGGGCTTTATCGTTAGTGTGTGTACCCAGCTTTAGGAAGGGTTTAAAAAAAAAAGTGAATAGGTTTGACTTGATGGACGTTTTTATAGTGCAATATAAAAGTGCACTTGTGTGGCAGTTTTTTTGCTGTAAGGAATAAAGGGGAAACATTGTACTAACCCAATATTACGTGTATTTAATGTCAGGCCATGAAGAGAAATACAGAACTAGTTACCCATTCACAAAAACAATATAATTGAATCGTATTTTTAGCAAATTTATAAGACGTTTGTAGAAAGTGCTGTCAATTGTGTCAATACAATGACCTTTACATGTGTTTAAACAATAACCTACCACCAGAGGAATCATTTTCCGGTTCGGGTGGTTTTACAAAAGATCTGGATATGTTTGGAAATGCACAATATACTGTACAATTAATGTTATGTTGAGAGACTGGTCCTAAATTGGTCCTATCATGACTAGAAAGTTATTTCATTAATGGAAAGTTTCTGTTTACCTAAAGTCCAACTGAGTAGGTAAACACATCTTTGTTTACCTTATAGCTAGGGTTGCAAGACGTTATTTGGATGGGATTGCATGGAAAAAATCCGCAGTCATGGCTAAAATCACCCCCACTCCCTGCCCCATTACGCCCCCTAACCCCACCTCCGGTCTCCGTCCTACCCAGTCTCCGCCACGCCTACAGTGACACCAGGTGGCGTAAATCTGATAAGCCTGCTTACAACGGACACACAGCTGTTTACACTTACACACTATGGTACTCACCCGTCCAGTCTCCAACTTTTTTAATATGAACTGCAAATTCTGCCTTTTTTTCTGTTGGACACTGCAATTAAAAATAACCATTAAAAATGTTACAAAAAAACGAGTGTTAGTGAACAAGGCAGAAGCATTTGTAGTAAAGCTAGACTTTTTTTGAAAAAATGAATTCCTGGTTATGCTTCTGATCGCAAGACTGCTCGTCGATTTCTAGCAGTTTATCAAAGGGTTTGGACACTGTAGAAAATTCATTTTGCAGCCACATTTCAGATGTCAAGTTGAAACTTGCTCAAGATAAATGGTCCAAGGTATTGATTATTTTTTTTTAAAATTGCCTATTACTGGAAAATATAATTCTTCTCAACTATCACTGTACCATTCATTTGTTGATCTGTCCCCTATTTCTTTATATATCCAAACTGAAACATCTTATATATTGGCTGTCAATCAAGTGCCATGTTATTATAACCTCTTTTGCTGTAGCTGGAATAGTGACAGTCTGTATGTGAACTGCATGGTGGGAAATTCTTTCTCCCAAAGCTGCTTCATAGGGATTACTGAGCATGCTTGCCCTCACAGAGAGTCAGATAGTCTGGCAGGGGGCTGGGGGACTGAGCTTGAACAAAACAAGCAGAGTAAGTGCTACTAATGTATATTAATTTATAGATTGACGTGAGGCTGTATGTAGACTGTATATATTATCTATCTATTTAGCGGCTTGTTTTCATGATTGTCATGCCTAGATGACATAATGCGTTCATTCCCAGGCGGGACTTGGATGGATTAGGGCAGGACTACATCCAGCATGGCTCAGGTTGGGCACCTCTGTACTAGATGGATGTATTCAACCTCCAATACTAACAATAATAACAAACAGTACTATCAATCACAATGATGCCCTTTAAACAGCAATCCAATGTCCTGTGGACACTCTGTGGCTTATTTCATGATTCATATAAAAAGAGGTGCAAAATCGTGTAAATGCGATTGATATACAGTAACCAATCAGATGTTGTCTAACTGCAATAGACCACTTAAAAACAAGTATCTGATTGGTTATCGCGGATACTTGTTAGCACCACTCACTAAGCAGAGCCTTCTGTTTTTTAATACTGATATATCTTGTTCTTGTTTGGCCCAAATAGCGAATAGCACTGCCTTATATACTGTGTTAGAAATGAAGATGTCAATTTCAGTGATATATTTCGTATATCTTTGTACAGGGGTTTAAATAATTCATAACATTAAATGTGTAACAGAAAATCCTGGTTATCGCTATAATTATTCCCTAAAGGCCAGGCATACATATGAACACTTTGGCCTCGTTCACACTAGAGCGCAGCACAACATCGCGTTTGCAATTGTGTGCGTTGTTCTGCTGCCTTAACGCACGCCATTATTTTCAATGGCAACGCTGTGCGTTAATGCACCAAAATGCTACATGCAGTGCATGCACTACATTGCAGCGCTTTAATGTGAATGGTGCCATCCATTTCTATGTGCACTGTTTTGGTGTGATGTAAAATGCACCAAAATGCGCTCTAGTGTGAACAAGCCCTTTCAGACTATTTTGCACTAACCTGAGCTCTCTATCTATTTGCCTGTCAATTATTTAAAGGGACTCTATACTCATGGAGTAACAGACTGGACTCTGGCTCCTCCCCCAGATAGAGACGCTGACTCCCATCCTCAGACATTGCCAGTCATATGTTATTGAAGTGGAGGGCAGACTGCACAAATACTCAGGTTTATTTAAAGACAGCGTCTCCACGAAGTGCGCAGTGGATCGGTCTAAGAGACACACGCATCCACCGCAGTGTATTCTGGGTGACTCCCTGATAATATATATAGTAAACCCCATATAAATATACAGTAATATATATTTTCTAATGCCAAAGGACATGCACATGGCCAATTTTTAGGTCAACATCCATGTGTAAGATGGCAAGAACAGACTTTTCCCCTCTTTTGATGATGTAGCAAGATTTGCAGTTGTACATTTGGGTCAGGGGACCTGACAATTCTGTAAATGTTGTAAAACACCATTTGCTGCTCTAGTGTTCCAGCGCTGTCTTCCTGAACAACCAAAACCCTCCAAACAACCAGACCTCTCATTTTATGTACCTAGGAAAGGATTTTAACTGCTACTTCCTCACCCCTGGGAAATACTTCCCTAAATGTATTAAACCCATGGGTCTGTCCTGCTTCCTGCTTGTGGCCTGGCCAATGGACATGATCATTTCTTGCAGAGCGGGTTTTCCGATAGGCCAGGCCCCAGACACATGGATATCCTAACAGTTTATGCCCTCAACCTGCACACATCAAATAGGAGGGGGGCAGTTTGGAGCGGTTTATTTAAAAAGAGAGCCCATCTTCTATCCAAGAAACACCTCTGCTACAGCACTAGCACATCTTGCCCCATAGCTACACCTCAGGCCAATCCATCACCCCAGGACACCATTCAATACAAAACATTATTATTATTCAACTCATGCAACCCACAAGGCAGGATCTCCCTGGCATGCTTCGTAGGTATAATTCATTTTTATGACTCATTAATAAATCAATAGCTAAGGAATCCATGTTCCGTTGTGTAGAGGTGGTGACGTGGAGTACAGTGTAGAATCCTAAACGATAAACCATTTGAATTTGCCACTGGTAGCAGATTAAGGCTGTAGTAGAATATCAACTTTTCTCCATTATGGTTCTCCAAAAGCTGAACTATATTAAGCACAGCAGGATCGCTATTTGATGCACAAAGACAAAATGGGACGCAGAGGATCACTAAAGGAGAAACTGGGGAGTTTTCTTTGTAAAGGACACACAGAACTAATTCAAACGGATGAATGCAAATAGGACTATGTCACAGGTCTGTTTACATTCCTTTCAGAAGCCGCTGGTCCCTGAAGTTAAAGAGGACAGAAGATTTTCATTTAGTTTTTACTCTTATTTAGTTTTCTTTATTTTGCATTTCCCGCTTATTATTTTTATTGCTTTTTCATTTACAATCTGTCATATAAACAGATTACAGCCGATTCATATAAAGAAAAAACCCTCACCCCTGGGTTTGCTATAGTTTACCCAAACTGGTAAACAAGACTGGCTTGTAGTGCCACCCCCGTCTTAGAGTCTGGGACTCCAATAGGACTGTCCAATGGGGAAAATGTGCTTTTGGTCTTCCCATTGATTTCATGCAGGGGGCGGAGATAGACCAGATTTACAAGACTATAGAAAAAAACAAAACCAAGAGGAGAGGATCTAATGGTTTAAGTCCTTTCCAGTGTTCTATTATTTTGGTTTGAGAGTTGGGTCCAGTATAGTTTTCCTTTAAAATTTCTGAAAGGTTAATCACCTGATGATGTGATGTCCCACCGAAACGTTGTGAAGTGATGTGTTGTGGAATAAAATGATGGACTTTAACCTTGGTGTGCTACTCTCCCTTGTTACACTCTATCAGGATGTTACAAAACTATTTACCTGGCCGAGATTCCGCAATGCAATAATCCCTTTGCGAGATGAACTGCATTGTTGGATCACAGTAGGGTAAGCTGCTTTCGGAGGTTAAGATTGCACTAAATAATATGCAAAACTTAACTTCTGTGGAAACATCGCAGGCCCTCATGAGTCCCCTCACGTTAGCCCGATAATACTCCTGGGTTGGCCCTAGATCCCTAGTCCTCAAAGTAACAGTCGTAGTGACTATCTAGCCCCATATTCTCCAAATGTCTGTGACTTTTCCTAGACTTCTCCCAGGGTTGGAGGCTAGAACGCAGGGTACTATTATTGTAAATTTGGAGAGCCGGTATAGGAGACATAAGGGAATTCCAGGTGTAAGAACCTAGTGGTTTAAGTCATCATCCAAGGCACTTCAAGAGGTAATATGAGAAGTTTAGAGAAGATTGTAACTACACTAGGCAGTATCCAACATTCATTCAGTTTAATTTAAGCTGGGTAGAAATGGCAGGTTTATTTTTGGACCCATTCAAGTCAATAGGGAAAAAAATGGTTTGAAAAGTTCTGCTAAAATACAGTTTATAGCAATGGTAACTTACTGTACATGGCACTAGGACCTGGGGAATGGTCTAACGAACACGTACATATCACCAAAACTTTTCATACGATCGGCCTATTTTCAAGCTTCCACATTGATTTTTCGGAGGGTTGCCGATGTCGAATGCCATATTTGAGGGTTATCACCAAATTTGAGGGTTATGGAGTGCTAAAGTCGTGGGTTATTGATGAATTCGAGGGTTACCAAATGCCCTATTGAAGGGTTACCAAACACGCATTCGAGGGTTATAGCTGAATTCAAGGGTTACCGCATGCCGCAATCAAGGGATGTGGAGCTCTAAAGTCAAGAAATATCTGCAAATTTGAGGGTTATTAAATGCCGCAATCTAGGGTTATGGAGCGCTAAAACTGAGTGTTATCAATTAAAAAATTCAAGAATCCTCGAATGTTCTATTATTATTGAAAAAAAAATATACAAGTTCGAAAAGTCCGAAAGTTAGTAGAGTCTGAAAAAGCCTGAGCCCGTACAAACTCAAAAAACAAGGGTTTGAGTTCTAGTCCATGCCTAAAGCTGGGCACACGGTCAAGATCTTTAAAATACCGTATGACAAATTTCATCTGTAATTTTTCAAACATCCCAAGCGTAGGGAAAACATTCTGGACTGACAGTTCTTTTAGCCGACCATGGCGGTGGGAAATTTGGGGGGCATTTCCTAGCAATTCTGAGGCCTATGGTGAACATCCCTTAGCATGAGGAATGCTGGTTTCTGCACTGCACACATTCTCGATAAAGGGACAATTCCATTGGATGATGGATGGAGTCATCCCTTTATCGTTAAAGTGTGCACCCATCTTACTTTAATTGTGTTATTAGTGAAGAAGCACTGCTGGTTTGAAAAAAAATGTAAATCAGGAGGTATGTGCATTGATCTGTTCCTAAGTAGGGACAAGTAGGGTGGTGGGGAACCCTGGGTAATTAATTGGGAGGTTGGAGTACTCCCTTTTAATCAGGTTCTTAAAAAATATTTTTAAAGAATTTTTCATAAAGTTACATCTTTATGAATCTCTATGGATTTGCTCTTGCTTGTTGAGGGGCTTGGGACATGATTCCCTACCAGGGACATCATTTAGTATAATTGTTTATAGGTTACATATTACAACATAACATTTGAATAACTGATATTGTATAAGAACATGTTTGTGTAGTTCTGAGCCACCAGAAAAAGACAATACACACAGTCACTTTCCCCAATGGATAGTTGCTGCAAAGGCTCATTTCTCAAATTTAATGAAAAAAGGAAACATGGGACATATTTACTAGGGAGCTACATAAGGTCGGTGTCTGGTACGGTATGAATGTGACACCACAACCGTTTCCCTTTGGGAATTGTAATTATGTTGCTGTGAAACAAATGTTTTATGATTCGTTGTTAATGGCCCAAAACATTTTTATTTTTCTGGATTTAATAAATAAAATGAAGCAATAAAAGAGAGAAAGCAATGACTTCTTACCATTGTTAGAGTGAATGGGTGGCTTTCCAGAGAGGACACCTTCTGGCACTGAAGAGTAATGTACTGGAAAGAGCAAAATCAGCAATAAGAAAGCATCTGTTAGGTTTCTGTTATAGCATGAGCAAACCTTGTTGTTTATGACATATATATTAACTATATTTACAACCTTATATTGGGAAATATTAATAAATGTAATTGTGAGGAGGATTAAGGAACAACAAATACTTGTAAACCAATTGACATAAGTCCCTCAGGGCGATGCACAGAGAGCCGCTCTCCAGTGGTATGTAATAAGGTGATAGCGGGGCAATTAGACTCAACTTTTCCGAATTCCATAGATACATATTACCCAGTCTGAGCACCTAAATCGCTAACTCCTCACCCCTGGGTTCTTTACCTAACAGCAGTTATACTAACTTATAGTTTTCCTCTCAGTTCCGTTCTGTTCCACCTCTCATCCAGTCAGTGACAGTCCACGGTGTAGCCAATGAGGAGACTGTTTTGCAGAGCGTGCCTTCCCAATGGCTACATCGCAGACTGCGGAAGAGGACCGAATTGAGGAGGGAAACGTGATGTACCCAGGGGTAAGAGCTTAGCGGGTTATGGAAGAAGAGGAGCGGGGGAGGTGATTATAATTGTCTTTAACTCTATTGTTTTATTATCAGCTGCCTGGATCACTTTTTTTAAAACACACACAACCCCTGCCAAACTCCAATAGTAAAGGTACGATCGTAGGTGCCGACCCGCGATGCACAATGTGTACGAACGGCCATTTCAGACGATAATTGGCCTGCGTATGGGCACTTTATTGCCCGAAACTTGCGTTCATTCGTGGATCATTGCCCGATCCGCCAGGCTGATTTCCGAAAGAGCGGTTGTTTCAGCCGGTAAAGTGCCTCTACAGGGGACGATTACCGCCCGAAAGGGCCATTCGTACACATCGTGCGCCGCGGAGAGGCACCCGCAATCGCATGTGTGTACAAACCTTATCTGTGATGTTAAGAAACATTACCTGTGTTGTTCCCCTTGGTACATCACCAACTTTTTAAGAAATATTTCAATAATGTGCCTAGATAAAATTATTTTAAAGGCGCTTAATAGCCTAATACACTCACCTGACCAGGCTTGGCTTTGAAATGTTCTTTGGTCATACGGATTTCCACCACATCACAGGGATGGTGTGTGACAGAAACAATGGTGACTGATTTACTGCTCCGTATAAATCTGTACAATCTTTCCGCACAGTAAAGACACAAAGGGCCAGAAATCCACAGCCAAGTCTGTGATACACAAAAAGGGGCACTTGTTAAACAGCGTTGTCTGGTAAATGTATTTACTGAAATATTACAGGTTCCTCCTTTAATTACCCCCCACACCATTGCCCACGACATCCCCCTTCTCAGCAGCCCCTCGCACCCGACAGCACCTAACCCGACCCTAATTTCACCCGTTTTCACCACCCCAAACTTGGCAAACTGAAACTGGCGAACAAACCCCGAGATCGCCATTATCGCCGCTTTGTGAATGCGATCGAGCGCTAACGGCGATAGGGTTAGGACTTTCCACCGCCAGATAGAAAAAGTTACCACACTTTAATAAATATGCCCCTAGGAAAACATTTGGTGGATATTTCTTGCTATCCCGTCTAGAGCTACTGGTACTAAATGTAATAGTAAAACATACAAAACAGCTGGATCAATCCCATAAGCTCTCCTTTCCATAAATATGAAATCTGGTCCACAATTAAAGCACCTTTAGCCGCACACATAATGATTCCTTCCTTGAGGGAATATTTATGGCAGACATCTCACCAGGGTAAAACCTCACGCATCACAATTGGCAAAATGTCTACAAATAATAAACTCATCTCCCCATACAGAATATCAATTCTACACACAAATGGTAAAACTAAACAAAGCATTGTCGTTCCTCAGTCTAATCTTTTAATATTTTAATAACACTTCTGTTCTGTAAGAAGAGCGAGTTATTGAAACAACATCAGAATAAAGAGATGATTTTGACTCAGAAGTTCGGTTAATATTTGATGAATTCATTTATTTTTTTTTGGCAGTAAAGAAAGTTGGCAAAGAATTGTGCTTGAGCTCTGATGAAAATTATAGAGTTACCCAGACGGTTTTAGTTTAAATGACAGAATGGAAACGCAGAAACCAAATAAATAAATAAATGAATAAAATGGAAAGGGTAAGTTATTGCTCAAAACAAAAAACAAAATGTTAATGAAGTTATTTTTTCCTTAGGAAGGGACAATTTTTTTCCTTCAACTGTTAGTTTATTAGTTAAATAAAATCAAGTTTAACCTATGCTGGCTCTATGCTCTTTATACAACCTCTAATATTATTTTACTATGTACTGTAACTGTTAGATAGACATTATGGGTAGGGTATAAAGGTTGGACTAGATGGATGTATGTTTTTATACAACTTCTAATACTGTTACTATGTAACTGTTATACAGACATTATGGGTAGGGTATAAAGGTTGGACTAGATGGATGTATGTTTTTATACAACCTCTAATACTATGTTACTACGTAACTGTTATACAGACATTATGGGTAGGGTATAAAGGTTGGACTAGATGGATGTATGTTTTTATACAACCTCTAATACTATGTTACTATGCAACTGTTAGACAGATATTATGGGTAGGGTATAAAGGTTGGACTAGAATCACTGATGGGCAAACAACGGCTCTCCAGATGTTTAAAAACTACAACTCCCAGCATTCCTATGCTTCCCTCTGTAGTTGAGGAATGCTGGGAGTTGTAGTTTTCAAACATCTGGAGAGCCAAATTTTGAGGATCACCGGACTAGATGGACGCATGTCTTTATACAACCTCCAATACTTTGTTACTATGTAACTATTAGCTAGACATTATGGGTAGGGTATAAAGGTTGGTCTAGACGGACGTATGTCTTTAAGCAACCTCCAATACTATGTTACTATGTAACTGTTATACAGACATTATGGGTAGGGTATAAAGGTTATACTAGATGGACATATGTCTTTATACAACCTCCAATACTATGTTACTATGTAATTGTTAGACAGACATTATGAGTAGGGTATAAAGGTTAGACTAGATGGACGTATGTCTTTATACAACCTCCAATACTATGTTACTGTGTAACTGTTATACAGACATTATGAGTAGGGTATAAAGGTTAGACTAGATGGACGTATGTCTTTATACAACCTCCATAACTATGTTACTATGTAACTGTTATACAGACATTATGGGTAGGGTATAAAGGTTGGACTGGATGGACGTATGTCTTTATACAACTTCCAATACTATGTTACTATGTAACTGTTACACAGACATTATGGGTAGGGTATAAAGGTTGGACTAGATGGATGTATGTCTTTATACAACCTCCAATACTATGTTACTATGTAACTGTTATACAGACATTATGGGTAGGGTATAAAGGTTGGACTAGATGGACGTATGTCTTTATACAACCTCCAATACTATGTTACTATGTAACTGTTATACAGACATTATGGGTAGAGTATAAAGGTTGGACTAGATGGACGAATGTCTTTATACAACCTCCAATACAATGTTACTATGATAATAATATACCTCTGGGAAATGTGGCTGAAATACAGGACGGGCCATGCATATTCCTTTGGTATTATTTTTAATGAACATTTCTTCTTGTGCAGAGGAAGCTCCCGTATCATTCTTCAGAGCTTTCTTGAAAAATGCTACTTCATCAGCCTTCGTCACACTAATCGGATCCTGTAGAGTTTTGTTTAGATAGAGGCAGCCAGGAGGGTGCTCCTCTAAATTACTTTGGTATTTTAAAACACCTCTAGAAAAGAAATTAGACAGGATAAGTGTTGGCATCAGTAGGATGAAATGCTAATTACTCCATTTCAAGAGAATTTCAGATGTTGGTTACATGGATGATTAAAAAACAAGTGCTTCTGTTTAGAGTACCTCAAAATGAACTTTCCTGAGTACTTTCTAACTTTATCTACTTCTTTCCAAATAGTATCATCCCAAAACATTTTTATTGTTTGCTTTTAAGAGCTGAATATGTTAAAGAAACTGAAAAAGAAATCAACGGACTGTTGTCTAAGAAGTATCCGGATCAATTCCTGTATGACCTTTCCACAGTTATTTATTTCAGGGAAAGTGGCATAAAATATGTAACGTCTAGTGATATAACAACCTATCAGCATGGAGCATTTCAACTGGTCACTAGAGAAATAAACACTTGATTCTGAATAACCAGCGATGACTCAGTTGGCTTTCAATTTTGCTTGTCATCTCGGACACTGGCAGCCAGAAAAACATTTTTTGATGAGGTTAGATTTACTGTGAATGACTTGACCTTCTGCTCATCAATAGCACTGTGCAACAACCAAAAATACTTACCCACATGCATGAACCAGCAGTAATATGTAGAAGATAAAGAAAAGGTTGTGTGTGTGCAAAAAGATGTCATAATTGGATGCCCTGTAAAAACAAATTGATATTTATTGCAACCAGGCTGTTTTAAAGTACACAATTTGTATTCACATCAGTAAAAACAGTTATAAAGGTTGAAAGGTGAACTGTGGTCTTCAAACAAGTTAGTGGTAAGTAAAATGCTTGCTGTCTTTTGCCCTGGATCACAGATCTAAGTGCATCCTGTCAGAAGTTTTGAACCACAAAAGTTAAACTTGTCTATCTTCCTATTGCCCACTCTGCATTATTCCCCTCTCAGCTGCATACAAGCCAGGCAGAGAAGGAGTACTTGGTGATTTATGGAAAACTGCATTATTGAATGGCCTGAAAATTGAAAAGATAGGCACTGATGAAGTATATAAGCTGGAGCTTCCTTCTGGGCAGATGCTAAAAAGAAGCAGGAATGTTAATCTTCTAAACACCACATCTTCTGAAAAACTGCACTCAGAATAGTGGAAAGAACAAAATAAATACAGTGATTAAACTTGTGCAGAGGACATTTCCACTGGTGAGAATTTGGAAACAGTAACAGTAAAGCTTTTTCTTCCTCTATCAATGGTTACTAGTGGATTTGGTTTAGTGTTTATATTTATAGCTTGTGGACCAAAACATGTTGTAATAAACATATTTGGGGTTATTCAATAAAAGTTCTTATCATTTAAAATGGTGCTAATTTTGCCCCAACCAATCAGATGTTAGCTTTCAAATGTTACATAAGTTCTGATTGGTTGGGGCAAAATTAGCACCATTTTAAACGATAAGAACTTTTATTGAATCTCCCACATTGTTTATCAGATCCTCTGCGCGGCATCCCCTTCCTTCACCACTATCTATTGTATTCAACTGCTGGGAATTGAGCGTTGGGGAGGAGCGATCAAAGAATGTACCTGGCAGAGAAGCGAGCATCATTCTTTCAGTGGAAGTTATATCTATCTTTATGGTAAAGAATACTCTAAAGGGACAGTTCACACAAGAAAATCACCCATGTTTATTCAAAAAATGTCTCCTGTCTCACACATTTCCCCCTAATTCGAGATTTTACTACCAAACTGCGATCTTGCAATGTGGTCTCTCTCCTATCAGCTCTCACCCCGACACATGTACTCCTATGGTAAAGATGAGCACAGAGTCGTGTACAGGGGGGGGGGAGTCGGAAGAGAACTGAAAGAAGAGACACAACAGTGCCGCAGAATCCCCATTGGGTCAGTAGTTATATCTGGGCTAAGGGTGCAATGTGGTAGACATTAGTAGGTGCTCCTAGTAGGTGCTCCTGTCGTCATTAGAATTATTTTTTTGATTAAACTAGGGTGATTTTTGTGCCCCTTTAAATAAGTAGTGTTCCATGGAACGTTAAATATCTCAATATATACTTAGTCCTTTGAAACTCTGCTGTGGACTTTACCAGCAGTTAAGAGGCACTTTCATTACCATATATGATGGCACTGGGCTTATTTAATAAGAGGTACAATAGGTCCTATGCTGTTAATCTGCAGCAACCAATCAGATATTGTCTAAAGTGTTCTAACTGTAGTAGACCAGTGTGCCCAAAGATTTTATATGATCAGAATGTTATATCGAGATTGTGCAGTTGTAACTGTACTGTCAGTTTTTCTGTGAATTACTATTATGATTACTTTTATCTTGCATAGTGTGTCTTCCCATAGACCAGGTTTCATCCTTCACCCCTAGTGCGTCTTCCCATAGGCCAGGTGTAACCCTACTTGCATAGTTTATCTTCCCTTAGGCCAGGTGTCATCCTTCTTGCATAGTTTATCTTCCCATAGACTAGGCGTCATCTTTCAGTCATAGTGTGTCTTCCCATAGGCCAGGATTCCTCATTCTTGCACAGTGTTTCTTCCCCTAGGCCAGGATTCATTCTTCTTGCATAGTTTATCATCTTTCAGTCATAGTGTTTCTTCCCATAGGCCAGGATTTATCATTCAGGCATAGTGTATCTTCCCATAGGCCAGGTTTCATCCTTCTTGCATAGTGTGTTTTCCCCATAGGCCAGGATTCATCCTTCAGTCATAGTCTGTCTTCCCATAGGCCAGGATTCATCATTCAGGCATAGTGTGTTTTCCCATAAGCCAAGATTCATCCTTC
Source organism: Hymenochirus boettgeri (assembly GCA_019447015.1). Classification (NCBI taxonomy): domain Eukaryota; kingdom Metazoa; phylum Chordata; class Amphibia; order Anura; family Pipidae; genus Hymenochirus; species Hymenochirus boettgeri. Next base: position 329,303,945 of record CM033470.1, on the reverse strand, counting down.
AGTCATAGTGTGTCTTCCCATAGGCCAGGTGTCATCCTTCAGGCATAGTGTGTCTTCCCATAGGCCAGGATTCATCCTTTAGGCATAGTATGTCTTCCCATAGGCCAGATTTAATCCTTCTTGCACAGTTTATCTTCCCATAGGCCAGGTGTCATCCTTCAGTTATAGTGTGTCTTCCCATAGGCCAGGATTCATCATTCAGGCATAGTGTGTCTTCCCATAGGCCAGAATTCATCATTCAGGCATAGTATGTCTTCCCATAGGCCAGGTTTCATCCTTCTTGCATAGTGCGTCTACCCATAGACCAGGTTTCATCCTTCTTGCATTGTGTGTCTACCATAGACCATGTTTCATCCTTCTTTGCATTTTGTTCTTCCTAGACCAGGTTTCATCCTTCTTGCATTGTGTGTCTACCCATAGACCAGGTTTCATCCTTCTTGCATTGTGTGTCTTCCCATAGACCAGGTTTCATCCTTCTTGCATTGTGTGTCTACCCATAGACCAGGTTTCATCCTTCTTGCATTGTGTGTCTTCCCATAGACCAGGTTTCATCCTTCTTGCATTGTGTGTCTACCCATAGACCAGGTTTCATCCTTCTTGCATTGTGTGTCTACCCATAGACCAGGTTTCATCCTTCTTGCATTGTGTGTCTTCCCATAGACCAGGTTTCATCCTTCTTGCATTGTGTGTCTTCCCATAGGCTAAGTTTCATTGTATATTCATAGTGTGTGTCCCCATAAGCGTGGTCCCAGACCAGTAAGTGCTACTTTCTGAAAATATTGTGGGCAATCTAACACCCCCAGGGGTAAGGACCTGCCATTTTAGAATTATTTTTATCCACCTTCCTTTTATTTTCATAATAAAAAAAAATTTCAAGTTAAAAAACATTAAGAACACTGCTGCCTGTCCTACCAGCATGTCAATGCAGAACATAGTTTACCTGATAGAAGCGGTGGAAGCCGTACACATCAAAAATAAAATCAATACCATAAGGACACCTGTCACTCCAGGAACTGGAAAAAGACAGAGAGGGGTTGTTAGTAATAATCCAGGTGCTTTGTATTCAATACAAGATCTTAATATCATAGAAATTACATGGGATGTTGAACCCCCTACAGTGTGGGCACTTACTATTGGTCGAAACGGCCGTTTGCTCGGGGATAGTTGCCCGTTCCGCGTCGCAGGTCGGAACCTGGGATCGCACGTGTATACGAACCTTTAGTGCAGTGTGTCCTTTGATAATGTCCAGTGTTTGAAGAAAAAGGGGTGGTTTGTGGACAAGACAAATGGAGGTTTAAACCAATAAGCTTACAATAACAATTAAACTAATGTAGAATTGGTTACTAGTGCTTATAATCTTTAAGCCATTACTCAATACAGACTCTAAAGAGAGATGTCTAGGTAATTCATTTAATTCCATGGCAGTGCTTTCTTGAACGCCAACTGCCTATTACATTAACTAGAATGTATGAAGTCACTACTGTTATTTATAATGCTACAACCTATTTCCTTGAGCTTATTTTTATAGTGATAAGCAGGGATGGGCAAAGTAGAATGTAGTCCACCAGTAAACAACGACTTTTTGCACACTTAACTTCAATTGTAATTCTTTGCTATAAATAAATCAATAAAAATAAAAATTGTCTATGTTGTCTCTGTTTTAGTGCTATGAGCTATCATGCTTGCACATCCTTGACATTTAAGCTCAGTTGAAACCTTCCTGCAGACATTAACTTGGCCTTGAATATATCAAGATTTTGCAGTTGTCGCTTTAAAACAGAAGTCTTTTATAGAGCAACAGCCCTCCGTTGCTAGGATATGTGCGCCATGGTGATTTCTCGCTATTACGGGCTGCAGCTTCTGAAAGCAGCAAAGTGGTCCAGGATGCTTAACTGCTAATTTATAGGATCTCTAAAATGCAATGAATATGGAGACAGTCACATATCACAGTATCACAATGAACTAGGGCAACTTTTCCTTGCAACGGAAGGGTATTAGGGGTTTATATCAAATTCTCATATTTATATTATAGCAAATCTTAAAAAACTTCTTTTTAATATAGTGTCCGCTTTCAGCGTGCATTTGGGTGCATATTACATAGTTAAATAGGACCCCCTGTTGTAAAATATAAGGATATTACAATTCAATAAGTCTATATAAAGAGTATGAGGCCTCAGACATACAAATCATAGAATTCCAAGGAAATATTCATGGCTTTTGTGTATTATAATACTATTTTATTTTACAAATAGACCATTCTATATATACAGGAGGCAGAAGGTGAAACAGCAGTCAATCATTGGTTGTGATGTCATTTGTCACAGCTTTGATTGACTGCATGGAGGGAGGAGCCAGCTAACTCTGGCAGAATGGGGACAATAATTATCCTTAAATATCTGGTTAGTAATGCACTCAAATGGTATTAAAGGATCTTCTGCACACTTATAGAGAATGTTGGTATGCTGGGTGCTGCCCAGGAATTCCCATAGCCAATGGTAAGGTAGAATCCACTCAGATAAAAGTAATCCTGGACACCCACCTGGTATAAGGGAGGTGTACACCAAAACGTCACATGTTAAATAAAAAACACAGTTGATTTCAAGACTGGTGTGCGTCCAGGATTACTTTTATATGGTTAGTAACGCAGGTAATAAAGTACAAAATATATCAGTTGGGGTTGGGGGCAGGCAACTGATAATTGACCTGTTTTTGTGTGTTTAAGGGTGGACATTTCCCTTTAAGTCAAACTTTTAGTTTGTATTTTGAGGTAGTTATGGAAGAAAAACACAGTTTCCATTTGTTCTTTTGGTTTAAAAGATTTAATACAACATACACAAAAATATCATTATAATTCTAAACAAATCTGTCATGGAGATCTGAGAAGGCAGCTGCAAACCATGTTAATGGGCAATGGATCTGAGCTGTAAGGTACCAGAAAGCTAAACTCTAGAGTGAACATGAATAGGTTGTAATTATTACAATTATGATGCTAGTATTAATATGTACATTGTGTACTCCTGTTAGTTTGATCTGACGGATTGTTCATATTCTTCCTTTTCCAAAATACAGTAATTAGCCAATGATTATTAGCCAATGTTAACAAGTTGGACAGATGAACTTTGCGCTACACTGAGGTGCACATCCCACATGGTTACTGAATGTTCCTTTAGCAGGTGTTAATTGAATCTGGTTTAAGGAAAATACAGAAGATGATTCATTTGAACTAATGTGTCTAAATTCTCCATGCCCTGGATGCAGCAAATGTTTTTGTGGAAGAAATGGCCTGGATTGTATTTAAATGCTAACTGTCTAAAGACACCTGGGTATGTTCAAACACAGCAATGAATCATTGTATTCAGGGACCCCATTCCCCCGATCAAGGTTACATGTCTCTGAAAGTCTTCCTCCCAATCACTGTTTCTGCAAACTGAAGAAGTTGCTCTAGTAGCAGCCGCAATTCACTGGCATAAGGCCAACGACAAGGCCAAGGTGACCAGTTTTTAGGGACAACTTATAAAAGGTAAGTATTGCCGATTGGGGGCCCTGAACTTAATGGTACATTTGTATGTTTACATATTTTGTGGTTTATTTATAAAGCGCCACTTGGGGACGCAGCGCTGTACAGTAATAAAATACAATAAAGTCATACAAGGGGGATAAATACATAGATAGTTCAGTACATAAATATATACATTATATAAATAGAAGTGCTAGAGCTTTTTTACAAGAGGAAAGGAGGTCCCTGTCCCGTAGAGCTTACAATGTTCTGTGTTGACACATATAGCCTCCTCCAAGGAAACCACTGTGGATGAAACACGGATAGGGGCCCCATTGTAGTAGTGCTGGGTGGCCCAGTAATTCTTAGTTATTGCACTGATTCGCATTAAGCGGAAGTAAAGACAGTGTCCCCACAAAAAATTAAATGTGTAAGAAGAGACAGTCAGCAATAGGAGCCTTTTTCTTTGTGTATCTGTTGTATTCAATTAGATCAACTGGACTTGAAATGTAGTTCTTGAAGAACTACATTTCAAGTCCAGTTGATCTAATTGAATACAACAGATATACCATGACCTGGATGAATGAGAACCTTCACAAGCTTTTTCTTTGTGGTGCAATTGCACTTTAAATAGAGATAGATTAACCTTTTGAGGGACTTTAAATAACAGACGCTGTTTATTAAATATAAGCCTTATCTTGCCTTTTAAATGAAAGGAACAGTTTTCTCATGCCTCCTCCTTCAATCACTGTAACTCGGTCTGTTCCTGGTTTCTTCTGCTTTCTCCTGCACTGAGCATGTGCCAACCGCAGATTAGAAGGAGGAACTGGTATTTGTGAACGCAGATTCAGAACCTAACTTTCTGATCAGTGATTTCTTCATATCTTGGGCTGTGCAGCACATAGAGAGGTGGTTGATGGCTCATTTTAAAGGTAAGAACCTGACCATTCATTTTTGTAGACCACCCTTTAAAGGAAATATTAAGAACAAAATGAAGGACTTAACACTGGAATTTCTAATTTAACCAAATCTATCATTTGCCTTTAGTGATTTCTTTAGATTGCTGTATGTATATCCTATATAATAAAGTGCTAAACCTGCGTCCGTGAATCCGTGTGTGGCTTTTCCCTTTCTGCGCATGCGTGAGAAGAGAGTGGGAGGGATCCTGTACGTTGCTGGATGTGTGTGTAGCGGCGCTGCTTTTTTCCCTTCTTCTGGCTTTTATGTCCGCAAACCGGATGTGTGTTATAAAAAAATAATTTCCTTTTAATAGCAGGATTCCCGTGTATTTACATCCCTTTATTTTACACTACCTACCTGCTGTAAGTGCTAAACATTCTGCACTATGAAATCAATGTGTCTGCTTTGAAGGGAAGAATTCCAGTATTCTTACTAGACGGCCAAGCTCTCATTTTCACGCTGTGCGTGGATGGAATCTAAAGGCCACTGCAGCTGGTAGTAACAAGTTAATAAGAAGCAGGATGGCACACCCCCTGCAGTAACTAGTGAGATAATTCACAGCGTGATGGGATTTTTTTCCCTCTGATCCTTTTCTTGGTCTCTGTGCAAAAAGCTTGAAAACATGTCAGGCTTTCATCCATAACATGTATAAATGCCTCATATTCTCCAAGTGGTGGACAGTTAAAATATCTTGTGCCTTTCCTGGCGTCCCGCAGGAGCAGGAGAACATTTACTGAATTCCGATGCTCTTGTTTGTGTCTCTTATCTCCTTTATATGAAATGCTGAGAAAGCTCAAATAAAAGACGTTGGTACATATAAATGAGCAGATTATAGAGATTATTGGGACAATTTGACTAACCAATAATTTTAACCAATAGATTTACAGATCAGTGACCTATTGATGACACAATTGGACAGGATTTTATGACTCATCCAGGGCGATGCACGAGAGCTGGTAAGTGGTAAGAGATCGCTAAGTGGTGGTATCTATATAACGCCAGCTATTTCCAATCACCAGACCAATCTGACATAAAACATCAAGCCAGGTGATTAAATATTGTTCTATGTGTACCAGCCCTTAGGCTGAGGCCACACTATATCGCGTCCAAGCGCTCCGGAAGCATGCACACAAGCTTGCGAGTTAACGTTGCCAGTACACGTTGCCATGTCCTAAGATTGCACAATGTTACACAATGCAGACTGCATGCGCTCCGATTAACGGATCACAGCGTGCCTAGTGTGGCCACAACAATAGGCCAACACTAACACGGTTGTTAGAATGTGTGAGTGTGGCCAATGGATCTCATGGAGATGTAATTGCTGCAGGTTGTTTTAGAGCATTGGCAATCGGAGTTAAAGTCTCACTAACCAATTCAATATCAATTCAATATTAAGCTCAACTTTATCTCCATCTTTGCGCCGGACAGGTTTCGCAAGACACCTGCACAATAGGCACTCGCAATTAAATATATTGCTTCAAAAACATCAACATCTAAAATATCAGTTGTGTCCTGATGTTTGTTGTAACGTCTGTTCAATAAATTTGTTTCATTTTCACTGTAAGGAGCTTTCCTGGGTTGCTGTTTCCCGCTCTTCAAGTTTAGAACTACGAATGTTGCCATCAGCCTTGTGAGAGATTTGGGGCATTCATCAACCTGGGCAACCAATGGGAAACAGTAGGTCTCCTGTGGTGTCTTTTTAATCATCTATTATATACCTTAGGTTTATAAGAATGAATGGGTCCAGGGGTATACTCACCAATCCCACCACTAATTTACTGAATTCTGAAGATTAAAGTGTTTAACATTATACCAAATAGGTCTGGGGGTATTTTCCTGCCCAATGTATATTTGTTTGAGTGGCGACACACTATATTGGCACTACCGGACTTTGATAGGGGAGTTTTGGCACTTTCTATGATTTCTGCCAGTTTGTTTTAGGCCTGGAACACACAAGTCAACTAGACCTTGATATTTAGCCAATGGCCATACACAGCTTAGTTGGCAACTTATCGCCTTGTCCATTAGTGAGGGTTCCTATGGCCAAGGATATTTTAAATGCGATAGGAAGCAGAGAATAGGCTATGAGTTTGTTCTGTAAAATACTGCAGCTGGTAAGTAAGCTCTACATGTTCTATCATGGAGAGAATAATACCTACCATCCAATTGATAGAGCCAAAATATCAGTAAATCTTGGCCGCTCTATTTCCAGACAGACTACCAGACTGTCTTCACGTCCAAAATGTTTCTGCCTCTGTGTCCTCTCATTTACTTGATTGATCATCTCTTTTCTTGTTTGTTCTAATGTTTTGGTCAGATCAGTAGCACTTCCACTATTTGTAATAAAGTAATTTTGCCACAGGAGCTCCCACAGACCCCTTTATGTTTATGGAATGTAGCAGAGTTTCTCTGCAGGAAGATTGACCAAGCTTCCATGTGGTAGTAGAACCCCCATAAAGTCCCTTTAATTGGAGGTCTTATGCCTTGAATACTAAGCATTGGATGAGAGGCCTCTTCCCTCCTTGTTAAAAGCCAGTAGGCGGGGGGAAGTGATAGCCTGTAATACTAATCCAATGCAAGGTCAGGGAGACAACCTTCCCAAGAGAATGCAACCAAGCAGGGAGTGTCAGCCCAGATAAATGACCCAAGGTAAACTGTTAGGACCTTCCATACTGGGGTTACCTTGACGTGGTTGGAAGGCTTTTCACTTTTATGCATAAAATTGTAACTAAAACCCCCCATGTTTTTATTGTTTGCACTAGCACAGATATTATGATATATGGGGCCCAGGAATGTGCATTGATCATCTCTTTTCTTGGTTGTTCTAATGTTATGGTCAGATCAGTAGCACTTCCACTATTTGTTATAAGGTAATATTGCCACAGGAGTGCTCCCACAGCCCCCCATTTATTTCTGTCATGCGCAGGGGAGCCCTTTCCCCCATCCCTCCCACCCTCCGGATCCCTCCCTGCCTGCCCTTTCCCCTAGCGTAAAATCATTTGGCCATAATGTCCCTCTCCCCTGCCCATCCCCAACCGCCGTGTTAGTTCTGTAGGTGCATTATCAGCAAATGTTTTTATATAGAGTTATTATCCATTCCATCTTAGAAAATCCCATAAAGCCCAGGAGAGGTGTGTAAATAAATACAATTCTAAATCATTGGAACACATTTGCTACTGTAGAGTTTGTTACGAAAACAGCGAAGGGAGATTTAAAGTGAAATTAAAACAAAATATTATTATTAAAATTTGCGCCTTCTGGGATCCCAAGTCTTTATACTGTAAATGAACAACACACAATGAATGGGGGGGGTAGAAAATCACACTAAGGACAATAAAGAAACCAGGGGCGTAAATACCAGGGGAGCAGGGGGCCCGGGAGTCAAGGGGGCCCCAAACCTTCTTATTTTTCCTATGAGATAAAGCCTCCTCCCAGAAAGAAACACTGTAGATCAAGCAGGAATAGGGGCCCCAATCGTAGTTTTGCAGGGGCCCCCAGTGATTTCTAGTTACACCACTGAATGAAAGGGCAGTATTTAGGAACAGGGAGGTTTATCAGGTACAGTACCTTTCAATAATTAATTTTGTCTAAACTAGGGGCATATTTAGAAACTTTTCGCAGCCGAGTTTCCCGCCGTTTTCACAAAAATGGCTAATAAATCGCTTTATTTAACTTCACAACAGTTACGGCTCGCTTCTATTTATAAATCGGCGGTAACTGATGCACCGCGTTAATCTCAGCTGGGGTCTGGGAGGGGATGCCGGTAAAGGATCGCCGCGGGTGGTTGTATTCATCAGAGGGGCGCAGTGCAGTACGCCCACCCACCCTTGCGATGCGACCACCCGCCGCGACCCCTTCCCAGCAGCCCCTCCCTCACCCTCACCCCGTACTCTCGCGGGGAACGGCCCGCTGGAGAGTGGAGGGACCCTCTAGCGGGGGCACTGAAAAGTGTCTTTTGGGGCTTAAGGGGTCCCGCAGCTCGAACTGGGACCCCCTTCCCCAGCCCTATAAGGGCCCTTGCGGCACATACAAGTGCCCTTGCGGCCCTGAGAAGGGCCTTTTGGGGCTTAAGGGGTCCCGCAGCTCGAGCCAGGACCCCCCTCCCCAGCCTTATCAGGGCCTTTGCGGCACTTACAAGTGCCCTTGCGGCTCCAACAAGAGCCCTTTGGGGCTTAGGGGTCCCGCAACTCGAACCCCCCTCCCCGGGCCCTATTAGGGCCCTTTGCGGCACTTACAAGAGCCCTTGCGGCCCTGAGAAGGACCTTTGGGGCTTAAGGGGTCCCGCAGCTCGAACCGGGACCCCCTCCCCGGCCCTTGTAAGGCCCTTGCGAAGTGCCTTTGAGAAGTGCCTTGAGAATGGGTACCACCTCCCCTCTGATGAATGCGACCGCCCGTGGCGATCCTTTCCCAGCATCCCCTCCCAGACCCCTGCTCCGTCTCAGGATAGTTCAAATTACTGCGGCACATTACAGCCGCAATGCCGCTCGCCATTATAAATATGGCGATAGCGGTATTTTTAAGCGGTGGTGTGCGTAATTTTACGCCGCTACTGTCGGTCGTTTATAAATATGGCCCTAGGTGTCTAAATTGTGAAATTTCATGGCAAATCTGAAACCACCCTCACACCAGGTTTGGGTGAACCACTGCGTTCCTTTTATTCCTTAAAATCATTTCAACCTGTATCGAATTCAATGTTATTTTCCAAACATGCTCAAGTTCCTTTTTTTATTTTTAGAATATTTTGGCAATAATTTGGAATAATGGCGTCTTCCAATAACCCACCCAGCTGACAAGCAGTTCAAATGACCTCATTCCTACAAAAAAACATTGAATAACACGACACAGAACATTTCTGTCCTACAAGATATTAACTTACCAGAAGTGAAGATTATTAATCTTGGATCCTGGAATGAGAAAGGAACAAAAACACAAACAATCGCATGAATTCCTTCATATTAAGAAACAAATGTAAAGTTCTTTAATTGCCTAAATATAATTACTAAGCCGTAATAGCATTGCAGTTAGCAACAAGCCACTCGTTTTGGTTTACGAATCTTCATTTATTGGACACCGGGGATTTCAATCTTCTGTCATTTCGGGAATAAAGAATGTCACAAATATTGTTTTCTCTTCTCATTGGATAAATGAGCGTTATGAAGTTTCGTGCGTGCTTTCCCTGTTCCCTTTCAAAAAACATTGATAGTGGTTTGAAGCTAATTTTCACAGAGAACATAAAGTATCCAATAATTCTCTATAGTTAGTCATGTTTTCCTCCAGATACCTGGCAAGTGATTTTTGTTATTTGCCCAGTAAACTTACATATTTATTTGCAAAAAATAGTTAAGGGGCATGTGCACCCTAGATGACAACAAAAAAAAATGGTACCACTCCCTTGCCCACCCCCAACTGCCGAGTTAGATCTAAAAAAAAAGCTTCCGAATCATACTTACAGCCCTTCACTCCCATGGCTATCTTCTCCGGCTCTCTGCAAACTGGAAACAGCAGAGAGGGGCCGGACCAGCAGCCGCGTCTGTGATTGGCTGCCGGTCAGCCGCGGGAGCGAAGGGCTGTAAGTGTGATTCAAAGCTTTTTTTTTAGATCTGACGCGGCGGTTGGGGTTGGGCAAGGCAGAGTAACTATTATGCAAAACGATATTACACTAAGTGAAAGGCAACAGATGAGGGATCTGGAGGGGGGAGGGAGGGGGGAAAGGGCTCCCCTGTGCATGCCACTGTCCCCTCAGAGGACAAGGAGGAGGCAGAAACCCTTCCCACAGGAAGACAGCTCCTACTCTTCAGTTTCCTGGACTTTGGACAAGCACTGCAAGAGAACCATAAGGAGCAGAGATGTAAGGTAACGCTTTTTTTAAACTAAGAAGAGGGGTCAGCACTGGGGCAAATTTTACTTTTGGGGGTGGACATGCCCTTTAAAAAGTAAACATTTTTATAGACATATACTCTGCTACCCCCTTCCCTTCCATGTAACTTCTGATTGTTGGTCTTGGTCCGCCCCATATGTGCAAGAAGTGCATCTTTCCTATTGGCCAGGTCAATTCTCTGTGGGTGTGGACATAGACATAAGGGTAAGGCACCACTGTACCACTCCAAAAATTGGGTCAGTAGGAATGCGCAATTTCGCTTGTTAGCACATGTTCCATATTTTATTTAAATTAAATAAGTTAAATAGAGATGCACACCAAAAATGGTGATTGCACGCATTGTCAAAACTCAATGCAGCACAGTGCAGATACTGGGCCATGGACGCAGCGATTTCAATGTAATCGCAGTGTCTATTAGGTGCGCTAAGTGGATGCGATCCTAAAAATGCATCACATTGCACATATTTTGCGCCTAGTGGGGCCTATAATTAAAGCAGCTCAGCTATGGGTAATGAAAGGAGGGAGAACAGATAAAGAACTCCCACTGGGTGAGAATATGTGCAAATCCTTCATTTTCCCCATTCCAAGACACTTTAGGGAATGTTTATGAATAAGCAAACAACAGATTTTATATGACTTGTTTGTGAGCTGGGAGCCAATGAAATTAGTAGACATTCTTTTATTATCAAATTTCATATTGATTATTCCAAACAAAAAAAACATTCTTTTATAATTGGAGATGATGCAATCATTCAGGATGTAATATTGGCTTATACCACTTTATCTCTGACCGACAATTTGTTACAGCCATCCGGTATATGGCCAATGTGTACCAAGCCTGAGAAGCATTTCATGCCCATACAAATGGACAATGCTGTACGTGTCAGGCCATACACGCTGTAACATGGCTTGGAATAGGATTTTCGGTTTCACATCACCCATATTCCAACATGACTAAGTTCTTAGCACTATTACAGAAAAACTATCCAGATTATATTGAATGCTAAAAATATATTTCATTGTTGCACACAAGAAAATTCCATTGCATTCCATGGGGGAATCTGGAGATTAAATTAATTTTTTTTTCTGCTGAAAATTCAATTTTGCCATAAAATAATAATAATAATAATATGCTTAGATGTCTACCCAATATAAGGGATAATATAACACTTACTGCGAAATATTAGGATACCACACATTGGCAATCCAATTCCTACAGTACATGGCCAGTACAGGAATGCAATACATTATTTCTTGTAATACAGTATCAAAAGCCAATTTAGCAGCTTGCATTAAATTGCACTAGTTATTTGTGACTGAACACTATACTAAAGCACTATAATTCCAAGGGAGACAGTAGAAAATACTCCTACCTCCTGTTCTTGCTTATAAAAATAGCTGCCGGTAGCTGATTTTTTACTTACCAAAAGTCCTCCCATCTCTAACATAGACATGCATGTGCTAATGTAGAAGGAAGGGAAGTGTGGATGGGAAGGAGAGCTGTCAGCTGCAGAAAGGAGTGGCAACTTCAAACGCTTACCGTCCATTTACAGACATGAAATGGAGGTAGGGGTAAAGTCTTCTACCTCCATGGAAATTACAGATTATTTTTTTAAAGTAAAGAAAATCCCTCACTGTTACATTAAGAAATTGAAATACTCTATTGGAGTAAATACAATTTATATTTGGTAATATGTAGTGAATCTGATGATGATTTCCTACTCTTTCGTCAATAACAATATGTTTTGTAAAGAATGAATACACAAACATGTCCATTTTGTGTCCTATGGATAGTTACATAGTTACATAGTAATTAAGGTTGAATAAAGACAGACGTCCATCAAGTCCAACCTATTCCCTTTTTTTTTTTTTTTTTTTTTAACCCTACCTAACAGTTGATCCAGAGGAAGGCAAAAAACCCCAGCTAAAAAAAGGGGGAAAAAATTCCTTCCTGACTCCAAACGGCAATCGGAAAGTATCCCTGGATCAACCAGATCTATATGCATTAATACCAGTAATTCTCAATATTCTTTAGTTTTAGAAACTTATCCAGGCCTTTTTTAAAGTTATTCAATGAACTTGCCATTGTATTGAGACTTAAAAAGCCTGCCCTTCTCTCTGGATAAATTAAAGCAATTAGTTCAATAACTTGGCCAAATTATTTTAAGCCCAGCAACCACTTCACAGTTTGCTTTATTCTGCTGGGTCCTAACTTTTAACCTTTTTTAAAGGTTAAGTGACTTTTTACCTTCTTTGGAGACATAATTCTCAATCTTTGTCTTTATATCAGTACCTGCCTTTTATGAGATGAAAGTCCCTGCTGCTCTTTCCCTTGCTTTCTTGGGACTTAAGGTTCTCTTACACACGTGCGATCATGGGTGGTGAACCGCAGCAAACGGTGTGTCCGAACGTTCATTTCGGACGATAATCGAAATGTATATGGGCACTTTATCGCCCGTAATGGCGGTTCGGTCGGGGATCATTGCCCAACCGACCGGCTGTTTCAGCCGATAAAGGGCCCATACGGGCCGATTATCTGCCAAAACGAACGTTCGGGCACATCGTGTACAAGGCTTAACTCTTCAGCTTTCAGTACTTGAACACCTGACCCACTGTGGGTGGAGTACACATTTCCCAGAGGCTTGGTCAAACCCCAATGCAACAAGCAATATATATATACAGAAATGGGATAGTATACATCCACGCTGAGTGCAACTAGAGATTGGATGTGCACTAGGCTTCTATTTTTGTATGTATTGAATTAATTTGGTCTCTAGTTGCACTCTGCATGGATGTATACTATCCCATTTCTATATATATACCGTATATACTCGAGTATAAGCCGAGGTTTTTAGGTTTAAAAATCAGTCTGAAAACCTTGCCTCGGCTTGTACTCGGGTCAGATCTCTAAATAAAGGAATGTATGTAAAAAAGTACCCGGTAACTCCTTTTCCGTTATTCCAACAGATGTGTTGAGTGGAACTGAAAGGACTTATGCATAAGGGGACCGATGCGGGTAGACGTGCGCACGTTCTGCTCGGGCACGTCACTATTAAGTTATGCCGAACGTGCTGCACTGGGTGAGCAGAGAAGGAGCTCGTCTTCCAACACTCCTGTCCTCTGGAACCGGTAAGATAAAGCTTCTTAGACATTCATGGTCACGTTAGTTGCATTCTGCAACCAGGATGATACTATTAAAGGACTTTAACCCCAAGCTCAATGTAACCCTCCAACCCCCTCACATTGTCCTACCAAGATGTTTAATTCTGGGTTGGCACAGCTATAGTTATGTGTGGAATCCATCAGGGCTCCTTTTGTGTGCAGGGACCAAGAGTTGTACATGTAATATTCTACTTCTAATATTCTACTCTATAGCCTACTCTGCAAGGGCACAGTGGGAGTTTGGTAGTTGTAGTTAAACAGGTGGCTGGCTACTGGTAGCTTATCCCTGCTGTAAATACATTTTAGAAAATCCAGCACTTCTAATACGTTCCCTAACTTGGCTAGTGTTGGGCTTATTGCAATTAGCCATGCAGTATTATCCCATTGTAGGGATGGAGTTCTCTGTGATTGGGGGATAAAACAAATATAGTTACATTACAGTTCACCTGCACAAAGTTCATTTTTGTTTAAACAGGTGATTGATAATGTCTGTACTATAGACTGTATAGCAATTAGAGAATAACTTTTGGCTATTCGAATTGCCAACAGTGCTCAACAGAACATTGTGGTTTTCAGTAATGGTGATAATTTTTACCCTCGGCTTATACTTGGATCGACTTATATTCGAGTATATACGGTATATATTGCTTGTTGCATTGAGGGTTTGACCAAGTACTCCACCCACAGAGGGTCATGTGTTCAAGTACTGAAAGCGGGAGAGTTAGTCCCAAGAAAGCAAATGAAAGAGCAGCAGGGACTTTCATCTCATAAAAGGCAGGTACTGATATAAAGACAACGTTTGAGAATTACGTCTCCAAAGAAGGTAAAAAGTCACTTAAGTAAAAAAGGTTAAAAGTTAGGACCCAGCAGAATAAAGCAAACCGTGACGTGGTTGCTGGGCTTAAAATAATTTGGCCAAGTTATTGAACTAATTGCTTTAATTTATCCAGAGAGAAGGGCAGGTTTTTTAAGTCGCATTACAATGGTAAAGTAAAATGTAAGCAAATTAATTGGATGTGCACTAGGCTTCTATTTTTTGTATGTATTGAATTAATTTGGTCTCTAGTTGCACTCTGTGTGGATGTACACTATCCCATTTCTCTATGGATGTATGCAACATGCAGGGCTGTACCCACTGACCCAATTCTTTATAAAGTAAAGGACCATGTCAATATGTAATAAGCATAAAAATGTGACAATTCACGAACCTCGTTTCTGTAACGTGCTACATTCATCGAATTGAATTCCTTGTTAAAATTTTCTGAAAAATTTACAGCGTTAACCACATGGGCACCAACGTGAATAGCTGAAAAAACAAACAAAAAATGACAATAAATAAATAAAACCACAAGTAAAAAGCTATTTTTTTACAAACTTTGCTGCCTCCTAAGCTACAAAATACCCCCTATGGAGGTGTGTCGTAGGTGGGCCTTGGGGGTCGGGATTAAAATCTATATAGTGAAAAAATGTCTCATCTTAATCTATAATTGAATACATTTAAGTAGCATGCTTGTGAAGGTTCTCATTCATCCAGGTCATGGTATATCTGTTGTATTCAATTAGATCAACTGGACTTAAAATGTAGTTTCTTGAAGACGTTTCGCTAGTCAATCCGACTGGCTTTCTCATTCTGAATTGAGAAAGCCAGTCGGATGACTAGCGAAACGTCTTAAGAACTACATTTCAAGTCCAGTTGATCTATTGAATACAACAGATATGTAAGTAGCACTTACTCTGAAGTGTGTGCGTTGCTGCATGACTTCAATGCAGTACTTTTTTGACTCAGTATTCCCCTCCCTCTCTTAACCAACTCCTCCTTTCTTCTGACCTGACTTTTTAAACTGAGCATGCTCAGTAATCAATACCATACCCCATTCTAGGAAAAGGAGCCTGACTGTTTTTTGTTCCACTGGCATGGATTTACCTTTCATGAAATATCAGGGTGGAAACTCTGTCCACATGCTATTTATGGTTTCAATAATAGTTCATAAAAATGTGAATGCTGGTAATGCAAACATTACATGGATTTAAACAGTTTGATATCTGTAGTTGCTAGTTGTTGTTTTTTAGTAAGCAGTGCATTTATTTGCCTGAGCTGTTAATTTACCTATTTACTGGTCTACAGTTAGAAAACATTTAATAAGGTCTTATGGATCCTGCAGGTTATGGACATGGGAAACATTTTGCACCTCTTATTGAATAGGGTCCATAATAGAGTTCTATTTGGGCAATGCTATTTCAGCCTGGACAAATCAGTGTAAGACCTATGCTTCCTGATGTATTAATGGGTAAGGCGAGTTTTACACTAATTTTAATTTACAGTAAATCTCGTAAAGGGATTGACGCATTGCGGGATGTCGGGAAGGTAAAAAGCCCCATTTTGTTACTGCTCTCCCTGTATATATCTCGAGAAGCCCAGAAGCTTCCCCACTGTCCCAAGTCTATTTAGTTTTTTCTGGGGTAGTCAGGCTAAGCTAGGGCTGGGTAGCTTATAGGCAAATGAAACTACTCCATTTGTATATAAGAACATAAGATGGCTGCTATCTATACACCGGGAATAGTGTTAACCCATTATGAATCATTAACACCACTATTTGCACGATCTTTCTTTTGGCCGACACTACCGCCGTTACGCTACTCGGTACTTAGACAATAATGTGTCTGTTTAGGGCTCACCACTCAATGTATTAAATGTATAAACCTTTTATTAATCCATTTAAAACAAACCCCTGTCAATGCAGAAGCACAAAAACAATAGGGGAGTAACAATTAGATATTTTCTCTCTGCCCACATTGGTTAAAATCATTGCACTAATAGCCTCTGTAAACAAGGGTTGAACTTACAATACAACCCACCAAATCGCTGCCTATGGAAGTAAGAAGACCAGCTGCAAGTATAATGATCTCAAACATTTTTTTTCCCAGATCTAAGAAGACAATTTACTTAACTTTGTGTATGTCAAGGTTAAATGATTGAGCAAACATTCATTCTAGTAGACAAAACAAGGTTTTATTCAAAACCAAATGAACAAAAAGAATCACAATGATTCTTAAATCCATTGATATATGTCCTAGTCTAGGTACACACAAGGGATACTTCCACCTAATCAACCAGAACCCACAACAGTTTAGGCATGTAGGATCGAAATATTGGTGGTCAATCCAATGTTTCCATGTTTAGCGCACCCTTGGGTGACAGCAATAATGTAAAGGGTCTGCTCCCAACCTAATCAGTGACACCAGGACGTTTCAGTGACCACACACTGTGGGCAGTGCAACAGGCACAGCCTGATATTTATTTAAGGATAAACTCGAGTATAAACCAAGGTTTTTAGGTTTTACCTCGGCTTATACTCGAGTCAAGGTCCTCCTTACCGCGATCATGTTGCTAAGTCTCTGAATCCGGCTGCCGCACACTGCGTAATACTGTGGGTTTGCCGGCTGACGTCACTACTCAGCCCGGGCAGTGAGAGGCGGTGAGTAGTGACGTCAGCCGACCAAATCCACAGGACTTATACAGCGTATGGCACCTGGATTCAAAGAGTTAGCAACATTGATTAGGACTGCAACTGAGGGAGCTCACCGGGAGGAGGGTTTGGGTTCTCCACTGCAGGCTTAAATTGCCTTTTAACAGCAGATTCCCATACAATGTTTGGAAACACAACTCCCGCAACTAAACAGGCTGGGAGTTGTAGTTTCCATACTCTGTATGGGAATTCTGCTGTCCATTTAAAGGGCAACTTAAGCCTCAAAACAATAAAGAATCAGAAGGAGGATGGTATCTACTGAAAAACATTGCTTTCTGATTTTGTATTTTCTTTGAGGCTTAAGTGCCCTTTAAATGCATGCAGAATTCCCATACAGATGTATGGAAACTACAACCCCAGTATGCTTTAGTTGCTGGGAGTTGTAGTTTTTAAACATCTGTATGGGAATTCTGCTGTTATAATTTCTACCCTCGGTTTATATCGAGTTAGTCCCTTTTCCCTAATTTTTCAGGTAAAAACAGGTACCTTGGCTTATACTTGAGTATATACGGTATACGGCATTGATTAGCAGTACAAACAAAATGCAATAACTGATGCAACATACAGTATAACAAGGTAAGCTATGTTCTAGCAACGTAAACAGTAATTCCCTGAGTGTGCACACCTTTACCCCCAATTTTTTGCCAAGGTGGGGGCCCCTTCTGTAAGGAGAAATCCTTTAGTGTTCCTAAGCTCCAAACAGGAAAGAAGGCACGGCAGGTCATTTCACAAGGCCACATTCCTTCCCTGCTTCATATAGGTGGGTGACACCTGGCAAGCATTGGGTGCTGTGGGACATCCAGTTTGTTTAGATGGAGCCAGGAGGCCCTAAGCAAAGCATGTCACTCAGCAAGGTGAAGCCAGGCCTAATACAAGCCAGCAGTCCGAGGGAGCAGCAGAGCTTTAGTTGGGGAGTCAGTCCGACGTCCTCACTCACAGCCAACTGAACACTGTCAATGCTGCTGGAGTGAGTCTGTTTGAAATGGCGGGCATCGCTTCTATAAGCGTCTGGACGTCGGCGCGGCTGGTTGCGCATGACGTCATACGCAACTTGCACGCGGAGACCCGACGCGCGGGAGGCTGCAGCCTGCTGCTCTCTGATTGGCTCCTCAGTTTCCGGATTGCGGCAAGATGATTTCCGGATTTACCCATAGCTCGGGTGTCTGTGAGTAACACTGTAAACCCGGAGAATTCCGGACCATCTGGGAGAGTGGGATACCTCCCAGTCCATATGGGTGTCACACTGACTGATAAGTAATGTCACAGCAGTTCACTCTGCACTGGGGTGACTTACAGTTCTCAGTGGCAAAATGGTGGACCAGTAAATCCAAAGGATGTTGTTTGGAGGCAAATCTGGTGTCCTGGTGTCATAACCCACAAGGGAACAATCACTTCTAAACTGTCCTACAGTGCACTGACACTTTAGTTCCTATGCAACAAGTTCCTATGCACATTGTCTTAGCACTGACAGGTTCAGCACCTGCAGATTGTTACGCATGGAAGACCACACGATCGGATGGAATTTACCGATATGTCTGATCATCCTTTGTCCAATTTGAATGAAAAAAAAATAACCAAGCTTGGTCGATCGAGGTGAAATAGTACCTCCTATATTATCAGTGAAATAGCCGGTTACCAGTCAGTTGGCCTCTCTAGTGTAATATTTCAAATACTACAGTGTAAAATAAGGAATTTAAATAAAGCTACTAATCTCATTCAGACAATAAGGTGAAACCAGCAATCACCGGAATATCCCAATGGTCTGATTTATTTAATGGCGGGGGTCTGACATCATTACAGGTTACTGTGTCAAATATAATAAGTCACAGGATAAAGGGGGTGATAATGACGTGATATCCAATGATGAATTGTTTATGGCGGCAGGGCAGTAATACCAATTTCAGGGGCGTAACCACGTGACACTTCTAACTAGATGGCTGGAAAGAAAAGGCTGGTAGAATAAACAAACGTCTGTTGCAATGCCACCTTCTTACTCTAGGTGGCATGATTTGGTTGCTTTCTCTGCTACATTCAACAGGCCAGTTCTTTTTTGTTATTTTAGGATAAAATAATACTTTTAGGATAATAAACTACAATGTTTTCAATTGCTTGCTGGAGGTCTTGCACCTTTCCTACCTGTGTAAGACAAGTTCCATGATCCTGTGGTGGAGAGGCTGGCCAACTTCTACCTGCCGTAGTATTGCCTACATACCCCTCACACAGTTGTAAAGGGGAACACCTGCTAGTACATAAATTGTTACTGAACTATTGGTGCACACGTGTCAATCTGACGTTTGTCATTAACCCCACAAGCAATTAATCAATTACACACACACAATTTTCACGCAAAATTTCTATGATTGGTCTTTCTGGTAAATCCCAGGTGATGGGTACTATTGTAGGGAACTATAAACTAGTTACCCTTTAGTTTTCTTGTTCTGGCAGGATTTGGCCAATAGGGGGCCACTGTGTAAAAGTATAAAACGGAGATATCTGTTGTTCAATTAGATCAACTGGACTTGAAATGTAGTTCTTGAAGACGTTTCGCTGTCATCCGACTGGCTTTCTCAATTCAGAATGACTTGTACAAGAATCGTGGCAATTATGTACCCTGGAAAATCCCAATTAGCATATCACAGCCAGGTGTTAAGGGTGTGATTAGATAGTGGCTAAGAGGTGTTATAGGAACGCCCAGAGTAAGGTTGTTAAAACAGCATTGTACATGGCAGACAGTTGGTGTCGAACCCCCCCACCTCTTTTAGGCTTGGTTTCTTCTTTATTTTCACATAAATGGCCTCCTTAACACCTCTCTTGAACACAGTCACGTTCCTTCGCCAGTATGTTAACATTACAATCTTCAAAGGTATGTCCTTTATCCTTAAGATGCGATACACGGCAGAGTCCTGACCCGAGGAATTGGCTCTTCTGTGCTGGGCCATACGTTGATGCAGTTGCTGTTTGGTCTCCCCACATACAAATCAGAGCATTCTTCACTGCACTGCACCGCATATATATGTCGCTTTCTTGTGGGTATCTCTTCACTTGTATACCCACCAAGGAGGCTGTTGACATGATGAGAAAACGGCTGGGCCAAGACAGCACTCTTACCAGCAGAACTGATCTCAACCCAGAACAGGTGTGTTCCTTGTTGGACTTGGTGCGGAATACCACCTATTCAAATCCAGGATAGTTCTATAAGCAAAAACATGGATGTGCTATGGGATCTCCAGTTTCACCTATTGTGGCCAACCTTTACAGGGAGGAGGTAGAAACACAGGCGCTTATACCTTTAAGGGCATAGCACCCAGCCACTGGTTCAGATATGTTGATGACACCTGGGTTAAAATCCACCAAAGAAGTACAAGCTTTCACAGAACACATTAATGCGGTGCCCAAAACATATTCACAAGGGAAGAGGTACAAAACAACAAACTGGCTTTCTTGGACTGCTTGGTAGAAGTTAAGGAAAATGGTAAACTGGAAGTAGAGGTTTACAGAAAACCAACACACACAGATCATATTTTGATGTTTGACTCCACCACTTTTAGATCACAAGCTGGGTGTCATCAGAACCCTGCAACACAGAGCCGAGAACATCCCCACTAGCACAGAGGCAAGGCTAAAGAAATGAAACATCTCAGAGGAGCCCTTAAACCTTGTGGATATCCAGACTGGGCCTTTGTCAAAAGAAGTAGAAGGAAAGAAAAAACACAAATACCAACATGTGAAGGGAAAAGCAAGACAGGGAAGAACATGGTCATCCCATATTACAGGGGTCTCCGAGAAATTAGAAGAATTTTCAAAAAACATCGATCCCTGTCTGCTTTAAACCGAACAACCACACTGAGGCAGCAATTGGTACATCCAAAAGACCCAATACCAAAACACAAGAAAAGCGACATCATATATGCGGTGCATGTGCAGTGAAGAATGCTCTGATTTGTATGTGGGGGAGACCAAACGCAACTGCATCAACGTATGGCCCAGCGCAAGAGCCAATTCCTCGGGTCAGGACTCAGCTGTGTATCTGCATCTTAAGATAAAGGACATACCTTTGAAGATTGTAATGTTAACATACTGGCGAAGGAACGTGACTGGTTCAAGAGAGTGTTAAGGAGGCCATTTATGTGAAATAAAGAAACCAAGCCTAAATAGAGGTGGGGGGGTTCGACACCAACTGTCTGCCATGTACAATGCTGTTTAAACACCTTACTCTGGGCGTTCCTATAACACCTCTTAGCCACTATCTAATCACACCCTTAACACCTGGCTGTGATATGCTAATTGGATTTTCCAGGGTACATAATTGCCACAGATTCTTGTACAAGTCATTCTGAATTGAGAAAGCCAGTCGGATGACTAGCCGAAATGTCTTCAAGAACTACTTTCAAGTCCAGTTGATCAATTGAATACAACAGATATACCATGACCTGGATGAATGAGAACCTTCACAACATATAAAAAGGAGAGCACTCGTGTGATCATCTTTTCTGACCTTCTGGAGTTTCCCCAGAGGAGAGGGGAGTGGGATGAGCCTGGGACCTTAGATAAGAGAGGCCCAGTTATGTAAGATTAGATTTTGTTATAATCACTCCAGGAGTGATAGGTAGGAGTAGGTAGCTAGTGAGCAGCCTGAGATCCAACAAGGAGAGTCCTGAGTATATACCCCAAGAATAGGGACATAGTGCCAGACATAGGGGTAGAAGATTCCACTACAGTGACCTGAGAGCTGGGTGGCATTACAAGCTGATTGTTATTTATACTGTTTCTGATTCCTCTGGTTTGTGAGTATTTATATTATATATCTGTGCCATCTATGTAACCTCTATCGTGCTAATTGCAATGCTTTATTAATATTGTTCTGTTAATAAATAATTACTGTATAGGTTCAAGAACCACTGGCGCCAATTTATTGTATTCACCTAGAGTGGTAGTTCAGCAACACCCTGCCTCCAACATATGTGAGGGCCCACTCCTGATAAATAACAGTCTTGTGCATAGAATTTGGGTAAGGCTGACAGACTCTAGAGCAAATTAATTACCCCATTTTACTATCACCTTACACTATTATAGAGACCAACCCAACATGTTTCGGACCCTTTTGTCTAATCCTCCGTACCTTGCACTTAAAGGAGTCCACTATCACCATTGTTGTGTGCTGGTCCCCTTAAAATAAAGATAAACTATCAGGGAGTTCAATAAAATTCTTAGGGTTAAAAATGGTGTTAATTTTGCCCCAAACCATTCAGATATTATTTAACATTTGAAAGCTAACATCTGATTGGTTGGGGCAAATTAGCACCATTTTTATCGATAAGAAGTTTTATTGAATCTCCCAGAAGTATGTTGTTAAATATTTACAATGTTTCAAGTCAGAAGGGGTGTTGTGGCCAACTAACCGCGTCATTTACTATAATTCTCCTTCAGATTGATCTGGATGCTGAGAATGCATCTGTCCAGACCTGTGGTTGTAATAACGAAAACAGAAGATAAAAGAGACACAAAGGGCCATATTTATAAAGCCGCAGTATCGCTTTTTAGCAACTTTAATGTCAGTATTGTAATTACGATCGTCAAACCAATCGTAAATTTATGATACCGATCGTAAATCTACGATAACGAATTGATGATTTACGATCCCCATAGAATATCATTGCGGTATTTTACTACCGCACGGTATTTACATCGAACCTTCGTTAATTACAAACGTTCGGCCGTAATCCTACGATCGCGATCGTAAATTAACTAACCCGCAGTTTCGCTAAAAAGCGATACCGCAGCTTATAAATATGGCCCCAAGATATTATATCCATATGGCTGGCTCCCTAACATGGCTTCAAATATTTACCTGAATACTAAATAATGGTGAACAGCAATTTCTAGCAGACTTTCCAAATAAGTGGAATTCGAGCTTCAAAGACGTACGATACGATAAAGGGAAGTTTTTGTGGCGCTGATTTATATATTTGACACTTACTGTTTCCATGACATGATTCCCCACTTAGAATCTCCTGCTCCACACTTCCATTCCTTCAACCTCTCACCGTGTTTGTTGACTAACAGAAGGAGGGAGGACGAGCAGCACAAAAAAGGATGGAGTGCGTATTAGTTCTAGAGATTGTGACCTATTGTGGCCAATCACAGAGATTTTTTTACAATGGTTTCTAAAGAGCTGTGATTAAAAGGTCGGGGGTCTGTAGCTTTCTAGGTAAAAGGAAGTCAGTGATTCCCTACATCTATTATTATATTCCCTGTGTTTCACTGGTCACACGAAGAGGCAATTGTTGGTGTAGCACTTACCCCCTTAAGGGTGGCTGAATCTTCTTCTGTTTTCTCCTTTGTACCATGGTGAGGGCCCAACACCCCTAACACAGAACCCAAACACTAACCAAGATTAAGGTTTAAGTACACATTTAGTGGTTTGATAGAAAAAAAACACTTATTTTCCTCGGACACCCACCTTGTCAAAGGAATCTTAGTAAACATGGAAACTTATAATAAATAAAATATATTGTGCTATCGCAATGATGCATTAACAATAATAGATATATAGGTAACTAGTGCCCTGTATTGTATATTCTACCCACTGCTCAGTGGTTCTATGGGCTTGGGTCACCGGCGTTGGGGCCCTTTGAATTGTTTGGTGGAGAACTCAACTCCCAACTGGAGTATTTGTAATCCCAAGAGGATGCAATGGGGGTCTCCATCCAAGGGTTTGAAACAGTGCAGAGTAAACTGGTTACAACTGCTCACCATTCTGATGTCCAGCACATGGTCCCTGTTCACAGTCTCTTCAGATGCAGGATTAGGCAACAGTTTACTCAGTTCAGTGTAAAGTTTAATGAGACCTGGCTGACACTTCTGATGATCTCTACAAATCTCCTGCACACACTCCCTGCCCCTGTTTTTTTTTCCCTCCTTCTCCTGGGCTGTGTCCTCCCAGACTTCCCTTTCTTTCTTTCCTGTTCCCCCCACTCAAGAGTCCCCCCCTGCAACAGAGCTTGCTGCTGAACATTTCTGGCTGAAACTGACACAGGTAAACATTCCTAGTAGGGGCTACATTGGTATAAAATGAGGCAATAAGTTGAGACTTTCTTGGATAAAACTAGAAATGGATCTGGGTCTGACTCGTACTCGGATCCGACACAAAACCGCTCGGTTTCTGAAATCCGATGTTCCATCTGTAACGGGGCGGATCGTTCGGATTTCAGGACTTTCGAGCTCATTTTCGATGATTATCAAACTTCGAGGCTAATCCTCGGAGATAGCCTTGAACGTTCAATAATCCTCAAAAATACGATTGTAAACACGAAAGTAGATTATTAAACGTTCAGGCTATTTTCGTTATCAATAATAGCCTTGACCGTTCAGTCAAAGTACATTCCGTTTTCGGATCTTCAGATTTTCCTGAGATCCGGAAACCCGAAACAGAACGGATCTTACCGCTTCGGCCATCTCTACTAAAACCCTCTGATATAAAACCGAGGAAGGTGCTCCAACTAATAGGGTGGCAGTTCTTTCCTTACGGAAAAATATTTCCTGCTTCGGATTGCGTGATACATATACACACATATACATGCATACTTGTATATAATATAGGGTTTTTATACATTTCTCAAAAAACACATCGTTCCTGGTCATTTGTAGAAGAGAACTTGCTCATATGAAAGCAGCCATTGTTGCTCCAAAGAGCAAATCTTATACTGAACACATTGGCGTAACTACAGGGACTTATTTTTTCTAGGACAGATATAGCATTCTTTCAGAATAACACTGTAGATGAAGCATGCTAGGGCCCCTTCATAGTTTTGCTGGAGGGGCCCAGTGCTTATCCATTGAAGTAACAGTAACAACTGGTGGCAAAACGTTATAAAGACTGTAATGAGGCTGCACTTGGACTCTCTGCATTGCTTTCCCATCCATATCATTGGAACACAAAAATCCCAAACCCATGAATCTTAATAACAAATCGGCATGAAGGGCAAATAGTGGGACCTGATCTGATTCATGGCACTGGGAATGGCCCAAGATGCATAAAGACACAATTCTTGCTTGGGTTTACATATAAAAATAAGTTACTACTGTGGGTATTTAATAAGCACTTTATGACCAAAGCCCCTCTGTCTTCATCCCTAGGAGGTTATGGGGGAATGAAACATCCCACAAAATGTACAGTACATATACGCTATAAACTATTTAAAGAAAATGTTCTTTGCAACCACAAATAAAGTTGCCATTGTTCTGCAGTTCTGCTTTAGGCCAGGTTCATACAGGTTCAGTGTGTAGCTCTTATCATTTAAAAATATGTTAACATATGTATGTAGGACAATAAGGTAAAATGTCTAAGTACATTGCAGGCTCCCCCACCCTTCTCATTGAGTTCTACACAATCTCTACACTGCTCAGAGCTCTCACTTTGCATTTATCTTTCTATAGTTAATAAAAACCTGTACCTGAAAACACACATATAGCACAGCCGCCTGCAGCATGGAACATTTTGTATTTACCAGTATGCGTCTGGCTTTCCTGCTAAACACCTGAAAGAGAAGGTTGCAGTGTCACCCAATTTGTTTGAATTTCGACACATTTTTGTTTATTAAAGGGCAACTAAAGCCACAGAACAAAACTGAACCAGAAGTCAGGATTCCTTGATATAAAACCAGTAATCTGTGTCTTACCTCTCATTTTGATACAGGAGCTGGAATTTACCTAAATAACATATGGTTTGTGCTTTACTTCTCGCATTCTATTATCAGACAGTTTGGTCAACACCATATGTTCTGCACATGCTCAGTCCTTAGCTATGGCAGAAACTAGTAACAGTTTGGTCACACCCTTAATAATCTCTAGCCAATCCTTTTACGACAGATAAAGCAAGGAAGCATGTGACTGAGGTCAGGGGGTGTGGTCTGACACTGCAAATACACACAGATACTTCATCCAGTTCTTAACAGGCTTTGATTTACTTTACAGTTTACTAAAGTGGGATTTTATAGCTTATGGGGTTTTTAGGGGGTTGTTTTTCAGATCTGGAGTATAAAAAATTGGGTTTAGTTCTCCTTTAAGCTAATTTGTAAAGATTATGGGGGAGATGCAATAGTTTCAGTATCATAACTGACCTGCAATTGTTTAACACTTTGCGACAGTTTACTGCATCGTGTAAACGTGAGAGGTAAGTTGCAACCTTTTGCACGGCTTTAAAGCCACAATTGAAAAGGCTTTAATGTTGGTGCAAAAACGTGTGCAATTATCATCTCTAAATTTATTGCATCGCTTGCACTGAGCTATTTCCAAACTCCTTGGAAAGGGTGCAAGCAATGCAAAATGAGCAAAAAAAACCTAACCCTATATTACCAGTTAGCATGGGTTTTGCACTTATTTTTCCCCTTAGCACGGGTATTGCATCTCCCTTATCACGTACAAAGGGTTACCTTGTCCCAATACTCCTCTTAGTAAGGCTGGTTTGTGATCAGGGCCTCTGCTGCCCCTTAGTAAGAAGTTAAGGGCATGGATGGACATGCTGTGAGAGTTAAGTTTTCCCAAAGAAAAATATGAGCATAGTCGGATATAAGTGTGGACAACACCTCTCCAGCAAGTGCCCGCTCCTTCACAGCTCCCAATGTAGTCGAACACCCCTAAGGACTTGCCAGACTGTTTTGCTGGACTTCTACCCCTAAAGGATACTGGCAGTTGTAGTGCTAAATGTTTGTCTATATGTCCTGTTTATAACACATGTTCTCTCATTGACTTAATACAGGCCAAGCTAGTGTGAAAAAGTAGATGGGCAGGCAGGTCCCGAGAGAGAACAGAAATACAAGGTTTCCAGACACACACTGATGTTCAGGAATAGGGGTCAATATCATCCCTACTCTTCTATGCTATTAACACTTCCCACAGTTTCTATGAGAAGGACATACAATTTAATGCAACCCCAGTAAAAAAGATCTGTCTGTAAACTATTACCACCTCCACCCAACAGTCACAATTTTGTAAGACTGTCTAAGACCACCAAGCCTGTCCTAGAATGACTGTGACTTGGGTGGCCCGGGCTGATCTGGGCAGTGCAGGAGGGCCCAACCTATGTCCTATACCTATAACACCAAATTGGTGGGGTACAACGCACCTGGACAGGAAAGAAGAAAAAGGTTCTGGTTTGGTTTATTAGAAACAATGTTACATCAGCACTGAGCACCTTTAATTTAAGGAACAGTTAAGGACTAGGCCACACTCGTGCTTTTCCTCTTACAATCGCGTTTGATGTGCGCTCTCGCCTGAGAAAGGCACGTCAGTGTATGTGGCCACATTCGTGTGCTGCGTTCTGTTTTTCAGAGCGCATGCGATCACCATTTTTTGCGAATCCAGACTATTACCAGTAAAGTAAACTTTACATGCGTGTTACCGTCCGATACAGTGTGGCCACTGCCTCAAAATGCAAACACAATTGCGATAAATAAGACACTGTATGTATATTTACCATTTTGGGTCCACGCAGTAGGCCAAGCAAAGTCCGGCACATCGGTAAGAGAACCAAACTGCAGTTAAGGTTGAGGACAGATGCTGAAGCTCTACTCAAACACAATCCTAACGAACAAAAGGCAACAAACATTAGGGTGAAGGTTCCAAACACAATACCCCACCAAAAATACATAAATCACTGACAATCTCCTTCAAACAGATGGAAATCGTATTCAATTTGGCACATCGCGCCTCGACCCAGACTCGTGTCATGTCACAGATGGTAAATGGTTCTGTGTTGGACAAAATGTATATTGTATTGTGAACATGATATTAAAAATAGCTTTGGATATCAGAAATAAATGACTGCTTCCGCTTTTTG
The DNA here is from genome assembly GCA_019447015.1 of Hymenochirus boettgeri. Lineage (NCBI taxonomy): Eukaryota > Metazoa > Chordata > Amphibia > Anura > Pipidae > Hymenochirus > Hymenochirus boettgeri. The sequence continues at coordinate 329,276,085 of CM033470.1, read as the reverse complement.
ATTCTTTTATATATATATAATATATATATATATATATATATATATATATATGTATATATATATATATATATATATTGTATATATGTAGACAGTATAGAATAAATGAGTTTGTTGATGAAGGGTAAAGACCAGCATTCAAGTGGAAATTGAGAAAGGCATGTCCACCCCCAAAACTAAAATGTAACCCACCACTAGTCCCACTGTGTAGTGTTTAAAAATCCTTACCTTGTATCTCTGCTCCAAATGGTTCTCTTGTAGTGCTTGTTCAAAGTCCCAGAAAGTGTGGTGTAGGAGCTGTCAGTGTTCTGCGGTCCCGCTGCTTCCTTATCCTTATTGAGTGTTTGACATGCGCAGGGGAGCCCTCCCTCCTGATCTATGTTTGAATGGTGCCCTAAGTTTTTTTTTTTTCTGTTGTGTAGGACCCCTAGCCCACCCCAACCGCTAGGTTTGATTGGCAAAAAAAAGAATCAAAACTGTACTTACATCGCTTTGTTCCTCCGGTGTTCAGAAAAGCCGGCAGCTGTGTCCGTGATTGGCTGCCTCTGAGCCAATCACAGACGCAGCTTCCAGTCCGGCCTCCAGCTTGCAGTTCTGGCAAGCAGAGGGCCGAGGTCTGAGCTTTGGGGGAACAAAAGCAGGCAAGTACAGTTCTAATCTTTTTTGACAAACAGACATGGCGGTTGGGGTGGGATGGGTGCCATGCACTACAGAAAAAGGTTTTTTAAGGGTGGAGAGACCCTTTAAATAATGAGGGTTCAATAAGACTAGCAGTTGATAAATTTTATTACTCATTCCTAAATAATGATATGTAATACTGGTATCCCTTCATAAAAAAGGATACTGTGCCTAAATAGGCTATCCTTTCCTAAATAAGAATACCACTACTTAAATAAGGATACAACTCCCTAAATAAGGCTTCCTTTCCTAAATAAGAATACCACTACTTAAATAAGGATACCCCCCTTAAATAAGGACACCAAGACATTTACACTACCAATAACCATCAACTTTTCGACTTTTCAGATTTTAGACGCATCTTAAAACCACATAAAAGGACCACTACTAACACCAGGACCACTGGTTGCTATTAAGGTTGGACATACCAATAACCAATAACAAACTTTCATAAAACTGTCACGAGGACTCTGGGTAGATCTACCAGCAATTTAGTTTTGCCCTACAATTTATCAGTATGCTTGCCCCCGCAGCTTCTGTGATAAAATGGTGGAGAATAGGAATGGTAAATGGGACATGGTTGGGACAATGTAGGGCATTAGAACGAGTTTTGGCAAATTATCATCAAATATATAAATTTTGCTAAAAAATTAGCTATCTAGTTTCTAGATCGTATCATAGAGTTCTCAACAGGTTTTGTTGGCAAGAGTTGCCACTCCAAGGAAAGGCACATCTGCAGTTTTCACTGAAAATGTAAATTGAAACACTTTTAAATTTTATAGAGAGTTCACCACTAGCTTATATTATATGCAGCCAAATCTCCTAGGAGCTAGAGAGTTCATTGAGTTGGTTGTCTGCCATGTCATTGGTAGAGATGGCCGGTTCGCGGACCCGAACCGGGATCCGCCGCGGATTTATCCCGTCCGCGAACGGCGGATTTATTCCGGATTTTCCGCCTCCGAACTTCCGAACCGCGGATTTTTTTTTTTTTACGAAAATTTTCGAAAATACGAGTATCTCCGCAATTACGAGAATCTGCGTCTTCCAGGACCAGGAAATCGAAGATCCTCGTAATTACGCGATTCTCGTAATTACGAGAATTTTCTTAAAAAACGAGAAATTCTTGTAATTCGAATTTTTGGGGATTATTTTCAAGACGGAGCAAGCCACAATCCCAAATTAGCCAATGGCAGCTAACATGATTACAAGCGTTTTTACGGGAATCCTCATTTTTCGGGGATCCGTGGGTTTAACGAGGTCCTCGTTTTAACGGAAATCCTCGTTTTACGGAAATCCTCGTATTTTCGAAAAATACCGTCTCGCTAGCGGACTGTAATTTTTAGGTATTACATTACCCAGTCCCTGAGTGATTAAGTGTACATTACCAAGGCGATTTAGACCACTTTAATGCGAATTTTGCCAAACTTTCATTTTAATAGTTAACGGGTCCGCTCGCGGATTTTCGAATTACGGATTTTTTCGAAAATCCGCGGATCCTCATTTTCCGCGGACCGGATTTTTCGAAGTTCGGACATCTCTAGTCATTGGCTGTTTAGATCTAGGGGCATATTTATAAAGAATCGATAATATCGCAAAAAAAATTACCGCGCACATCGCGGCCGCGAAAGTAGCGGCTATCGCCGTATTTATAACGGCGAGCGCTATTCCCGCGATACCTATCGCGCCGCGATGTGCTGGCGTAATTTTAGGCCCCTTCGCGGCCGATACTGTATAGTATCGCCGCGAAGGGACTAAAATCCATTCCCGACCGCTCCTACCCCCCCACACCCCCCGCGGCGGCAGCGGCGACCACCCGCCGCCGCCTCCATCTCCCAGCAGCCCCTCCCAACCCGCCCCGTTCGCGGCAATCTCGGAACGGGAGGTAGGAGGGGCTGCCGGGAAGGGCCCTTGTAAGGGCCGGGAGGGGGGTCCCGGTTCGAGCTGCGGGACCCCTAAGCCCCAAAAGGCCCTTCTCAGGGCCCGCTGGAGGGAGCCTCCACCCCTCCCCGGCAACCCTCCAAGCCCCCCGCCCCGCCGCTCCCGGGGAGGGGACGGAGGGAGCCGCGGGGGGTGGAGGCTCCTCCAGCGGGGCCCTGAGAAGGGCTTTGGGGGCTTAGGGGGTCCCGCAGCTCGAACCGGGACCCCCTCCCCGGCCCTTACAAGGCCCTTGCGGCCTGACAAGTGCCTTTGGCGGGGGTCCCGCAGCTGAAACCGGGACCCCCAGTTGCGGCTCTTAAAAGAGCCCTTGGGCTACGTCTTCTTTCTTCCAGTCCCGGCGACACCAGCTCCTCCAGGGCCGCCGACCCCCAAAGGTACCCCTGCGGCCGCCAGGGTACCCCCGCGGCGCCGGCGACCTCAACGAGGCCGATGTTGCCGGCGTCTTGATCCACGCGACGTCTTCGGGCTGGCGACACCAACCCCACTCAGGTCGCCGATGCCAGGCAACTCACTGCGGCCGCCAGTGAGCCTGCTGGCACCCGCCGGCCTCAGCGGAGCCGATGTTGCCAGCCGCTGTCTTTTCTTCAGCATCTACTGCGATGGCATCTGAGTCCGCGGCGGAAAGCTCCTCTTTATATAGGTTGCGAAATGCATAATCCGTTTTGATTGTCAATTTTTTATACTGCTTTACATTAACCAATCAGATTTCTGGAAAGTTCTGAAATCTGATGGTTAATGTAAAGCAAGTATTAAAAATTGACCAATCAGAAACGGTATATGGATTTCTGCAAACCTTATATAAAGAGGAGCTTTCCGCCGAGGAACTCAGATGCCATCGCAGTAGATGGCTGAAGAAAGAAGAAAGAGACTGCTGGCAACATCGGCTTCGCTGAGGCCGGCGGTGCCAGCGGGCTCACTGTCGGCCGCAGTGAGTCTGCCTGGCATCGGCGACCTGAGTGGGGTTGGTGTCGCCAGCCCGAGACGTCGCCCAAGGGCTCTTTTAGACCGCACTGGGGGTCCCGGTTCGAGCTGCGGGACCCCCGCCAAAGGCACTTATTAGTGGCCGCAGGGCACTGTAAGTGCCGCAAGGGCCCTTACAGGGCCGGGGAGGGGGGTCCGGTTCGAGCTCGGGACCCCTTAACCCCAAAAGGCTCTTATAAGAGCCGCAAGGGCACTGTGTCATGGCCGCAAGGGCCCTTATAGGGCCGGGGAGGGGGGTCCCGGTTCGAGCTGCGGGACCCCCTAAGCCCCAAAAGGCCCTTCTCAGGGCCCGCTGGAGGGAGCCTCCACCCCCCCAGCGGCTCCCTCCCGTCCCTCCCCGGGAGCGGCCGGGGCGGGGCTTGGAGGGTTGCCGGAGGGGGTGCGCGGCGGGTGGTCGCGACCACCTGCTGGCGCCCCTTCCCGGCAGCCCCTCCTAGCCACCCTTTCCAGATTGCCGCGAACGGGGAACGGGTTGGAGGGGTGCTGGGAAGGCGGGGCGGGTGGTCGCCGCTGCCGCCGCGGGGTGTGGGCGGGGTGGCGTGTCTCCCGGTGGGTGCACCACCCGCCGCGGTTGCCTCCCATCCCCGCCGCTGGAGGTGTATCTCGGCTGATTCGCCACCTTCAGGTGGCGAAGTAAAACAGCGATACTAGCCGAGCGAAACCAGTATACCGCCGTTATAAATAGAAGCGGCGGTAACAGGTAAGTATCGGCGCGAAAGGTTAACGCTTCGTTAACTTTTCACGGCGTTTTCGGACCTTTATAAATCGCGGTAAACACGATTTATGCGTAATGTCCGCGAAAACGGCGCGAAAAGTTAACGAACCTTATAAATATGCCCCCCTAGTTCTAAATATAATGGTTGAGATGTAACTATATAACTATATGACCTTTGAAAACCTTTACATATATATAATTATGTCTGTGTTCCTAATGTTCCACACATAGTCTAAAAGGTCCTGAGCAGTAAATTTCAATTATATTTAATGTGGGGGTGAAAATTACAGAAGACCATTATTATATTCCAAGGACATCTCTAAGCTAATAACAAATATTTTCAGCAGAACTACATTACAATATATTAATTTCAGCAAAGGAAATAAGAAAAACACTAGGTGGCTTCCATCTTTACAATTACCCCTCATATTAGATTTTAAAGGGACTCTTCCTGGGATATTCTTTAGGGTTTTTCAAACATGTTTTAGGACTGTATGGCATCCCTTAAGGCTTTTTTGCTTATATTTACGATGCCTTTTTCAATTCAATTTTTAATAAGTTTAAAAAGGCTTTTAAAGGAAATTCATTTTTCCAATGTCACATAATGTACGTTCTGCCCTTTATTTTGATCTTGTGTTTGAAACAAATAATTCCATATAGCTCACTGGATGCTGTAGACATCAATCATTTGAAAGGTCAAGGAGATCTTTTCGGACAGCAAATCATTTAGACACTTAAACAGAAAGGTTCCATGAGGACATTCTCCAGTCCTAGTAACTCGCCCTGCTGACACGTTAGATTTCACTTTATGTACAGTTAATAAGATGTGTTATGCTATGATGAAAATAAAGTTGAATGCACTTTTGTAAAAAAAAAAACAAGACAGCACTCTTACCAGCAGAACTGATCTCAACCCAGAACAGGTGTGTTCCTTGTTGGACTTGTGCCTGAATACCACCTATTTCAAATACAGGGATAAGTTCTATAAGCAAAAACATGGATGTGCTATGGGATCTCCAGTTTCACCTATTGTGGCCAACCTTTACATGGAGGAGGTAGAAACACAGGCGCTTAATACCTTTAAGGGCATAGCACCCAGCCACTGGTTCAGATATGTTGATGACACCTGGGTTAAAATCCACCAGAAGGAAGTACAAGCTTTCACAGAACACATTAATGCGGTGGACCAAAACATTAAATTCACAAGGGAAGAGGTACAAAACAACAAACTGGCTTTCTTGGACTGCTTGGTAGAAGTTAAGGAAAATGGTAAACTGGAAGTAGAGGTTTACAGAAAACCAACACACACAGATCAGTATTTGATGTTTGACTCCCACCACCCTTTAGATCACAAGCTGGGTGTCATCAGAACCCTGCAACACAGAGCCGAGAACATCCCCACTAGCACAGAGGCGAAGGCTAAAGAAATGAAACATCTCAGAGGAGCCCTTAAAACTTGTGGATATCCAGACTGGGCCTTTGTCAAAAGAAGTAGAAGGAAAGAAAAGAACACAAATACCAACAGTGAAGGGGAAAAGCAAGACAGGAGGAAGAACATGGTCATCCCATATGTAGCAGGGGTCTCCGAGAAATTAAGAAGAATTTTCAAAAAACATCGTATCCCTGTCTGCTTTAAACCGAACAACACACTGAGGCAGCAATTGGTACATCCGAAAGACCCAATACCAAAACACAAGAAAAGCGACATCATATATGCAGTGCAGTGCAGTGAAGAATGCTCTGATTTGTATGTGGGGGAGACCAAACAGCAACTGCATCAACGTATGGCCCAGCACAGAAGAGCCAATTCCTCGGGTCAGGAAATTGGGTGTGTGGGACATCCAGTTTGTTTAGATGGAGCCAGGAGGCCCTAAGCAAAGCAGTCACTCAGCAAGGTGAAGCCAGGCCTAATACAAGCAGCAGCAGCCGAGGGAGCAGCAGAGCTTTAGTTGGGGAGTCAGTCCGACGTCCTCACTCACAGCCAGACTGAACACTGTCAATGCTGCTGGAGTGAGTCTGTTTGAAATGGCGGGGGATCGCTTCTATAAGCGTCTGGACGTCGGCGCGGCTGGTTGCGCATGACGTCATACGCAACTTGCACCGGAGAGCCGACGCGCTGGAGGCTGCAGCCTGCTGCTCTCTGATTGGCTCCTCAGTTTCGGATTGCGGCAAGATGATTTCCGGGATTTAGCCATAGCTCGCGGGTGTCTGTGAGTAACACTGTAAACCCGGGAGAATTCCGGACCATCTGGGAGAGGTGGGATACCTCCCAGTCCATATGGGTGTCACAGATGACTGAAAGTAAATGTCACAGCAGTTCACTCTGGATGGGGTGACTTACAGTTCTCAGTGGCAAAATGGTGGACCAGTAAATCCAAAGGATGATGGTTTGGAGGCAAATCTGGTTGTCCTGGTGTCATAACCCACAAGGGAACAATCACTTCTAAACTGTCCTACAGTGCACTGACACTTTGTTCCTATGCAACAAGTTCCTATGCACATTGTCTTAGCACTGACAGGTTCAGCACCTGCAGATTGTTACGCATGGAAGACCAAACGATCGGATGGAATTTACCGATATGTCTGATCATACTTTGTCCAATTTGAATGAAAAAAAAAATAACCAAGCTTGGTCGATCGAGGTGAAATAGTACCTCCTTATATCAGTGAAATAGCCGGTTACCAGTCAGTTGGCCTCTCTTAGTGTAATATTTCAAATACTACAGTGTAAAATAAGGAATTTTAAATAAAGCTACTAATCTCATTCAGACAATAAGGTGAAACCAGCAATCACCGGAATATCCCAATGGTCTGATTTATTTAATGGCGGGTGTCTGACATCATTACAGGTTACGTGTGCAGATAATAATAAAGTCACAGGATAAAGGGGGTGATAATGACGTGATATCCAATGATGAAATTGTTTATGGCGGCAGGGCAGTAATACCAATTTCAGGGGCGTAACCACGTGACCACTCTAACTAGATGGCTGGAAAGAAAAGCTGGTAGAATAACAAACGTCTGTGCAATGCCACCTTTTACTCTAGGTGGCATGATTTGGTTGCTTTCTCTGCTACATTCAACAGGCCAGTTCTTTGTTTGTATTTTAGGATAAAAAATAAAACATTTAGGATAATAAACTACAATGTTTTCAATTGCTTGCTGGAGGTCTTGCACCTTTCCTACCTGGTGTAAGACAAGTTCCATGATCCTGTTGTGTGAGAGGCTGGCCAACTTCTACCTGCCTGAGTATTGCTACATACCCCCTCACAGTTGTAAAGGGGAACACCTGCTAGTACTAAATTGTTACGAACTATTGGTGCACACGTGTCAATCTGTACGTTTGTCATAACACCCGCAAGCAATTAATCAATACACACAACAAATTTTCAGCAAAATTTCTATGATTGGTCTTTCTGGTAAATCCCAGGTGATTGGTACTATGTAGGGAACTATAAACTAGTTACCCTTTAGTTTTCTGTTCTGGCAGGATTTGGCCAATAGGGGGCCACTGTGTAAAAGTATAAAACGGAGATATCTGTTGTATTCAATTAGATCAACTGGACTTGAAATGTAGTTCTTGAAGACGTTTCGCTAGTCATCCGACTGGCTTTCTCAATTCAGAATGACTGTACAAGAATCGTGGCAATTAGTACCCTGGAAAATCCAATTAGCATATCACAGCCAGGTGTTAAGGGTGTGATTAGATAGTGGCTAAGAGGTGTTATAGGAACGCCCAGAGTAAGGTGTTTAAAACAGCATTGTACATGGCAGACAGTTGGTGTCGAACCCCCCCACCTTATTTAGGCTTGGTTTCTTTATTTTCACATAAATGGCCTCCTTAACACCTCTCTTGAACCAGTTCAGTGTCCTTCGCCAGTATGTTAACATTACAATCTTCAAAGGTATGTCCTTTATCCTTAAGATGCAGATACACGGCAGAGTCCTGACCCGAGGAATTGGCTCTTCTGTGCTGGGCCATACGTTGATGCAGTTGCTGTTTGGTCTCCCCCACATACAAATCAGAGCATTCTTCACTGCACTGCCACCGCTATATGATGTCGCTTTTCTTGTGGGTATCTCTTCATTGTATACCCACCAAGGAGGTGTTGACATGATGAGAAAACGGCTGGGCCAAGGACATGAGCATGCTCAGTAATCAATACCATACCCCATTCTAGGAAAAGGAGCCTGACTGTTTTTTGTTCCACTGGCATGGATTTACCTTTCATGAAATATCAGGGTGGAAACTCTGTCCACATGCTATTTATGGTTTCAATAATAGTTCATAAAAATGTGAATGCTGGTAATGCAAACATTACATGGATTTAAACAGTTGATATCTGTAGTTGCTAGTTGTTGTTTTTTAGTAAGCAGTGCATTTATTTGCCTGAGCTGTTAATTTACCTATTTACTGGTCTACAGTTAGAAAACATTTAATAAGGTCTTATGGATCCTGCAGGTTATGGACATGGGAAACATTTTGCACCTCTTATTGAATAGGGTCCATAATAGAGTTCTATTTGGGCAATGCTATTTCAGCCTGGACAAATCAGTGTAAGACCTATGCTTCCTGATGTATTAATGGGTAAGGGCGAGTTTTACACTAATTTTAATTTACAGTAAATCTCGTAAAGGGAGTGACTGCATTGCGGGATGTCGGGAAGGTAAAAAGCGCCCATTTTGTTACTGCATCTCCCTGTATATATCTCGAGAAGCCCAAGAAGCTTCCCCACTGTCCCAAGTCTATTTAGTTGTTCTGGGGTAGGTCAGGCTAAGCTAGGGCTGGGTAGCTTATAGGCAAATGAAACTACTCCATTTGTATAATAAGAACATAAGATGGCTGCTATCTATACACCGGGAATAGTGTTAACCCATTATGAATCATTAACACCAGCTATTTGCACGATCTTCTTTTTGCCGACACTACCGCCGTTACGCTACTCGGTACTTAGACAATAATGTGTCTGTTTAGGGCTGCACCACTCAATGTATTAAATGTATAAACCTTTTATTAATCCATTTAAAAACAAACCCCTGTCAATGCAGAAGCACAAAAACAATAGGGGAGTAACAATTAGATATTTCTCTGCCCACATTGGTTAAAATCATTGCACTAATAGCCTCTGTAAACAAGGGTTGAACTTACAATACAACCCACCAAATCGCTGCCTATGGAAGTAAGAAGACCAGCTGCAAGTATAATGATCTCAAAACATTTTTTTTCCCAGAATCTAAGAAGACAATTTACTTAACTTTGTGTATGTCAAGGTTAAATGATTGAGCAAACATTCATTCTAGTAGACAAAACAAGGTTTTATTCAAAACCAAATGAACAAAAAGAATCACAATGATTCTTAAATCCATTGATATATGTCCTAGTCTAGGTACACACAAGGGGATACTTCCACCTAATCAACCAGACACCACAACAGTTTAGGCAGTAGGATCGAAATATTGGTGGTCAATCCAATGTTTCCATGTTTAGCGCACCCTTGGGTGACAGCAATAATGTAAAGGGTCTGCTCCAACCTAATCTAGTGACACCAGGACGTTTCAGTGACCACACACTGTGGGCAGTGCAACAGGCACAGCCTGATATTTATTTAAATGGATAAACTCGAGTATAAACCAAGGTTTTTAGGTTTTACCTCGGCTTATACTCGAGTCAAGGTCCTCCTTACCGCGATCAATGTTGCTAAGTCTCTGAATCCGGCTGCCGCACACTGCGTAAGTACTGTGGGTTTGCCGGCTGACGTCACTACTCAGCGCCGGGCAGTGAGAGGCGGTGAGTAGTGACGTCAGCCGACCAAATCCACAGGACTTATACAGCGTATGGCACCTGGATTCAAAGAGTTAGCAACATTGATTAGGACTGCAACTGAGGGAGCTCACCGGGGAGGGAGGGTTTGGGTTCTCCACTGCAGGCTTAAATTGCCTTTTAACAGCAGAATTCCCATACAGATGTTTGGAAACTACAACTCCCAGCAACTAAAGCATGCTGGGAGTTGTAGTTTCCATACATCTGTATGGGAATTCTGCTGTCCATTTAAAGGGCAACTTAAGCCTCAAAACAATAAAGAATCAGAAGGAGGATGGTATCTACTGAAAAACATTGCTTTCTGATTTTGTATTTTCTTTGAGGCTTAAGTTGCCCTTTAAATGGACTGCAGAATTCCCATACAGATGTATGGAAACTACAACTCCCAGTATGCTTTAGTTGCTGGGAGTTGTAGTTTTTAAACATCTGTATGGGAATTCTGCTGTTATAATTTCTACCCTCGGTTTATAATCGAGTTAGTCACTTTTCCCTAATTTTTCAGGTAAAAACAGGTACCTTGGCTTATACTTGAGTATATACGGTATACGGCATTGATTAGCAGTACAAACAAAATGCAATAACTGATGCAACATACAGTATAACAAGGTAAGCTAGTTCTAGCAACGTAAACAGTAATTCCCTGAGTGTGCACACCTTTACCCCCAATGTTTTGCCAAGGTGGGGGGCCCCTTCTGTAAGGAGAAATCCTTTAGTGTTCCTAAGCTCCAAACAGGAAAGAAGGCACGGCAGGGTCATTTCACAAGGCCACATTCCTTCCCTGCTTCATATAGGTGGGTGACACCTGGCAAGCATTGGGTGCTGTGGGACATCCAGTTTGTTTAGATGGAGCCAGGAGGCCCTAAGCAAAGCAGTCACTCAGCAAGGTGAAGCCAGGCCTAATACAAGCAGCAGCAGTCCGAGGGAGCAGCAGAGCTTTAGTTGGGGAGTCAGTCCGACGTCCTCACTCACAGCCAGACTGAACACTGTCAATGCTGCTGGAGTGAGTCTGTTTGAAATGGCGGGCATCGCTTCTATAAGCGTCTGGACGTCGGCGCGGCTGGTTGCGCATGACGTCATACGCAACTTGCACGCGGAGAGCCGACGCGCTGGAGGCTGCAGCCTGCTGCTCTCTGATTGGCTCCTCAGTTTCCGGATTGCGGCAAGATGATTTCCGGGATTTAGCCCATAGCTCGCGGGTGTCTGTGAGTAACACTGTAAACCCGGGAGAATTCCGGACCATCTGGGAGAGGTGGGATACCTCCCAGTCCATATGGGTGTCACACTGACTGATAAGTAAATGTCACAGCAGTTCACTCTGGCATGGGGTGACTTACAGTTCTCAGTGGCAAAATGGTGGACCAGTAAATCCAAAGGATGATGGTTTGGAGGCAAATCTGGTGTCCTGGTGTCATAACCCACAAGGGAACAATCACTTCTAAACTGTCCTACAGTGCACTGACACTTTAGTTCCTATGCAACAAGTTCCTATGCACATTGTCTTAGCACTGACAGGTTCAGCACCTGCAGATTGTTACGCATGGAAGACCACACGATCGGATGGAATTTACCGATATGTCTGATCATACTTTGTCCAATTTGAATGAAAAAAAAAATAACCAAGCTTGGTCGATCGAGGTGAAATAGTACCTCCTATATTATCAGTGAAATAGCCGGTTACCAGTCAGTTGGCCTCTCTAGTGTAATATTTCAAATACTACAGTGTAAAATAAGGAATTTTAAATAAAGCTACTAATCTCATTCAGACAATAAGGTGAAACCAGCAATCACCGGAATATCCCAATGGTCTGATTTATTTAATGGCGGGTGTCTGACATCATTACAGGTTACTGTGTCAGAATAATAATAAAGTCACAGGATAAAGGGGGTGATAATGACGTGATATCCAATGATGAAATTGTTTATGGCGGCAGGGCAGTAATACCAATTTCAGGGGCGTAACCACGTGACCACTTCTAACTAGATGGCTGGAAAGAAAAGGCTGGTAGAATAACAAACGTCTGTTGCAATGCCACCTTCTTACTCTAGGTGGCATGATTTGGTTGCTTTCTCTGCTACATTCAACAGGCCAGTTCTTTGTTTGTTATTTTAGGATAAAAATAATACATTTAGGATAATAAACTACAATGTTTTCAATTGCTTGCTGGAGGTCTTGCACCTTTCCTACCTGTGTAAGACAAGTTCCATGATCCTGTTGTGTGAGAGGCTGGCCAACTTCTACCTGCCTGAGTATTGCCTACATACCCCCTCACAGTTGTAAAGGGGAACACCTGCTAGTACTAAATTGTTACTGAACTATTGGTGCACACGTGTCAATCTGTACGTTTGTCATTAACACCAGCAAGCAATTAATCAATTACACACAACAAATTTTCAGCAAAATTTCTATGATTGGTCTTTCTGGTAAATCCCAGGTGATTGGTACTATTGTAGGGAACTATAAACTAGTTACCCTTTAGTTTTCTTGTTCTGGCAGGATTTGGCCAATAGGGGGCCACTGTGTAAAAGTATAAAACGGAGATATCTGTTGTATTCAATTAGATCAACTGGACTTGAAATGTAGTTCTTGAAGACGTTTCGCTAGTCATCCGACTGGCTTTCTCAATTCAGAATGACTTGTACAAGAATCTGTGGCAATTATGTACCCTGGAAAATCCCAATTAGCATATCACAGCCAGGTGTTAAGGGTGTGATTAGATAGTGGCTAAGAGGTGTTATAGGAACGCCCAGAGTAAGGTGTTAAAACAGCATTGTACATGGCAGACAGTTGGTGTCGAACCCCCCCACCTCTATTTAGGCTTGGTTTCTTTATTTTCACATAAATGGCCTCCTTAACACCTCTCTTGAACCAGTCACGTTCCTTCGCCAGTATGTTAACATTACAATCTTCAAAGGTATGTCCTTTATCCTTAAGATGCAGATACACGGCAGAGTCCTGACCCGAGGAATTGGCTCTTCTGTGCTGGGCCATACGTTGATGCAGTTGCTGTTTGGTCTCCCCCACATACAAATCAGAGCATTCTTCACTGCACTGCACCGCATATATGATGTCGCTTTTCTTGTGTTTTGGTATTGGGTCTTTTGGATGTACCAATTGCTGCCTCAGTGTGTTGTTCGGTTTAAAGCAGACAGGGATACGATGTTTTTTGAAAATTCTTCTTAATTTCTCGGAGACCCCTGCTACATATGGGATGACCATGTTCTTCCTCCTGTCTTGCTTTTCCCCTTCACTGTTGGTATTTGTGTTCTTTTCTTTCCTTCTACTTCTTTTGACAAAGGCCCAGTCTGGATATCCACAAGTTTTAAGGGCTCCTCTGAGATGTTTCATTTCTTTAGCCTTCGCCTCTGTGCTAGTGGGGATGTTCTCGGCTCTGTGTTGCAGGGTTCTGATGACCCCCAGCTTGTGATCTAAAGGGTGGTGGGAGTCAAACATCAAATACTGATCTGTGTGTGTTGGTTTTCTGTAAACCTCTACTTCCAGTTTACCATTTTCCTTAACTTCTACCAAGCAGTCCAAGAAAGCCAGTTTGTTGTTTTGTACCTCTTCCCTTGTGAATTTAATGTTTTGGTCCACCGCATTAATGTGTTCTGTGAAAGCTTGTACTTCCTTCTGGTGGATTTTAACCCAGGTGTCATCAACATATCTGAACCAGTGGCTGGGTGCTATGCCCTTAAAGGTATTAAGCGCCTGTGTTTCTACCTCCTCCATGTAAAGGTTGGCCACAATAGGTGAAACTGGAGATCCCATAGCACATCCATGTTTTTGCTTATAGAACTTATCCCTGTATTTGAAATAGGTGGTATTCAGGCACAAGTCCAACAAGGAACACACCTGTTCTGGGTTGAGATCAGTTCTGCTGGTAAGAGTGCTGTCTTGGCCCAGCCGTTTTCTCATCATGTCAACAGCCTCCTTGGTGGGTATACAAGTGAAGAGATACCCACAAGAAAAGCGACATCATATATGCGGTGCAGTGCAGTGAAGAATGCTCTGATTTGTATGTGGGGGAGACCAAACAGCAACTGCATCAACGTATGGCCCAGCACAGAAGAGCCAATTCCTCGGGTCAGGACTCAGCTGTGTATCTGCATCTTAAGGATAAAGGACATACCTTTGAAGATTGTAATGTTAACATACTGGCGAAGGAACGTGACTGGTTCAAGAGAGGTGTTAAGGAGGCCATTTATGTGAAAATAAAGAAACCAAGCCTAAATAGAGGTGGGGGGGTTCGACACCAACTGTCTGCCATGTACAATGCTGTTTTAACACCTTACTCTGGGCGTTCCTATAACACCTCTTAGCCACTATCTAATCACACCCTTAACACCTGGCTGTGATATGCTAATTGGGATTTTCCAGGGTACATAATTGCCACAGATTCTTGTACAAGTCATTCTGAATTGAGAAAGCCAGTCGGATGACTAGCGAAATGTCTTCAAGAACTACATTTCAAGTCCAGTTGATCTAATTGAATACAACAGATATACCATGACCTGGATGAATGAGAACCTTCACAAGCATATAAAAAGGAGAGCACTCGTGTGATCAGTCTTTTCTGACCTTCTGGAGTTTCCCCAGAGGAGAGGGGAGTGGGATGAGCCTGGGACCTTAGATAAGAGGTAGGCCCAGTTAGTGTAAGATTAGATTTTGTTATAGATCACTCCAGGAGTGATAGGTAGGAGTAGGGTAGCTAGTGAGCAGCCTGAGATCCAACAAGGAGAGTCCTGAGTATACCTCCCAAGAATAGGGACATAGTGCCAGACATAGGGGTAGAAGATTCCACTACAGTGACCTGAGAGCTGGGGTGGCAATTACAAGCTGATTGTTATTTATACTGTTTCTGATTCCTCTGGTTTGTGAGTATTTATATTATATATCTGTGCCATGCTATGTAACCTCTATCGTGCTAATTGCAATGCTTTATTAATATTGTTCTGTTAATAAATAATATACTGTATAGGTTCAAGAACCACTGGCGCCAATTTATTGTATTCTACCTAGAGTGGTAGTTCAGCAACACCCTGCCTCCAACATATGTGAGGGCCCACTCCTGATAAATAACAGTCTTGTGCATAGAATTTGGGTAAGGCTGACAGACTCTAGAGCAAATTAATTACCCCATTTTACTATCACCTTACACTATTATAGAGACCAACCCAACATGTTTCGGACCCTTTTGTCTAATCCTCCGTACCTTGCACTTAAAGGAGTCCACTATCACCATTGTTGTGTGCTGGTCCCCATTAAAATAAAGATAAACTATCAGGGAGATTCAATAAAAATTCTTAGTGTTAAAAATGGTGTTAATTTTGCCCCAACCATTCAGATATTATTTAACATTTGAAAGCTAACATCTGATTGGTTGGGGCAAAATTAGCACCATTTTTATCGATAAGAAGTTTTATTGAATCTCCCAGTAAGTATGTTGTTAAATATTTACAATGTTTCAAGTCAGAAGGGGTGTTGTGGCCAACTAACCGCGTCATTTACTATAATTCTCCTTCAAGATTGATCTGGATGCTGAGAATGCATCTGTCCAGACCTGTGGTTGTAATAACGAAAACAGAAGATAAAAGAGACACAAAGGGCCATATTTATAAAGCCGCAGTATCGCTTTTTAGCAACTTTAATGTTCAGTATTGTAAATTTACGATCGTCAAACCAATCGTAAATTTATGATACCGATCGTAAATCTACGATAACGAAATTGATGATTTACGATCCCCATAGAATATCATTGCGGTAGTTTACTACCGCACGGTATTTTACGATCGAACCTTCGTTAATTAACAAACGTTCGGCCGTAATCCTACGATCGCGATCGTAAATTAACTAACCCGCAGTTTCGCTAAAAAGCGATACCGCAGCTTTATAAATATGGCCCCAAGAGATTATATACCATATGGCTGGCTCCCTAACATGGCTTCAAATATTTACCTGAATACTAAATAATGGTGAACAGCAATTTCTAGCAGACTTTCCAAATAAGATGGAATTCCGAGCTTCAAAGACGTACGATACGATAAAGGGAAGTTTTTGTGGCGCTGATTTATATATTTGACACTTACTGTTTCCATGACAATGATTCCCCTACTTAGAATCTTCCTGTGCTCCACACTTCCATTCCTTCAACCTCTCACCGTGTTTGTTGACTAACAGAAGGAGGGAGGACGAGCAGCACAAAAAAGGATGGAGTGCGTATTAGTTCTAGAGATTGTGACCTATTGTGGCCAATGCACAGAGATTGTTTTACAATGGTTTCTAAAGAGCTGTGATTAAAAGGTCGGGGGTCTGTAGCTTTCTAGGTAAAAGGAAGTCAGTGATTCCCTACATCTTATTATTATATTTCCCTGTGTTTCACTGGGTCACACGAAGAGGCAATTGTTGGTGTAGCACTTACCCCCGTAAGGGTGGCTGAATCTTCTTCTTGTTTCTCCTTTGTACCAGTGGTGAGGGCCCAACACCCCTAACACAGAACCCAAACACTAACCAAGAGTAAGGTTTAAGTACACATTTAGTGGTTTGATAAAGAAAAAAAACACTTATTTTCCCTCGGACACCCACCTTGTCAAAGGGATTCTTAGTAAACATGGAAACTTATAATAAATAAAATATATTGTGCTATCGCAATGATGCATTAACAATAATAGATATATAGGTAACTAGTGCCCTGGTATTGTATAGTCTACCCACTGCTCAGTGGTTCTATGGGCTTGGGTCAGCCGGCGTTGGGGCCCTTTGAATTGTTTGGTGGAGAACTCAACTCCCAACTGGAGTATTTGTAATCCACAAGAGGATGGCAATGGGGGTCTCCATCCAAGGGTTTGAAACAGTGCAGAGTAAACTGGTTACAACTGCTCACCAGTCTGATGTCCAGCACATGGTCCCTGTTCACAGTCTCTTCAGATGCAGGATTAGGCAACAGTTTACTCAGTTCAGTGTAAAGTTTAATGAGACCTGGCTGACACTTCTGATGATCTCTACAAATCTCCTGCACACACTCCCTGCCCCTGTTTTTTTTCCCTCCTTCTCCTGGGCTGTGTCCTCCCAGACTTCCCTTTTCTTTCTTTCCTGTTCCCCCCACTCAAGAGTCCCCCCCTGCAACAGAGCTTGCTGCTGAACAGTTCTGGCTGAAACTGACACAGGTAAACATTCCCTAGTAGGGGCTACATTGGTATAAAAATGATGGCAATAAGTTGAGACTTTCTTGGATAAAACTAGAAATGGGATCTGGGTCTGACTCGTACTCGGATCCGACACAAAACCGCTCGGTTCTGAAATCCGAATGTTCCATCTGTAACTGGGCGGATCGTTCGGATTTCAGGACTTTCGGAGCTCATTTTCGATGATTATCAAACGTTCGAGGCTAATCCTCGGAGATAGCCTTGAACGTTCAATAATCCTCAAAAATACGATTGTAAACACGAAAGTAGATTATTAAACGTTCAAGGCTATTTTCGATTATCAATAATAGCCTTGACCGTTCGAGTCAAAGTACATTCCGTTTTCGGATCTTCGAGATTTTCCTGAGATCCGGAAACCCGAAAACAGAACGGATCTTACCAGCTTCGGCCATCTCTACTTAAAACCCTCTGATATAAAACCAGAGGAAGGTGCTCCCAACTAATAGGGTGGCAGTTCTTTCCTTACGGAAAAATATTTCCTGCTTCGGATTGCGTGATACATATACACACATATACATGCATACTGTATATATATATAGGGTTTTTATACATTTCTCAAAAAACACATCGTTCCTGGTCATTCTGTAGAAGAGAACTTGCTCATATGAAAGCAGCCATTGTTGCTCCAAAGAGCAAATCTTATACTGAACACATTGGCGTAACTACCAGGGGACTTATTTTTTCTAGGACAGATATAGCATTCTTTCAGAATAACACTGTAGATGAAGCAGTGCTAGGGCCCCTTCATAGTTTTGCTGGAGGGGCCCAGTGCTTATGCCATTGAAGTAACAGTAACAACTGGTGGCAAAAACGTTATAAAGACTGATAATGAGGCTGCACTTGGACTCTCTGCATTGCTTTCCCATCCATATCATTGGAACACAAAAATCACAAACCCATGAATCTTAATAACAAATCGGCATGAAGGGCAAATAGTGGGACCTGATCTGATTGCATTGCACTGGGAATGGCCCAAGATGCATAAAGACACAATTCTTGCTTGGGTTTACATATAAAAATAAGTTACTACTGTGGGTATTTATAAGCACTTTATGACAAAAGCCCCTCTGTCTTCATCCCTAGGAGGTTATGGGGGGAATGAAACATCCCACATAAATGTACAGTACATATACGCTATAAACTATTTAAAGAAAATGTTCTTTGCAACCAACTAAAATAAAGTTGCCATTGTTCTGCAGTTCTGCTTTAGGCCAGGTTCATACAGGTTCAGTGTGTAGCTCTTATCATTTAAAAATATGTTAACATATGTATGTAGGACAATAAGGTAAAATGTCTAAGTACATTGCAGGGCTCCCCCACCCTTCTCATTGAGTTCTACACAATCTCTACACTGCTCAGAGCTCTCACTTTGCATTTATCTTTCTATAGTTAATAAAAACCTTGTACCTGAAAACACACATATAGCACAGCCGCCTGCAGCATGGAACATTTTGTATTTATCCAGTATGCGTCTGGCTTTCCTGCTAAACACCTGAAAGAGAAGGTTGACAGTGTCAATCCAATTTGTTTGAATTTCGACACATTTTTGTTTATTAAAGGGCAACTAAAGCCACAGAACAAAACTGAACCAGAAGTCAGGATTCCTTGATATAAAACCAGTAATCTGTGTCTTACCTCTCATTTTGATACAGGAGCTGGGAAATTTACCTAAATAACATATGGTTTGTGCTTTACTTCTCAGCATTCTATTATCAGACAGTTTGGTCAACGACCATTATGTTCTGCACATGCTCAGTCCTTAGCTATGGCAGAAACTAGTAACAGTTGGTCACACCCATTAATAATCTCTAGCCAATCCTTTTACAGGACAGATAAAGCAAGGAAGCATGTGACTGAGGTCAGGGGGTGTGGTCTGACACTGCAAATACACACAGATACTTCATCCAGTTCTTAACAGGCTTTGATTTACTTTAACAGTTTACTAAAGTGGGATTTTATAGCTTATTGGGGTTTTTAGGGGGGTTGTTTTCAGATTCTGGAGTATAAAAAATTGGGTTTAGTTCTCCTTTAAGCTAATTTGTAAAGATTATGGGGGAGATGCAATAAGTTTCAGTATCATAACTGACCTGCAATTGTTTAACACTTTGCGACAGTTACTGCATCGTGTAAACGTGAGAGGTAAGTTGCAACCTTTTGCACGGCTTTAAAGCCACAATTGAAAAGGCTTTAATGTTGGTGCAAAAAACGTGTGCAATTATCATCTCTAAATTTATTGCATCGCTTGCACTGAGCTATTTCCAAAACTCCTTGGAAAGGGTGCAAGCAATGCAAAATGAGCAAAAAAAACCTAACCCTATATTACCAGTTAGCATGGGTTTTGCACTTATTTTTCCCCTTAGCACGGGATATTGCATCTCCCTTATCACAGTACAAAGGGTTACCTTGTCCCAATACTTCCTCTTAGTAAGGCTGGTTTGTGATCAGGGCCTCTGCTGCCCCTTAGTAAGAAGTTAAGGGGCATGGATGGACATAGCTGTGGTAGAGTTAAGTTTTCCCAAAGAAAAATATGAGCATAGTCAGGATAAAGTGTGGACAACACCTCTCCAGCAAGTGCCCCGCTCCTTCACAGCTCCCAATGTAGTCGAACACCCCTAAGGACTTGCCAGACTGTTGTTGCTGGACTTCTACCCCTAAAGGATACTGGCAGTTGTAGTGCTAAATGTTTGTCTATATTGTCCTGTTTATAACACATGTTCTCTCATGTGACTTAATACAGGCCAAGCTAGTGTGAAAAAGTAGATGGGCAGGCAGGTCCCGAGAGAGAACAGAAATACAAGGTATCCAGCACACCACTGAATGTTCAGGAAATGGGGTCAATAATCATCCCTACTCTTCTATTGCTATTAACACTTCCCACAGTTTCTATGAGAAGGACATACAATTTAATGCAACCCCAGTAAAAAAGGATCTGTCTGTAAACTATTACCACCTCCACCCAACAGTCACAATTTTTGTAAGACTGTCTAAGACCACCAAGCCTTGTCCTAGAATGACTGTGACTTGGGTGGCCCAGGGCTGATCTGGGCAGGGTGCAGGAGGGCCCAACCTATGTCCTATACCTATAACACCCAATATTGGTGGGGTACACGCACCTGGAACAGGAAAGAAGAAAAAGGTTTCTGGTTTGGTTTATTAGAAACTAATGTTACATCAGCACTGAGGCACCTTTAATTTAATGAACAGTTAAGGACTAGGCCACACTCGTGCTTTTCTCTTACAATCGCGTTTTGATGTGCGCTCTCGCATGAGAAAGGCACGTCAGTGTATAGGTGGCCACATTTCGTGTGCTGCGTTCTGTTTTTCAGAGCGCATGCGATCACCATTTTTTGCGAATCCAGACTATTACCAGTAAAGTAAACTTTACATGCGTGTTACCGTCCGATACAGTGTGGCCACTGCCTCAAAATGCAAAAAACAAATTGCGATAAATAAAGACACTGTATGTATATTTACCATTTTGGGTCCACGCAGTAGGCCAAGCAAAGTCCGGCACATCGGTAAGAGAACCAAACTGCAGTTAAGGTTGAGGACAGATGCTGAAGCTCTACTCAAACACAATCCTAACTGAACAAAAGGCAACAGAACATTAGGGTGAAGGTTCCAAACACAATACACCACCAAAAATACATAAATCACTGACGAATCTCCTTCAAACAGATGGAAATCGTATTCAATTTGGCACATCGCGCCTCGACCCAGACTCGTGTCATGTCACAGATGGTAAATGAGTTCTGTGTTGGACAAAATGTATATTGTATTGTGAACATGATATTAAAAATAGCTTTGGATATCAGAAATAAATGACTGCTTCCGCTTTTTGATTCTTTTATATATATATATATATATATATATATATATATATATATATATATATTGTATATAATGTAGACAGTATAGAATAAAATGAGTTTGTTGATGAAGGGTAAAGACCAGCAGTCAAGTGGAAATTGAGAAAGGGCATGTCCACCCCCAAAACTAAAATGTAACCCACCACTAGTCCCACTGTGTAGTGTTTAAAAATCCTTACCTTGTATCTCTGCTCCAAATGGTTCTCTTGTAGTGCTTGTTCAAAGTCCCAGAAAGTGTGGTGTAGGAGCTGTCAGTGTGTCTTGCGGTCCCTGCTGCTTCCTTATCCTTATTGAAGTGTTTGACATGCGCAGGGGAGCCCTCCCTCCTGATCTATGTGTGGAATGGTGCCCTAAGTTTATTTTATTTTTCTGTTGTGTAGGGCACCCTAGCCCACCCCCAACCGCTAGGTTTGATTGGCAAAAAAAAAGAATCAAAACTGTACTTACATCGCTTTGTTCCTCCGGTGTTCAGAAAAGCCGGCAGCTGTGTCCGTGATTGGCTGCCTCTGAGCCAATCACAGACGCAGCTTCCAGTCCGGCCTCCAGCTTGCAGTTCTGGCAAGCAGAGGGCCGAGGTCTGAGCTTTGGGGGAACAAAAGCATGCAAGTACAGTTCTAATCTTTTTTTGACAAACAGACATGGCGGTTGGGGGGTGGGATAGTGTGCCATGCACTACAGAAAAAGGTTTTGTTAAGGGTGGAGAGACCCTTTAAATAATGAGGGTTCAATAAGACTAGCAGTTGATAAATTTTATTACTCATTCCTAAATAATGATATGTAAATACTGGTATCCCTTCATAAAAAAGGATACTGTGCCTTAAATAAGGCTATCCTTTCCTAAATAAGAATACCACTACTTAAATAAGGATACCCCTCCTTAAATAAGGACACCAAGACATTTTACACTACCAATAACGATCAACTTTTCGACTTTTCAGATTTTAGACGCATCTTAAAACCACAATAAAAGGACCACTACTAACACCAGGACCACTGGTTGCTATTAAGGTTGGACATACCAATAACCAATAACAAACTTTCATAAAAACTGTCACGAGGACTCTGGGTAGATCTACCAGCAATTTAGTTTTGCCCTACAATTTATCAGTATTGCTTGCCCCCGCAGCTTCTGTGATAAAATGGTGGAGAATAGGAATGGTTAAATGGGACATGGTTGGGACAATGTAGGGCATTAGAACAGAGTTTTGGCAAATTATCATCAAATATATAAAATTTTGCTGAAAAATTAGCTATCTAGTTCTAGATCGTATCATAGAGTTCTCAACAGGTTTTGTTGCAAGAGTTGCCACTACAAGGAAAGGCACATCTGCAGTATTCACTGAAAATGTAAATTGAAAACACTTTTAAATTTTATAGAGAGTTCACCACTAGCTTATATTATATGCAGCCAAATCTCCTAAGGAGCCTAGAGAGTTCATTGAGTTGGTTGTCTGCCATGTCATTGGTAGAGATGGCCGGTTCGCGGACCCGAACCGGGATCCGCCGCGGATTTATCCCGTCCGCGAACGGCGGATTATTCCGGATTTTCCGCCTTCCGAACTTCCGAACCGCGGATTTTTTTTTTTTTACGAAAATTTTCGAAAATACGAGTATCTCCGCAATTACGAGAATCTGCGATCTTCCAGGACCAACAGATATACCATGACCTGGATGAATGAGAACCTTCACAAGCATATCAACATACTCATTCAAACGAGAGAAAAAAAGGAATTATCCATTCACAGTTATCCATTCAATAGTTATATAATGGGACACATGAAAAGCTGGTTATTTTAGTTCATATTTAGTTGAATGTGATGGTTTGTGTTTTTTTACTGAAAATCTTAGATTGACCATTAGGCCTGGTATATGTGATACAATGTTCCACCTATCTACTGATAGGTAGTCTGCCAGTCTAAAGAATAAGTCCTGCAGCCGACATTTAGGCACGATCATTCATGCAAAGCTATACCATAGATTTCAAGCTACATTCAAAGAGTTTCAATAGAGTAAGGGAATAGTTAAACATTTCCTGGATGTCTCAACCTTGTAGAACATCTGCAAATCTGATGTTCACTTGTTTCCCCTGTGTGAACAAGCACGTGGAATAACTTGTTTCTTCTTGTTTATCTTTATTTACCTACTCAGAATACGCCGGAAATCTTCCTAAAAACAAAGACAACAGCAAACTATCCGATATTGTCCATGTATCTAGTAATTTGTCCCAGACAAGACTGAGATTTTATTTTCCAAAGCTCTGGTGCTGTTCTAAAGTTTATCCTTTACTCAGAAGTGCTTTGGACACCTCACACCATTACTTAAACTTAGAGATGGCCGGTTCGCGGACCCGAACCGGGATCCGCCGCGGATTTATCTCATCCGCGAACGGCGGATTATTCCGGATTTTCCGCCTTCCGAACTTCCGAACCGCGGATTTTTGTTTTTTACGAAAATTTTCGAAAATACGAGTATCTCCGCAATTACGAGAATCTGCGATCTTCCGGGACCAGGAAAAACAGAAGATCCTCGTAATTATGCGGATTCTCGTAATTACGAGAATTTTCGTAAAAAACAAGAAATTCTTGTAAATTCGAATTTTTGGGGATTATTTTCAAGACGGAGCAAGCCACATGACCCAAATTAGCCAATGGCAGCTAACATGATTACACGTTTTTACGGGAATCCTCATTTTTCGGAGATCCACGGGTTTACGGAGGTCCTCGTTTTTACGGAAATCCTTGTTTTTGCGGAAATCCTCGTATTTTCGAAAAATACCGTTCTCGCTAGCGGACTGTAATTTTATGATAATAATATGTCAGATCTACAGATTTTCCGAAACACAACTACTAAGTTCATTAAGAAACAGGGAGTCCTCTCTAGGTTGATATTTGTACTGAAATATTAAAAAAATTTACCATGTAGCCAACCTTTTTAAACTAATTTTTCACCAGATATGGTCACTTGGTTGGTTGAACCAACATTTTGGCACTACCATGTATTGGGCTGGGGTTGGCCAATGTGTATCATCACTAAAGGGGCCCACACACGTACTAATATCCGTGTGTATGGCCTGCTTAAAGGAACAGTTCACTTGCATGTGCGCTATAGTGGATTAGAGCCAGAAAGTGGTCAGAGATTTAAATATACTTACCTTCGTTGCTGGCTCCTGAGATATTGATTGAAAAACGGGAGGTAAGCCATAGCTCCTTAACTCCTTAACCTCCTGGGCATCAATCAATACAATACATTAAAGGAAAAGTTCACTTTTCGAGTGAACTAGTCTTTTAAGTTGATCTTTCAAGCAACAACTAGTCCACACAGAATATCTATATTGTTGTGCCATGTTTAGCAATTTATATTTTAGGACTTTAATACAAACATGATTTGAATTAAATCATGAAAAGGTGGCATTTCAGTCACTGTGTGACAGCTGATCAGAATGGAAATTGCTGAATATAAAAAGAAACAGAGCTCTTTGTCTGCCCAGTGTCTTGTTGAAATAGACCCATGTAATGCTGTCATTGCTATAATATCTATAGATTGCAGCAAACCTCTCTTAACATTTTAATCCCTTCACTCTTCTGCTCCTTCTTATATTTCTGTCTTTTGTCCCCATATGTTCCTGCCCACACCCTCCACTCAACATAGAACCATCTCTTATATAGACCCCCCCCCACTCACACTGCCTCCTCTCACCTTAAACCTTACTCTCTTGTGGCTCCCATCCTCTGGAATTCTATTCCCCTCTCTCTTCATCAAGGAACCTCAATAAACAAGTTTAAATCTAACATCTCATCCTATCTCCTTGACACTGCACCAGTTATTACTATAGCACTTCCACCCTTTCCTATGTATCTGTGTGTTATCCACCTAATTAGATTGTAAGCTCTACTGGGGCAAGGACCTCTTTCCTCATGTTACATGTTACAAGTACTTGTATATTTCACGATGCACATACTTATTTATATATTTATTTACTGCCCCCCTTTTACGTTTGTTTGGATTCTAATATTGTACAGCGCTGCATCCCCAAGTGGTGCTACATAAATAAACATATACATACATACTGTATAATCTGTATTGTTATACTGTACAGCGCTGTGTACCCAAGTGGTGCTACATAAATAAACATATACATACATACTGTATAATCTGTATTGTTATAATGTACAGCGCTGTGTACCCTAGTGGCGCTATATAAATAAACATATACATACATACTGTATAATCCGTATTGTTATAATGTACAGCGCTGCGTCCCCAAGTGGCGCTATATAAATAAACATATACATACATACTGTATAATCTGTATTGTTATAATGTACAGCGCTGTGTACCCAAGTGGCGCTATATAAATAAACATATACATACATACTGAAGCGGCGGTAACAGGTAAGTATCGGCGCGAAAGGTTAACGCTTCGTTAACTTTTCACGGGCGTTTTCGGACCTTTATAAATCGCGGTAAACACGATTTATGCGTTAATGTCCGCGAAAACGGCCGCGAAAAGTTAACGAACCTTTATAAATATGCCCCCTAGTCTAAATATAATGGTTGAGATGTAACTATATAACTATATGACCTTTTGCAAAACCTTTTACATATATATATATTATGTCTGTGTTCCTAATGTTCCACACATAGTCTAAAAGGTCCTGAAGCAGTAAATTATCAATTATATTTAATGTGGGGGTGAAAATTACAGAAAGACCATTATTATTATTCCAAGGACAATCTCTAAGCTAATAACAAAATATTTTCAGCAGAACTACATTACAATATATTAATTTCAGCCAAGAGGAAATAAGAAAAACACTAGGTGGCTTCCATCTTTACAATTACCCCTCATATTTAGATTTTAAAGGGACTCTTCCTGGGAAATATTCTTTATGGTTTTTCAAACATGTTTTAGACTGTATGGCATCCCTTTAAGGCTTTTTTTGCTATATATTTACGATGCCTTTTTCAATTCAATTTTTAATAAGGTTCTAAAAAGGCTTTATAAAGGAAATTCCATTTTTCCAATGTCACCATAATGTACGTTCTGCCCTTTATTTTGATCTTGTGTTTGAAACAAATAATTCCATAATAGCTCACTGGATGCTGTAGACATCAAATCATTTGAAAGGTCAAGGAGATCTTTTCTGACAGCAAATACATTTAGAACTTAAACAGAAAGGTTCCATGAGGACATTCTCCAGTCCTAGTAACTCGCCCTGCATTGACACGTTAGATTTCACTTTTAATGTACAGTTAATAAGATGTGTTAATGCTATGATGAAAAATAAAGTTGAAATGCCTTAAAGGAACAGGGAATATTCACTGTTGGGTTCCTGGAAGGAGAGTTTGTTAATGCTGATCTAATAAATGAAAACAAATGCACATCAAACAGATGTTCATCAGATACAATTATTATGTAATTGTTTGACAGGCATCATTGGTATAAAGGTTGGACCAGAAGGATGTATGTCTTTATACAACCTCCAATACTATGTTACTATGTAGCTGTTATACAGACATTATGGGTAGGGTATAAAGGATGAACTAGATGGACGTATGTCTTTATACAACCTCCAATACTATGTTACTATGTAACTGTTATACAGACATTATGGGTAGGGTAGGGTAGGGTAAAAGGTTTGATAGATGGACGTATGTCTTTATACAACCTCCAATACTATATGTACTATGTAACTGTTAACCAGATATTATGGGTAGGGTATAAAGGTTGGAATAGATGGACGTATGTCTTTATACAACCTCCAATACTATGTTACTATGTAACTGTTATACAGATATTATGGGTAGGGTATAAAGGTTGGACATAGATGGAGGATTGTCTGTATACACCTCCAATACTATGTAACTGTTATACAGATATTATGGGTAGGGTATAAAGGTTGGAATAGATGGACGTATGGCTTATACAACCTCCAATACTATGTTACTATGTAACTGTTATACAGACATTATGGGTAGGGTATAAAGGTTATACTAGATGGACGTATGTCTTTATACAACCTCCAATATTATGTTAAATTTGCATGAAAAGCACAATCATTCCTCATATCCATAAGGCAAATAGGCCATTAATTTCACAGGACAGTTATTACCTTGATCCCTTTTACTTTCAGGAGAAATCCCATGGTACCAACCCATATAGTATTGGTCGAAAGATCATATTGGACCACAGTGCGTTTCAGTTCACATTTACCTTTAAAGGGTATCTCCACTCGTATTTTCAACATTTGGGAATCCAGTTCTATTGAAGAACGGGAGGTAAAGGAGCTGTGCCTTACCTTCCGTTCTTCAATAGAACAAACAGGAGCCATGAGAGAAGGTAAGAAACTTACCCACTCGCTCGCTCCCCCGGCGCTTAGTCTGACAGGTCCCGACGGACCTTGTTTTCTTGCGCATAGATCGCGCATGCGCATAGAAGACAAGGTCCGTCGGGACCGTCAGACTACACGCCGGGGGGAGCGGGCGAGCGGGTAAGTTTCTACCTTCTCCCTGGCTCGTTTGTTCTATTGAAGAACGGAAGGTAAGGCACAGCTCTTTACCTCCCGTTCTTCAATAGAACTGGATTCCCAAATGTGAAAATCCGAGGGAGATACCCTTTAACAGGAAGTCATCCCTAATAGAAAATGTGAATTAAGAGGGCAGGAAGGGTCGTCCTTTAAAGAAGCATGGGAAAACACATGCCATCATTCTTTGTGGCTATATTTATAACTCATTTGACTAAATTCCAGTTGCAAAAGCCAAAAGTCTGTTTCCTACATCTTTTTCTCTAATTATAATTTAAACAATAGAGACTGAATTAGTGTCCAACAGCTGTTTCTGATGTTACATATGTGAGTCACTTGTGTATCCTAAGGCTGTTTAGCCTGTTCCCAGGTCTACTTAATGATGTCATCAGAGAACCGGATATTTTTTTATTGGAGAAACAGGAAGCTCCCACTTTCCCAAAAATTAAACCGATCCTAAAAATTAGAACCTTGCAGGACTGAATATATATGAAGTGCTGTGGGTTTGTTATTGCTTAAGGGAAAAAGTTTTAAAAAAAAGAGATGAAATTAGGGTTATTTCAATTTAGCACGAGTCAGAAGATATCCAGTTGTATGTGTCTTGTATGTGTATCATGTCCAGTCTCATTGAATAGTAGATATAGGCTTAAGATGGCTACCACGTGGGATCCATGAGCTCAACTTCTGAATATACGTGAGCCCAGAAAACAGTGATTAAAACAATGTATTTGCTGTAATTCTAAGCAATTCCTAACCAGATATACTGTATTATTCCTGAAACAGTGAATAATGAAATCTTTACTTCCTTATCCCCACCTCCTTCTTTATCCAGTGGTACAGACATGCTCAGTAGGGCTTAATCCCAGAAAAAAGCTGAGGATATTGTTGTTGCGTCTAATTAGCTACTTTGTATCTTCCTAAGGTAAGGGATTGGGTTAAAGTTAAAATAGTAGCAACTGCAGAAATACAGGGAGATTTACCCAGGGCCGCATTTGCACTAGAGACATTGAATATCATATTTCTGTCTCTGGGCAAATCCCGAAGAAATTAACCCCTGCGGGACTGTTTACTGGCAACTATTTACAGGCATTAATAAGTCACAATGAAACAGCCATAGAAAGGGTTACAATTGTGCAAACTGGTGTTAAATTTAACCCCAGACACTACTGCTGAAGCCAACTGTAAATTCCCCCAATTGTTCCAAGGGGTGTGATTGGAGAGGATGTCATTAGTGAAGCCTAAATGTGGCCATACATATATACGATTTTACTTACCCGACTGAGCGCTCCCGCGGCATTAGATCCTGCCGGGACCGCCTCTCCTGTTCTTCTATGCGACTGAGATGCGATCGCAAAATGAATGGGATTTGAAATCGAATGTTGGTCACATAGATGAATGGGAGAGGCGGTTCCGTCAGGATCGGTCTAATGTCACGGGAGCGCTCAATCAGGGTTATTCAATAAAAGTTCTTATCGTTTAAAATGGTGCTAATTTTGCCCCAGCCAATCAGATGTTAGCTTTCAATGTTAAATAAGATCTGATTGGTTGGGGCAAAATTAGCACCATTTTAAACTTTTATTGAATCTCCCTGAATGTTTATTATCTGAACATGTGACAGGTTACCTGTGACATGTAGGTAAACATTATTAACTAGTCAAATGAATAAAAACAGAATTTATGATAGAGATAAAATTATCAGAATCCATTGTTATTTTGTGCAAAATCCTCAACGTTTGGCTACATCCCAAAAATTATTCTGTTTTGGAGCTGATGCAATAAAGGTGCAAAAATTGTCTGTGCTAATAATTTGCAACAACCAATCAGATGATCTAACTGCAGTGACCCAGTAAAAATCAGAAAATGTCTTGTATCCCAAAAAAGTTCTGGACACCTTACTCCTACCACCCTAAATAATGACAAACAGTTTTCCAGGAGGTTGAATAAGAAAGAAAAACCCGAATTCACATGGTAGTCAATGTTGAAAAAAGACACATATCCATACAAATAAAAGGCAAACTTCTGCACCGCCTGAAATTCTTCCTAACTGACTCTACAAGGCAATAAATAGGATTCCCGTATTAGCTCAAACCATAAAGATTAAATTACATATTAATTCCAGGGTGTGAATATTGGTTAAACTTAAAGAACGAGACCTGGGACGTATCTCCCTGTGAGTTGCATCTATTTGTATATTATTATATTGGTTGGTTTGTAGTAAACCAATGTTATGCTCCTCAAGGGGAAATATATTTGTTGCTTTGACACATGCATACACTACATCAAAAGGTTTTCTACACATACAGATTCTGACATGTGAAATTGTATTTGTGGTATAAGCTTGTATATATAATCATCCTTTTTAGACTTATGATAGTCACTTTGTGTCAGAGAAAAACATGGTTATAAGGATATAATTCACATGAGCCATGAATGTAAATTATATCCTGGTACTTAGCTATGTCAGTTATAACAAGTGTCGTATGATTCGCTAAAATAACCGACCTCTAAAGCTACACAGTAACGATTTATAGGAGATTTCATTTGATTCTACTTCGGTTGATTACCACTGTTGGCTGCGGGATTGTCAGATGTTTCACACGCAGCTGATAATAGATCAATCCTATGGAACCTGACTAGATTAGCCTATTATTGGTATTGTGAGTACCCAGCTTTACTTTGAAAAAAAGGATATTGGCAGTCATCTTAATGTCCCAATATTATATATAGTCATCATGGAACTCCCTATAGAATTTCCAATATCCCAGTTTACAGTAGGTGGCGCATTATTTACTATATAACACAGGGTTTGTCTACGTACCTACACTAAGTTCTTAGAAAAACATCAGAGTTATAAAAAGAACACATTATTTTCTCATAATTA
The DNA here is from genome assembly GCA_019447015.1 of Hymenochirus boettgeri. Classification (NCBI taxonomy): domain Eukaryota; kingdom Metazoa; phylum Chordata; class Amphibia; order Anura; family Pipidae; genus Hymenochirus; species Hymenochirus boettgeri. The sequence goes on along the minus strand of CM033470.1, from coordinate 329,245,481 downwards.
GGTGGGAATTGGATAAGAATATCCAAACTTGACTCTAATGATAAATGTACTGTCAAAGAGGCTGAGATTTGTAGTTCAACCCCTCTCAAGATTAAAGGTCAGACCTTGCTATCTTTTTTACTACCAGGGCAGATCTCAACCATTCTTTGTTGTCTGGGACATCCTTGTTTTCATAGCACAACAAAAAAAACCTACTCCTAGCTCCTTACTTAAGGCAACTGTCAAAAGCCACAACGACGTTCTACTTGTATAAAAATAGACTCTCCCCAACCAACAACAAATGGTTCAAATATTTTTGTTTTCTGCAAGATGGAACAAGTGGAAGGTATTGATAATTCATTTTTTATAGGATTGTTCAATTCAATTTTTAATTGTTTATTAGTATATATATATATATATATATATATATATATATATATATATTTTATACATATTTTTATATGTATAAAGAGGGGCATAGATTCAAGAGAAAAAAATATTAGTAAGGACTCATCTGGAATATGCAGTGCAGTTTTGGAATCCCATATACAAAAGGGACATCTTGGAAATAGAAGCAGCTTAAAGAAGGGCATTTAAATGAATAAGGGGAATGGATGGGGCTTGAATATGCAGGCATATTACACAAGTTAGGGCTGTTTACATTGGAAAAGCAATGTTTGTGTGGGGATATGATCACTTTATACAAATATATTAATGGGCCATACAATGAACTCTCTGGTGCATTGTTCACTAATAGGTCATATCAGAGGACACGTGGACATCCTTTAAGGTTGGAAGAAAAGAAGTTTCATCTTCAGGTTAGGAAAGGTTTCTTTACAGTGAGAACGGTGAAACTGTGGAACTGTCTTCCAGCAGATGTGGTAATAGCAAGTTCATTGAATAGCTTTAAAAATGGCCTCGATAAGTTTCTAAAAATATTGAGAATTACTGGTATTAATACATATACTGTAGTTCTGGTTGGTACAGGGATACTATATAATATTGAGAATTACTGGTATTAATACATATACTGTAATTCTGGTTGGTACAGGGATACTATATAATATTGAGAATTACTGTTATTAATACATATACTGTAGTTCTGGTTGGTACAGGGATACTATATAATATTGAGAATTACTGGTATCTATACTAATAAAAGGCAAAGCCCTCACTCACTCATCACTAATTCTCCAACTTGCCGTGGAGGCAGATGGCTTAAATTTGGCAGGCTCATTCATTGCACCTTACTTACAAAAGTTAAGCAGGTTTCGATTCGAAATTCCACCTGTAACGGTGAGTATCTGACATTGCACAGACTTATGGTTACCTAGCTTACAAGCTATACAAATCTATATGGTTGGTCCTATTTCAACCAAATTTTGTATGCATATACTCCTTTACCAGTAAAAGGTTAACAAAATATTTTTTTTAGGGTGGGGGTGAATGGGGGGGGGAATAGAATTTTGAACTCCTGCACACTAACGGCTGGACCGATTTTTACCAAAATTTCAGGGTGTGTGCGGGGACTGGCTGAGGTGTAAGGGGAAGGGTTTGGAGGGTGGACAGAGGGGAATAGGGGGGGGTATTAGGGGCGGACGGGGAGGGGTAGTGGGGATTATTTTCACCAAAATTTCGTAGTTGAATAAAAAATATATTAAATTAAACTTAATGAGTGTTGCATTATCCTAAAGCTTATTGAATTATCTTTCTTTAATATATCAAGTGCCGAGTGATTACAGCAATCTTGATACATTATTGCTTTTTTACTAAAAAGGTTATTTGAATACATCTCCGCTGCGAAGCGCGGGTATTTTGCTGGTTAATACATATATTGTAGTTCGGGTTGGTACAGGGATATTATGCAATATTGAGAATAACTGGTATTAATACATATACTGTAGTTTGGGTCTTGGTAGGGGATACTATATAATATTGAGAATTAATGGTATTAATACATAACTGTAGTTCTGGTTGGTACAGGGGATACTATACAATATTGAGAATTACTGGATTAATACATATACTGTAGTTTCGTTGGTACAGGGATACTAATATATGAGAATTAATGGTTATAATACATTATATGTAGTTCTGGTTGGTACAGGGATACTATATATATTGAGAATTACTGGTATTAATACATATATTGTAGTCGGGTTGGTACAGGGATACTATATAATATTGAGAATACTGGTATTAATACATATACTGTAGTTCTGGTTGGTATGGGGATACTATATAATATTGAGAATTACTGGTATTAATACATAAACTGTAGTTTAGGTTGGTACAGGGATACTATATAATATTGAGAATTACTGGTATTAATACATATACTGTAGTTCTGGTTGGTACAGGGATACTATATGTTATTGAGAATTACTGGTATTAATATCTGTTGTATTTAATTAGATCAACTGGACTTGAAGTTTAGTTCTTGAAGACGTTTCGCTAGTCATCCGACTGGCTTTCTCAATTCAGAAATTCTGAATTGAGAAAGCCAGTAATTGAATACCACAAGAATCTACATGGCCGGATGATGAGAAACCTTCACAAGCATACTGGTATTAATACCATACTGCAGTTCTGGTTGGTACAGGGATACTATATAATATTGAGAATTACATGGTATTAATACATTTACTGTAGTTCTGGTTGGTACAGGGATACTATATAATATTGAGAATTACTGGTATTATACATATATTGTAGTTTGGGTTGGTACAGGGATACTATATAATTATGAGAATAACTGGTATAATACATATACTGTAGTTCTGGGTGGTACGGGGATACTATATAATATTGAGAATTACTGGTATTATACATAAACTGTAGTTCAGGTTGGTACAGGGATACTATATAATATTGAGAGGTACTGGTATATAATTACTGTAGTTCTGGGTGGTACAGGGATACTATATATTATTGAGAATTACGGGTATTAATATCTGTTGTATCAATTAGATCAACTGGATTGAAGTTTAGTGTCTTGAAGACGTTTCGCTAGTCATCCGACTGGCTTTCTCAATTCAGAAATTCTGAAATGAGAAAGCCAGTCGGATGACTAGCGAAACGTCTTCAAGAACTAAACTCAAGTCCAGTTGAGTAATGAATACAACAGATATACCATGGCCTGGATGAATGGGACTTCACAAGCATACTGGTATTAATACATAAACTGTAGTTCTGTTGGTACTGGAGTACATATAAATATTGAGAATTACTGGTATTAATACAATATACTGTGAGTTCTGGTTGGTACAGGATACTATATAATATTGAGAATACTGGTATTAATACATTATACTATAGTTCTAGTTGGTAACATTGATACTATGTAATATTGAGAATTACTGGTATTAATACATATACTGCAGTTCTGGTTGGTACAGGGATACTATATAATATTGAGAATTACTGGTATTAATACATAAACTGTAGTTCAGGTTGGTACAGGGATACTATATAATGTTTAGAATTACTGGTATTAATACATATACTGCAGTTCTGGTTGGTACAGGGGATACTATAGTTATTGAGAATACTGGTATTAATATTGTTGTATTTAATTAGATCAATGGACTGAAGTTTAGTTCTTGAAGACGTTTCGCTAGTCATCCGACTGGCTTTCTCAATTCAGAAATTCTGAATTGAGGAAAGCCAGTAATTGAATACCACAAGAATCTACATGGCCGGATGATGAGAACCTTCACAAGCATACTGGTATTAATTACATACTGCAGTTCTGGTTGGTACAGGGATACTATATAATATTGAGAATTACATGGTATTAATACATTTACTGTAGTTTGGTTGGTACAGGGATACTATATAATATTGAGAATTACTGGTATTATACATATATTGTAGTTTGGGTTGGTACAGGGATACTATATAATTATGAGAATAACTGGTATTAATACATATACTGTAGTTCTGGGTGGTACGGGGATACTATATAATATTGAGAATTACTGGTATTATACATAAACTGTAGTTCAGGTTGGTACAGGGATACTATATAATATTGAGAGTACTGGTATATAACTTACTGTAGTTCTGGTGTGGTACAGGGATACTATATATTATTGAGAATTACGGGTATTAATATCTGTTGTATTCAATTAGATCAACTGGATTGAAGTTTAGTCTTGAAGACGTTTCGCTAGTCATCCGACTGGCTTTCTCAATTCAGAAATTCTGAAATGAGAAAGCCAGTCGGATGACTAGCGAAACGTCTTCAAGAACTAAACTTCAAGTCCAGTTGAGTAAGTGAATACAACAGATATACCATGGCCTGGATGAATATGGAGTACACATTACACATATGCATTACTGGTATTAATACATAATACAATAGTAGTTGTGTTGGTATGGATACATATAAATATTGAGAATTACTGGTATTAATAAATATACTGTGAGTTCTGGTTGGTACAGGGATACTATATAATATTGAGAATTACTGGTATTAATACATTATACTATAGTTCTGTTGGACATTGATACTATTAATATTGAGAATTAATGGTATTAATACATATACTGTAGTTCTGGGTGGGACAGATACTATATAATATTGAGAATTACTGGTATTAATACATATATGTAGTTCTGGTTGATCCAGGGATACTATATAATTGAGAATTACTGGTATTAATACATATACTGTAGTTCTGGTTGGTACACGATACTATATAATATTGAGAATTACTGTATTTACATATAATGTAGTTCTGGTTGATCCAGGGATACTATATAATATTGAGAATTACTGGTATTAATACATATACTGTAGTTCTGGTTGGTACACAGATACTATATAATATTGAGAATTACTGGTATTAATACATATAATGTAGTTCTGGTTGATCCAGGGATACTATATAATATTGAGAATTACTGGTAACTGGATCAACTGTTAGGTAGGGATAAAGAGGAGGGTGAAAAGGTTGGACTAGATGGATGTATGTCAGTATTCAACCTCAATTACTATGTTAATATGTGGGCATACAATAGGACATTTTGCACAACACATCCCACAATGCTTAAATCCCAGCAGTTTTTGTGTGTGCAACACTTTGACCTGTACAGGGGTCGATGGTATGGCATAGTGCAACCAATCGGGAAGCAGTGATCGAATCCTAAGTCAACATGGAATCGAGTTGTAACCATTTTGACCTGTCAAAATGATTTAAAAACAGTGACCCATGCATGTTTGGCTTTAGAACTAAATCATACATGTGAAATAGATTTGAACATATAACCAGTGGATAACTAGGCTGCAATCTAAACAGCCATAAGCTCTGCTCACGGAGAGGACAGTGGCATTTCCAACTGCTTCCTCATTCCACAGCCCCTCTGCTGAAATATAAGAGGACCCTACAGCTGTAGGAGCAGAATGGGGGGGGGGTTAGTGGGGGTTTAAAGTCTGTCACTTCATTCAATCTCAGCCAAGGGCAGGTCTCTAAACAAACAGGGTCTTGTGTTCCCAGTGTGTCAGCTTTTTTCATTGAGACAATAGAAGAAAGAATCCCTGCAGGGCACCTTTCTGTGCTGGGGTGACCCCTACACATTATAAAAAACAAATCGATCCCTTTAATGCAATAATTGCCCCTTCTCTGATCACTTACCCCCAACATTTTCTTTAAGTAATAGTACTGGGGGCCGCTGTAATACAACTTAAACGTTTTCCAAAACAGCCAAATGTTTAGCGCCAGCCAGGAAAACTGCAAAACACAAAAAAAAAACAGATACAGGCAGTGGTGACTCAGAACTGCAAGTGATTAGAGAGCAACAGCCCACGTTTAACCCTTCCTCTTTAAATCTGAATAACCTGTCTGTCAGGGGATGCTGGGAATCGTAGTCTATGGGAAACAGCAGGTCCACAGTGTTGAAATCCCTTTTTTAATAATCTCTGGTTAGATTGTAAGCTCATAGGGTGCTTATTACAATGTTTTAACTAAACTTAAAATGTGTTATATTTCCACTAGATTGTAAGCTCTGTGGACAAGATCTTACTCAAATGTTTCAGATAACCAATGAATGTAATGTCAGGGATGCCCAACCTACAAACCATGTGTTTGAAAACTGCAACTCCCAGCATTCGCATAGGAATGTAACCGTGTAATAACTACATACGATGATCTATGATGTAATACTTTTGGGCTGTGACATAATTAAAGAAAAACATAATAGTCTGGGACATCATTAAACAAACACACATGAATAGTGCTTTAGGCACTGATATATTTTGATTTCTAATTTGATTTCTCCTCAAACACAAAAGTACCCAACTATATTGGTATATATACAATAGGCTGAGCTCAAAATGTGCTGTTTCCTTGTCTTGTGGATTGTAAGCTCTTGGGATACAAACACTACTGAATCTTTTACTATTTATGTTATTATACATTATCCTGGAAATACATGGATAGACTTTGATAATAACAATAGATAATGCCATGAAACGTATAGCTTAGAACTTTCATTTCAATTTTCGCTTTTACTTACTACTTACATAAGCAGTATGGTAGCTCACGTGTATATTATTCCAAATGCCAGAGAGATACAAAAATTCCTAAAAACAAGTTCATTCAGGGTAATGCATCCCCCACTGTCAGAGTTGTTAAAGGGGAAAGTGTGATTGAATAAACTATACACAGTAAAAAAGACTTAATATAGAACAGTCATAGAACAACAGGTCTTACCAGTAAGAGGTGCTTTAAAGCTTCGTTAGATATCCAGCTTCTACAAGGCAAAGCCATTCTAACCATATCCAGCTGCACAAAATGACAAGCCTTATCCCAGCAAGCTGTTTCCTGCAATCTCCCCTGTTACACTCATCTCTACAGATTCTCGCCAGTGTCTGTTTGGCTCTCACCCTGTGGTTAATGATCTGGTCCAGGCTGGCCAGGGATTCTTTGTGTCAAAGGAAATAAAAAAGGGTAAATAAAATAAACCTTTGATGACTTCACACAAATCTGTGGAAAAGACTTTTTCAGGACTTTAAGGACCAGCAAAGATTTCAGCTTTTGTTCTTTTTTCTGGAAGTTCTGCTACTGAACAAAGAGTTTTGCTGGACATTTTATGTAGAATCTTTGTAAAAACCATATTGCATCTCCATTGAATACATAACTTAAAGGAGTGATGTGATCATCCATTAGTCCATAACTGGACTCCTGACTGTCTTGTAATACATTGTATCCCTTAGTCCATAACTGGACCCCTGACTGTCTTGTAATAGATTGTATCCCTTTTAGTCCATAACTGGAATACATTGTTTTACAAAGGGGAGGGATCAGAATGGGGGTGAGGGGGTGGCTACAGGCTACAGAAGCCCAGGCAGCACAATTTTAGTTGAAACTGTATGTCTGCACACTTAAACAAAAGACTAAAGGAAATAATTACTACAGCAGACAATAAAACCTACAAATGAAATTCTTTGTAAACCACTGCCCGCTGGTTAAATTCAGTCATTGTTTAAACCTGGACTGGACAAAAGTTATATTTTAGAGAATATTTACTTTTACTATATTGGAAACTGCAGAAAGCTAAATAACCAAGCGATTGGGATTCATTTTAAATTACTTAACAAGTTTTAACAGTCTGATAGTGGGTTGGATTTTGCAATAGGGAAGGGGACAGTGGATAAGATGTGAAGTGAATGGGCACAAACTAGAGTCTTCCTGGGCTTTGCGTCTGATTTTACGTTAAAGTATGTATAATTTTACTTATAAAGTGCCACTTGGGTACGCAGCGCTGTACATTATAAAATACAGAGTATACAAACAAGGGGATAACTGCAAGCCATTATACAGATAGATAAAAATTAAATACAATTTCATACATCGGTTAAGGAAGCATATATATAAATTATGGATAAATTGATATAAGTGCAACAAGCCTCAACATATTAGGAATGAGATCCCTGTCCCAAAGAACTTACAATCTAAGTGCGTCATTAAAGCTGGTTTAAAGGGCATGTCCACCCCTAAATCGTTTTTTAATATTATGCTCCCCCATGTCCCCCAGCCCCAACCGCATGTTTCGTTTTTTCAAAAAGCTCCCCAAACTCTTACTTACCTCCCCTCGATCCTCCGCCGCACTGCCGGCCCTCTGCTTGCGAGAATGCAAGGCAGAGGGGGGCGGGCCGGCAGTCGCGTCTGTGATTGCTGAGCGGCAGCCAATCACGGACGCGGCTGCCGGTCATTCAGTGCAGCGGAGGAAAGCGGAGAGGTAATAAGACTTGGGAGCTTTTTGAAAAAAAAAAACATGCGGTTGGGGCTGGGGACATGGGGGAGCAGAATATTAAGGGGGATTAATGCTAGGGGGAGGGATAGTAGAAGGGAGAGGAGAGGGAGGGGGAGGGAGGGGGGAGAAAGGCCTGCAGTGCGCATGGCAAGTATCAGAACCTGCTACTCCTCTGGTGGTAGTTTTGAGACTTTGGGGGGGGGGTTTCAGGAGAACCATATGGAGCTGGGAGTGAGGTAAGGATTAAACTACACTACATGGTGGGGCCAGTAGTTGGGGGGATTATAGTTTTGGGGGTGGACATGCCCTTTAAGGCAAATCCAAACCATAACTTTTAATTGAACCCCCAAATCTATCTATCTATCTCCCTATCTGTATCTATCTATCGATCTATATATTATCTATCTATATATCTATCTATATATATATATTATCTATCTATTTATCTGTCTGTTCTGTCCGTTCCGTCTGTCTACTACTCTATGTATCTATCTATATATATATATTATCTATTTATCTGTCTGTCTGTCCGTCCGTCCATCTATCTATCTATTATCTATCATCTATCTATCTTTCTATCTATCTGTCTGTCTGTTTATCTATCTCTCTATCTATTTATCTATCATCCATCTATCTATCTATCTATCTACAGTATATATTATCTATCATCTATCTGTCTGTCTGTCTATCATCTATCTATATCTATCTATCTTATATATTATCTATCTATTTATCTGTCTGTCTGTCCGTCCGTCTATCTATGTATCTATCTATCTATATATTATCTATTTATCTGTCTGTCTGTCTGTTCGTCCGTCCGTCCCTCTATCTATCTATCTTCTATGTATGTATCTATATATATTATCTATCTATTTATCTGTCTGTCCGTCCGTCCGTCTATGTATCTATCTATATATTATCTATTTATCTGTCTGTCTGTCTGTTCGTCCGTCCGTCCCTCTATCTATCTATCTATCTATTATCTATCATCTATCTTTCTATCTATCCGGCTGTCTGTTTATCTATCTATCATCTATCTATTTATTATCTATCATCTATCTATCTATCTATCTATCTATCTATCTATCTATCTATCTATCTATCTATCTATCTATATATTATCTATTTATTTATCTATCTATTATCTATCTGTCTGTGTTTCTGTCTCTGTCCATCCTTCCATCCATCTGTCTATCTATCTATCTATCTAGCTATCTATCTATCTATCTATCTATCATCTATCTATTATCTATCTTTCTATCTATCTGTCTGTCTGTTTATCTATCTATCTATCATCTATCTATCTATTTATCTATCTATCTATTTATTATCTATCATCTATCTGTCTGTCTGTCTGTCTGTCTATCTATATATTATCTATCTATTTATCTATCCATTATCTATCTATATATTATCTATATATTTATTATCTATCTATCTATCTGTCTGTCCATCTATCTATATATTATCTATCTATCTATCTATCTATCTATCTATCTATCTATCTATCGGTCTGTCTCTGTATGTCTATCTATCTTTCTTTCTCTTTCTTTTCTCTTTTTTCTCTCTATCTCTCTTTCTTTTTCTCTCTCTATCATTCTCTCTCTCTCTTATTTTTTCTCTCTTTCGCTCTCCCTTACTTTATATGGTTTTGTCAGTAGTGTAGTGATGTTATTCTGCTAGTTGGAACCATTCTGCTGGAATGGCTGATTACATGATTTAATAAAGGGATTAATTGGAAATGTATAGGAAGCGCTTTATATCATTTTCCTAATAAATCATTCTGTCTCCATCTTAGCGTATTCACTGGAAAACATTTCTAACTTACTGTATTGTGCAGCATGAAAATATTTTAATTTGCCAAAAAAACTGGTGTTTTTGCATTTATTCCTATTTGGTGAATTTCATCTTTATTTATTACATTTTTTTTGTTTTCCTGAGCTGAATCTGATGTTCGGGTTAACATACAGTAGCTACAGGATGGGGATGATACATTACTGGTATTAATACATATAGTTGTGATTGATCCAGGGATCCTTACTGATTGCCATTTGGAGTCAGGAAAGAATGCTACCTTCTTATAGCTGTTCAACTGGGCTTAAAGTTTAGTTTATGTTTTACAAAACATTACTTACCTTCCCTCTTGCCTCCGCCGCTCTGAACTCCCGGCAGCCGCGTCCGTGATTGGCTGCCGCTCAGCCAATCACAGACGCGACTGCCGGTCCCGCCCCTCTGCTTGCATTTTCTCACAAGCAGAGGGCCTGGCAGCTCGGCGGAGGAAAGAGGGAAGGTAAGTTTTGGGCATTTTCTGATAATACTAATATAGCGGTTGGGGCTGGGGGGACAGGGGGAATGTTTGGTAAAAAAAAATTTTTTAGGGTGGACATACCCTTTAACAACTATTGAGGGTAATAGTCCCATAACTTTCAACAGGAAATGATGGACAAATGTGCTAAGGTTTGAAAACCCGAGAGACATGAAAAGGCACGTTAAAAAGATGCCAAATTCTTTGTTAATCTGATCAGTATATTGAATACGGCAGTCTTCCTTCTTCAGGTCATTTGTGAAAATGGGAACTACAAAAATAATCAGTGACGATCATTTTTGTGATTAGAAGTTGATACTTGTTTGGTCAAGGATGGGGGACATTCTGCTTATTGAATGAGGAAAAGTGAATAGAATACAACCATGTGACATCTCTAACGTTGACCTTAAACTGTCCCCAACTCCCGATATTAGATCATTTCGGCAATTCACTTTTAGCCTTTCCGCATTTCCACTATTTACCATTCAGAATCGTGTTCCAGAATGTTTAATAGCGTATTGCATGTATTACTCTAGTCTGCCATCTAAAAACTAAGCATCCATACAATATTTCAGCCCGATAGATAGAGTTCAGTGTATCGTTCGATCAAACCAAAATATTTGCATGGTTTTTCAGAGGCAACCGACTGTTAGTTTGTCCTCTATGGACTGCAAACTGTCGGCTGTAGCCACTATTGCCGCGACCGGCAGTCGAACGGTCGGTTAGGAGGATACGTTGCATGGTTTGTACCATAAAGAGGCAGTCCAATAGATCTGTGTGTTGCTTCCCAGGTTTGTGTAATAAGGAAATGAAGTAGATAATGGAAATATGTGTTATTGCAGATGAACTTGCTCTGCTCCTCTTGGTTTCAAGCTCCTCTGGGGTTGGTAACACCTAATAATGAAATAGTCAATAGCACCAGCTCCATAAACCTGAAAGGGAATTTACACCATGAGGAAACTACAGGAAGAGAGTTTTAATGATGTTTTTTAACAAGACACGTGGGTCGTTTATCCAGGTTGCACGGCCTCTATACCTTGGTTTATCGAGACTTTGGCCTTCCCGACCCTTTTTCCCATACAAGTGAATTTTTCTCCCAGTTCCCTATTACCGTAGTGTTCAAGATCGATTAGTTTCTATTTTATTGCTACTTGTTTTTAAGGTGTTTATCTGCTGTTAAAACCGGCATTTACAAAACCATAATTAATTACCGGTATATTATTTAATGCAGTCTTGTTAAACCTTTTAAAGTTTAACATTGTAACTGATATTGTGCCTATTTCAAAATGGTGGAATTGGATTGTCCCTGTAACATGTTTTGTAATCTGGCTCCTTTGATTTTCTAGGAGCCCCAACCTGTTGTTGTGGCGAAAAATTGAATATACCTCATTTAAAAATGCATGTTTGCCTATGCTATTAATCTGCAGCAACCAATCAGAATTTATAACAGTAAAATGTGAACATCTGATTGATTAATAGCCCAGGCAAACTTTCGCAACTCTTGTAGCATCAGCGCCTATACACCTTATAATACATTAAACTATGTTGGGCTACAGCTGAGGTAGAACAGACCAACAGCCTTACTAGAGTTTAAAAAGATTGCTCGGTACACCAGCACCGTGTCTATTGAACTGTATAGTATACATTCCTGCGCAGGGAAGCACTTGTAATGGGGCAATGCTGGTCCCTCTTTCAGCGCCACTGACCTCTACAGCATTTAACGTATACGCCTCCGCCTTGTCTTGTACCTTTAGCAAATAAAGGTGATGGAAGCGCACACTGTTCCCAGAAATTCTTTTTATATGCATCAACACAAACAACGTTTCGGAGAACGCTAGTTCTCCTCATCAGTGTAACTCACACAATAACCCATACCACCTTGTGTGTGAGTTACACCTGATGAAGGAGACATAGCGTTCTCCGAAACGTTTGTTTTGTGTGATGCAATAAACAGAATTTTCTGGGGAACAGTGTGCGCTTCCATCACCTTTAGCAGCACCTGGAAATACAGTGGCAAATTGCCTGAAGGAGTGCCTGCCCCAAATATTTTATTGTCTGTACCTTGCACCTTTTACAGAGCCAAAGGGAAATTTGTTGTCTCTTGCACAATAATACAAATGAAGGAGGAATTTGTTAATGACCACTAATTTAATTAAGAAATGTTATCCGTGGAGTTCAGGAACACAGATTAGCTAATGATCCCTAACTGCACCGCACACTTATTAGCAACTACTCAAATGCTGGGTTTTTCCCTATGGTTAACAGTTATTCCAAAACGGAGAATTCCATCAGCCGTAATTAAGAGCAACACACCCCATTCTCCTTGGGAATGTATCTATTCCTGGCACAGCCCCATAGACTGACGGAACAGAGCATGTGCTTCTTGCACAGGTTCCTTTCAGATCACAGATACATTCTGAGAAACTAGTTCACACAGCACCTGTTTACACTGCTCACTGCACACTCCTTTCTTTGTGTCACTGGGTGTGGCTTAGTATATTTATCTGGTCAATTCTAAATAAAGCCTTGATCACATGTACGATTGTGTGGATGACGCCCGTGCGTTCGATTTGTCTTCATCAATCTGGCCAGCGAATCGGCGTACAGTGTCTGACCTCATGCGTGGCTATCTACCGTAACGGACACAGCTCCTTTACCTCCCGTTCTTTAAAGGGCATCTATACCAAAAAAATGGTTATTTTAAATTTACCATAACTGGAAACTATCATTCTTGTTTTTTTGGGCCTAGTCACTCCTTCTGTGGCTATTAGCCAGTTGTTTGTAAGGTGCTCCCTCACTGGGTCCTCTACCACATACCCTAAGCTATAGCACAAGCAAAGGAATCGTGAGGGGCACACTTAAGTATGTGAATCACAAAGTCTTTATTTTATCAACGTTTCGAGGATCGCTACGTCCTCTTCCTCAGGTGACACCTAGCGATCCTCGAAACGTTGTGTGTGCGTGATAAAATAATGATTTTGGGGCATATTTATAAAGGTTCGTTAACTTTTTACGGCCGTTTTCCCACCATTTTCGCAAAAATAGAGTTTTCCGCGATTTATAAATGGACGGTAAAGGCCGCAAAAAGTTAACGAAGCTTTAACTTTTCGCGGCTATGTGAACAGTTGCCGCCGCTTCTATTTATAAAGTGGCGGTAACTGTTACGCACCGCTAATTTCGCCCGTGTTACCGAACGAGATTCCCCCCTAGACCTCGCCGCATACGCCCACCCTGCCCTTGCCCCTTGCGGCTGGCAACATCGGCTCCGCTAAGGCCAGCGGTGCCTGCCTGGCATCGGCGACCTGAGTGGGGTTGGTGTCGCCAGCCCGAAGACGTCGCGTCGGATCTAGATGCCGGCAACATCGGCCTCGTAGAGGTCGCTGGCGGCCGTAGGGGTACCTCTCGGGGGTTTTCTGCGATTTATTCAACTGCCCCCTCGATTTTGTCCAAATCCGAGGGGGGGGATCGGGAGATACGGTACCTTTCTGCCGTGACCTTATATAGGAAGGAAGCCGGTCCCACGTGGAGTTCTTCTTTTTCCGGAAAGGGAGACAAGTGGGTTTAGGTAGGATTTCAACCCTTGAATCATCTCATTTTATTTTTCACAAAACCTCCTAAAAACACTCCTTCCTGCATTGTATCCACTTCTGCTCAGTCTCCTGTACTTATACTTCCTCCTACATCCGACTAAATATAGTTTCCAACGGGCTGTCCAGCATGGTACCTGGTGTTACTTGGACTTTATCCATTGGCTTCTCTTCACTTCTATCTCAAACTTTCATTTTCACATTTAGAACAAATCTCCTTTATAATCATCTCAAACTTTCATTTTCACATTTAGAACAAATCTCCTTTATAATCAAAATCCTTAAAGGCTCTTTGTTGGTTTTGATTTAGGGGCCACAGAATAGGTGATAACTGAAGGTCTCCCATTCTGTGCCCAGTACAATGATTTGCTGTGACAAACGTCCTGGGTGGTGGGATGACTCTTCGTTCCACTAAACCTTTAAAGTTGATAGTCTAAAAAAATATATTTACAATGGGAAAAAAACAAGAGACAACCAATAAGAAACTATGTCTGGTTCTGTTAAATTACAATATGATTTGCTGAAGAGAACGTAGTGTAAATTATTGAAGGTAAGGACATACCCTGAAGAAAGGATGTTCTAGTATCACCGTGTCTCTCCTGTTCTTAAATCCAAGGCGGAAACAATGATTCTTCTGCAGGAGCTAAACAAAGAACAATTGTCACACAATCATTATATTTGTCTATCATTTCACCGCCCTTAACAGAAAGAATCTGCGTTTCATAAACATATCAGTAAAACATTGAGAGAAAAGTTAAAAACAGTAAATAAAATATCTCACGAAAGAGACATTTCCTCTTTAAAACCAAAGGATCACTAAAAATAACTACCGATCTACACACTGCCAGTCTACACTATAAACCTCCTGTCCAAGCAATGAGAGTAATCTGAAACATTCCATCGGTAATAAAACCATCATCTGAACTCTGCATAGGAATGAATAAGAGTTATTATCTATTAAGTCCAAGTTTAAAAAAATCCAACCCATATATTATTAGTTTTAGAATCTTACGGTCTGTTACTCCTTTCCGGGAGAGCTGCTGCTCCAGGATCCGTCGGTTCGGTAATTTCAATTTCCATATCCTCGACCGAATCTCTTCTTTCTGGGAGAGCTGCTGCTCCAGGATCCGTCGGTTTGGTAATTTCAATTTCCATATCCTCGACCGAATCTTTTCTTTCCGGGAGAGCTGCTGCTCCAAGATCTGTCGGTTTTACAATGTTGATTTCTTTTGGTTTCCGTGTTCTGTATTCTACTGGAGACCAAGACATTGCGGAGCTGGTGTCGCCGGGACTGGAAGAAAGAAGACGCCGCCCAAGGGCTCTTTTAAGAGCCGCACTGGGGGTCCCGGTTCGAGCTGCGGGACCCCCGCCAAAGGCACTTATCAGTGCCGCAAGGGCCCTTACAAGGGCCGGGGAGGGGGTCCTGTTTCGAGCTGCGGGACCCCTAAGCCCCAAAGGGCTCTTGTTAGAGCCGCAAGGGCACTTGTAAGTGCCGCAAAGGCCCTGATAGGGCCGGGGAGGGGGGTCCCGGTTCGAGCTGCGGGACCCCTTGGGAGGTAAGTAACTTGTGGGGAGCTTTTTGAAAAAAAAAAAAACACATGCGGTGCGGCTGGGGACATGGGGGAGCAGACTATTATAGGGGATTAATGCGTATGGGGAGGGATAGTAGAACGGGAGGGCTAAGGGTAGGGGGAGGGAGGGGAGAGGGAGAAGGCTGCAGCTGCGATTGGCAAATATCAGAGATCCTGCTATCCTCCTGGGGTTAGTTTTGAGACTTGGGGGGGGGGTTATCGGAAAGAAACAACCCTGGAGAGCTGGGATGGGGTGAGAGGAGTAAACTTACATACATGGTGGGCTGGGGCCAGTAGTTGGTGGGGATTATAGTTTTTGGGGGTGGAATGCACTTTAAAGGCAAATCCAACTAACTTTTAATTGAACCCCCAAATTCTATCTATCTATTCCCGATCTGTATCTATCTATACGATCTATATATTATCTATCTAATATCTGATTATATATATATTATCTATTATTATCTGTCTGTCTTCCGTCCGTCTCGGTCTAGCTATCTATGTATCTCTATCTTATGATTATATTATCTATTTATCTGTCTGTTGTCCGTCCGTCCATCTATCTATACTATGATACTATCATCATCTTATTTTCCTATCTATCTGTTGTCTGTTTTATCCTATCTCTATACTATTTATCGATCATCCATCTAATCTATCTATCTATCGTACATAATATATCTATCATCATAGTCCTGTCCGTCTGATCATCTTCTAGTATCTATCTATCGTATATAATTATGATCTATTTATCTGGTCTGTCTGTCCGTCCGTCTATCTATGTATCTATCTATCTATATTATACTATTTCTCTGTTGTCTGTCTGTTCGTCCGTCGTCCCTCTATCTATCTATCTTCTATGTATGTATCATCTATATTACTATCTATTTATCTGTCTGTCCGTCCGTACCGTCTATGTATATATCTATATATTATCTCTTTATCGTGACTGTCTGTATGTTTCTGTCCGTCCGTCCTCTATCTATTCTATCTATCCTGTGTAATCATCATACTATCTTCTACTATATCCGGCTGTCCTGGTTCTACGCTCTATCATCTATCTATTTTTTATCTATCATCTATCTATCTATCTATCTATCATTACTATCGATCTATCTAATCTACAGTTATATATTATATACATCTTCTATGCATATCATCTATCATCTATATATCTATCATCTATCGTACTATTAGTATCTATCATCTACTCTAAGCGACTACTATCAGATATTATCTAGTTTTATTTTCTATTAGTCTATCTGTCTGTGTTTCTGTCTTTTCATCCTTCCATCCATCTGCATCTATCTATTATTCTAGCTATTATCTATCTATCGATCTAGTCATCTATCTTTTATCTATCTTTCATTCTATCTGTCTGTCTGGTTTATCTATATCTAGCTATCATCTATCTATCTAGTTATCGATCTATCGATTTATGTATCGTTCATCTACTGTTCGTGTCTGTCGGTCTGTCTATCTATATATTATCTTCTATTATCTACAATTATCTGATCTATGATAGTTATCTATATATTATGGATCTATCTATCTATCTTATCTGTCCATTTCTATATATTATCTATCTATCATATATCCTATCTATCTATCTATCTATCTATCCGATCTTCTAGTATGTCTAGTTCTATCTATCTATTCTTTCTCTTTCTTTTCTCTTTTTTCTTACTATCTTTTTCTTTCTTCTCTCTATCATTCTCTCTCTCTTTATTTTTTCTCTCTTTCGCTCTCCCTTACTTATATGCGTTTGTCAGTAGTGTAGTGATGTTATTCTGCTGTTGAACCATTCTGTGGAATGGCTGTGATTTTACTGATACATGATTTATAAGGATTAATTGGAAATGTATAGGAAGCGCTTTATTCAATCATTCCTAATAAATCATTCTGTCTCCATCTTAGCGGATTCACTGGAAAACATTTCTAAACTACTGTATTGTGCAGCATGAAAATATTAATTTGCCAAAAAAAATGGTTGTTTTGCATTTATTCTACTTGGGTGAATCATCTTTATTTTTACTTTTTTTTGTTTTCTGAGCTGAATCTGATTTTCGGGTTAACATACAGTAGCTACAGGATGGGGGATGATACATTACGGGTATTAATACATATAGTGTGATTGATCCAGGGATCCTTATGATTGCCATTTGGAGTCAGGAAAGAATGCTACCCTCTTATAGCTGTTCAACTGGGCTTTAAAGTTTAGTTTATGTTTTACAAAACATTACTTACCTTCCTCTTGCCTCGCCGCTCTGAACTCCCGGCAGCCGCGTCCGTGATTGGCTGCCGCTCAGCCAATCACAGACGCGACTGCCGGTCCCGCCCCTCTGCTTGCATTTTCTCACAAGCAGAGGGCTGGCAGCTCGGCGGAGAAAGAGGGAAGGTAAGTTTTGGGCATTTTCTGATATATAATATAGCGGGTTGGGGCTGGGGGGACAAGGGGAATGTTTTGTAAAAAAAATTTTTAGGTGGTGGACATACCCTTTAACAACTATTGAGGGTAATAGTCCCATAACTTTCAACAGGAAATGATGGACAAATGTGCTAGGTTTGAAAACCGAGAGACATGAAAAGGCACGTTAAAAAAGATGCCAAATTCTTTGTTAATCTGATCAGTATATGAATACGGCAGTCTTCCTTCTTCAGGTCATTTGTGAAAATGGGAACTACAAAACATAATCAGTGACGACATTTTGTGATTAGAAGTTGATACTTGTTGTGGTCAAGGGATGGGGACATTCTGCTTATTGAATGAGGAAAAGTGCATAGAATACAACCATGTGACTCTCTAACGTTGCCTAAACTGTCCCCAACTCCCGATATTAGATCATTCGGCAATTCACTTTTAGCCTTTCGCATTTCCACTATTTACCATCAGAACGTGTTCCAGAATGTTTAATAGCGTATTGCATGTATTACTCAGTCTGCCATCTAAAAACTAAGCATCCATACATATTTCAGCCCGATAGAAGAGTTCAGTGTATCGTTCGATCAAACCAAAATATTTGCATGGTTTTTCAGAGGCAACCGACTGTTAGTTTGTCCTCTATGGACTGCAAACTGTCGGCTGTAGCCACTATTGCCATGCGACCGAGTCGAACGGTCGGTTAGGAGGATACGTTGCATGGTTTGTACCATAAAGAGGCAGTCCAATAGATCTGTGTGTTGCTCCCCAGGTTTGTGTAATAAGGAAATGAAGTAGATAATGGAAATATGTGTTATTGCAGATGAACTTGAGCTGCTGCCTCCTCTTGGTTTCAAGCTCCTCTGGGTTGGTAACACCTAATAATGAAATAGTCAATAGCACCAGCTCCATAAACCTGAAAGGGAATTTACACACCATGAGGAAACTACAGGAAGAGAGTTTTAATGATGTTTTTAAACAGACACGTGGGTCGTTTATCCAGGTTGCACGGCCTCCTATACCTTGGTTTATCGAGACTTTGGCCTTCCGACCCTTTTTCCATACAAGTGCATTTTTCTCCCAGTTCCCTATTACCGTAGTGTTCAAGATCGATTAGTTTCTATTTTATTGCTACTTGTTTTTAAGGTGTTTATCTGCTGTTAAAACCGGCATTTACAAAACCATAATTAATTACCGGTATTTATTTAATGCAGTCTTGTTTAAACCTTTTAAAGTTTAACATTGTAACTGATATTGTGTCCTATTCAAAATGGTTGATGGAATTGGATTCGCTGTAACATGTTTTGTATCTGGCTCCTTTGATTTTAGGAGCCCCAACTGGTGGTGTGGCGAAAAATTGAATAACCTCATTTAAAAATGCATGTTTGCCTATGCTATTAATCTGCAGCAACCAATCAGAATTTATAACAGTAAAATGTGAACATCTGATTGATTAATAGCCCAGGCAAACTTTCGCAACTCTGTAGCATCAGGCCTATACACCTTATAATACATTAAACTATGTTGGGCTAAGCTGAGGTAGAACAGACCAACAGCCTTACTGAGTTTAAAAAGATTGCTCGGTACACCAGCACCGTGTCTATTGACAATGTATAGTATACATTCCTGCGCGGGAAGCACTTGTAATGGGGCAATTGTGGTCCCTCTTTCAGCGCCACTGACCTCTACAGCATTTAACGTATAGCCCTCCGCCTCTGTCTGTACCTTAGCAAATAAAGGTGATGGAAGCGCACATGTTCCCCAGAAAATTCTGTTATTGCATCAACAAACAAACGTTTCGGAGAACGCTATGTCTCCTTCATCAGGTGTAACTCACACAATAACCCATACCACCTTGTGTGTGAGTTACACCTGATGAAGGAGACATAGCGTTCTCCGAAAGTTGTTTGTGTGATGCAAATAAACAGTTCTGGGAAAGTGTGCGCTTCCATCACCTTTAAGCAAGAGCACCTGGAATACAGTGGCAAATTGCCTGAAGGAGTGCCTAGGCCCAATATTTTATTGTCTGGTACTTGCACCTTTTACAGAGCCAAAGGGAAATTTGTTGTCTCTGCACAATATAAACAAATGAAGGAGGAATTTGTTAATGACCACTAATTTAATTAAGAAAATGTATCCGTGGAGTTCAGGAACACAGATTAAGCTAATGATCCCTAACTGCACCAGCACACTTATTAGCAACTAATCAAATGCTGGGTTTTTCCCTATGGTAACAGTTATTCCAAACAGGAGAATTCCATCAGCCCGTAATTAAAGAGCAACACACACCCATTCTCCTTGGGAATGTATCTATTCCTGGCACAGCCCCATAGACTGACGGAACAGAGCATGTTGTCTTCTTGCACAGGTTCCTTTCAGATCACAGATACATTTCTGAGAAACTAGTTCACCAGCACCTGTTTAACTGCTCACTGCCCACATCCTTTCTTTGTGTCACTGGGTGTGGCTTTATATATTTATCTGGTCATTCTAAATAAGCCTTGATCACATGTACGATTGTGTGGATGACGACGTGCGTTTCGATTTGTCTTCATCAATCTGGCCAGCGAATCGGCGTCAGTGTCTGACCCTCATGCGTGGCTATCTACCGTAACGGACACAGCTCCTTTACCTCCGTTCTTTAAAGGGCATCTATACCAAAAAAATGGTTATTTAAATTTACACATAACTGGAAACATCATTCTTGTTTTTTGGGCCTAGTCACTCCTTCTGTGGCTATTAGCCAGTTGTTTGTAAGGTGCTCCCTCATGGGTCCTCTACCACAACACCTAAGCTATAGCACAAGCAAAGGAATGTGAGGGGCACACTTAAGTATGTGAATCACAAAGTCTTTATTTTATCAACGTTTCGAGGATCGCTACGTCCTCTTCCTCAGGTGACACCTAGCGATCCTCGAAACGTTGTGTGTGCGTGAAAATAATGATTTTGGGGCATATTTTATAAAGGTTTCGTTAATTTTTTACGGCCGTTTTCCCACCATTTTCGCAAAAATAGAGTTTTCCGCGATTTATAAATGGACGGTATAAGGCCGCAAAAAGTTAACGAAGCTTTACTTCTTTCGCGGCTATGTGAACAGTTGCCGCCGCTTCTATTTATAAAGTGGCGGTAACTGTTACGCACCGCTAATTTCGCCCGTGTTACCGAACGATGATTCCCCCTAGACCTCGCGCATACGCCCACCCTGCCTTGCCCCTTGCGGCTGGCAACATCGGCTCGCCTAAGGCCAGCGGTGCCTGCCTGGCATCGGCGACCTGAGTGGGGTTGGTGTCGCCAGCCCGAAGACGTCGCGTCGGATCTAGATGCCGGCAAATCGGCCCTCGTAGAGTCGCTGGCGGCCGTAGGGGTACCTCTCGGGGGTTTTCCTGCGATTATTAATTGCCCCCTCGTTTTGTACAAATCCGAGGGGGGGATCGGGAGATACGGTACCTTTCTGCCGTGACCTTATATAGGAAGGAAGCCGGTCCCACGTGGAGTTCTTCTTTTCCGGAAAGGGAGACCCCAGGTGACGTCATGGAGCTGCCTCCTTCACCAGGGTCTTCCCTTGAAGGGGTCCAATGGAGGTATGCACTGCGATCTCCATTCAGATCACGTCAGTGAGTACCTGGTATAGTAAAGCTGTCAGTGTGACTCAAAGTTCCAATTACAAATAGGATTTTTCTAGTCTTTGCTAAAAAAAATGGGCAGAGATCAAAATTTGGTGATCACTTCTGAACACCAAATTATTGATGTTTGCCAATGAATGAAAATCACTTCCTGGAAAATGATTTCCGGGAAGTGATTTTTCCGATCGGATTTCGAATTGGAAAACAGGCATTATGCCCGTTCCAAGTTCATTATATTCCCTAAGAGATTATCTTTGGGAATGATCGGGGAAAAAAAAGGGGAAATACACACAAAAAAATTGTGTCTCTCCAACTTCCAATGTCCCTGGTGATATCAGTAAAGTAAACGCAGATCCTTATGTACGATTTCAAGGGAAACTAAGCCTATGTATAAGGAAATTTTGCAGAGGTACCAAAAAAAGACCGTATGAATTTTTAGGATCAGTAAAGTGGTGCAAAACGGTGGTGACTCTCCGTACTAACTGTTTCACAAAATACCACTAAAAGGGGGAGAGTGTGCGTGTGGGGGGTGGTGTGGTTGTGGCGTTTTTTAATTTTTTTCTTGTAACTGCACTTCTATATGCGTCCCATTTGAGCTAGTTGGTGGCCTTGTCTCTGTTTGCACCCAAGCAAATAGGGAGATTGCTATTTAGTGGGTTTTTTTGCTTGTCAAGTGGGTTTAGGTAGGATTTCAACCCTTGAATCATCTCATTTATTTTTCACAAAACCTCCTACAAACACGCCTTCCCTGCATTGTATCCACTTAGTACCAGATAACCGACCTTCAGTGGAGGTAGATGAAGAAGACCTGTCTCCAATGTCTTGGTCTCCAGTAGAATACAGAACACGGAAACCAAAGAAATCACATTGTAAAACCACAGATCTTGGAGCGCAGCTCTCCCGGAAAGAAAAGATTCGGTCGAGATATGGAAATTGAAATTACCAAACGACGGATCCTGGAACGCAGCTCTCCCGGAAAGAAGAGATTCGGTTGAAGATATGGAAATTGAAATTACCGAACCGACGGACCTTGGAGCAGCAGCTCTCCCAGAAAGAAGAGATTCGGTCGAGGATATGGAAATTGAAATTACCGAAGCAACGGATCCTGGAGCAGCAGCTTTCCCAGAAAGAAGAGATTCGGTTGAAGATATGGAATTGAAATTACCGAACCACGGATCCTGGAGCAGCAGCTCTCCCGGAAAGGAGTAACAGACCGTAAGATTCTAAAACTAATAATATATGGGTTGGATTTTTTTAAACTTGGACTTAATAGATAATACTCAATCCTAAAATCATCTTGTAAATTAAGCTTGGAACATTTTGAGATTAGCTCACACAGTGCTGTGGCTTCACCGTCTAATGCAGTAAAAACTGGTGAAGGTGGATGACTATCTACTCCTGGTATTTTAACCAATGGAGACATAGTAGAAAGTGTCTCATTGGAAAGTGTTGATGTTCTTGATCGATAAGTGTTAAAGTAATGTGAATGTAGGCCAACATCGTGTAAGGTAATTTGGGCCAATCGGTCAATTAGCTCACGCAGTGCTTTGGCTTCATTGTGTAATGGAGTAAAAACTGGTGACGGTGGATGACTATCTACTCCTGGTATTTTAGCCAATGGAGACATATATTCATCTTCTTCACTACTAGAAAGTGTCTCATTGGAAAGTGTTGGTGTTCTTGATCGATAAGTGTTAAAGTAATGTGAATGTAGGCCAACGTCTTCTATAAAAATGTAAAAGGATATATACTTATCTTCTTCTTTACTTCTTCTATAAAAATGTAAAAGGATATATACTTATCTTCTTCTTTACTATCTTGATTTAAAAGTGTCTCCGGGTCTGACAGTTTGTCCATTTTTAACCTAACGTTCTCTAAAGCATCAATGAGTCTGGTTGCTTCTCTTTGCTTTGGAGAATTAGGCAGTGTAAATGGCACAGGCTCTGATGTAGGCTCTTGAGGCTGAAATTAAAAAGTATAATTTACCAAACTACTTAAAACCCAAGCAATGACATCATTGTAATTTTCAGCAGAAATAGCCTACATCAGAGCCGTGCCATTGAACATGCCTAAGTCTCCAACCGCAAAGAGAAGCAACCAGCTCATTGATGCTTTAGAGAACGTTAGGTTAAAAAGGGGACAAATATGGCAGACCAGGAGAAACTTTAAATAAATATAGTAAAGAGAAGATAAAGTTATCAAAGTATAATTTACCAAACTACTTAAAACCCAAGCAATGACATCATTCAGTCAAACACTTGGCTAAAAAAACTAATTTGTGGCTTCCTATTTTGTTCCCACCATAGCTGGACAATAATATATATATAATATACCATATAGACTTGGCAGTGGGAACAAAATAGGAAGCCCAATTAGAGTTTTTTTTAGCAAGTGTTGAATGATGATGTATTGCGTGGGTTTTAAGTAGTTTGGTAAATTCTACTTTGTAATTTTCAGCAGAAATAGCCTACATCAGAGCCGTGCCATTGAACATGCCTAAGTCTCCAACCGCAAAGAGAAGCAACCAGCTCATTGATGCTTTAGAGAACGTTAGGTTAAAAAGGGGACAAATATGGCAGACCAGGAGAAACTTTAAATAAATATAGTAAAGAGAAGATAAAGTTATCCATAGCTGGACAATAATATATATATAATATACCATATAGACTTGGCACAAAGAGAGCAAAATAAATTGCATATAAGTCATAAGGCCACATTAATACTACAAATAATCCTAAACCCAAACACATGGAAATAGTAATTTGGAGGAGCTTATTTTTCTATGCAGTGGCATTTTGTAATTGAATCTGTAGAATGGAAATGCTTGCGATTCCAGACAGAAATGCATTCATTGTGCAAATTGAAAACATATCTGATCTCAGTTAGAGATGTCTGAACTTCGCAAAATCCGGTCCGCTCGAGGATTCGCGGATTTTTCAAAAAAATTCGAAAATCCACGAGCGGACCCATTAAAACCTATTAAAATGAAAGTTTGGCAAAATCCGTTCTTCGAAAATACGAGGAATCTTCGAAAATACGAGGATTCATCGAAAATACGGACCCGAGAATGTGGCTTGCTTTATCCAAAAATGTGAAAAATCCGCGAAATTTTGAATTTACGTGGATTTCTCGTATTTTCCCGTATTTTTGAAAATACGAGAAATCCTTGTAATTTTGAAAATTTTCAAAAACGCGGTTCGGAGAAGTTTCGAAAGGCGGAAAACTGGAAAATCCGCAATATCCACTGCGGATCCGGATTTGGATCCGCGAACTGGGCCATCACTAATCTCAATGCAGTTGTGGGGAAATTAACATGGCAATATTATTTATTATTACCAAACCTATTGGGAATAAATGTCCTTGCAATCAGAAATCTTGTTTTCCAATCTCTAACTCCAGTACAACCAATATCTTTCTAGATGTTGGTGTATGAAAACAATCTAAGTGCTAAATGAGTAGATATCATTCATTTGATATAAGAAAGGATCTCTGCATAATGTACTTACAACTAAAAGATCCTGATCATAACGGGATGTTTTGAGACTCCACCGTCATGCCAGACTCTTCACTCTTTTACATATTAGACAGAGACGGGGGTTGCCTCGAGGCTCGTATGTATGTTAGTAACACCTAAAACAATATATACAATATAAATATTATATGTTGTTTGTAATGGGTAATGATAAAAAAATCAATACACAAAGTAAAAATAAAAGGAAAGGCTAAAAATACTACCTGGGTCCTTGTTTATACGTTGCAGTGCAGTGTCTACCTCTGCCAATATTCCAGAGTCCATCAAGCTTGTTATCTGATGGTCAATGAGCTTTTTAATACTGGACAGGGTCTTCTTATGCTTGGTAACAAGTAAGCTTCCCTGCACCTTCTAGAAGTTTTTGCTCTATAAGAATTTCCTTTATGAGATATCCTCTTATTGGCTGCAGACATTGCACTGTCTCTGGTTCGCAAAGATCTTTTATATTAAAGTCTCACAGAGCTCAATAAATAAAAGATCTCTGGAGGTCTAAACAATGAAATGATAAGATAAAAACTTGATTAGAAATTTGAGGGTTAAATTGTCAATGTTCAGTATTTATCTGTCTTCCCTCATCGGTTATTCTATAATGTACGGATTCTAGTTCTAGTCTCACCTTCTTTTGGAATAGGAATCCAAAACAGCATTTGCTTCCTTTGGGTCCCATTCTACTGATGCTTTTGAAGAAATGATAAACATTAATTAGAATTTATTAGACAAACAGCAATATACATCGGTTAGACCCTAGCAAATCAATAACATTCATATTCACTCAAATAAAAAACTATTTTCAAATAATATAAACTAATTTCCTTTTAACCCTTTTCCCAATGTGATAAATACAGGAGCTGAGGAGCACTTACTTTTCTGCAAGATCAAAGATTTCAAAATAATCAGTGAAGCAGCTTGTTATATATACCCACATTCTGTGACTCATCATGTGATGTAATCATCTAATTTGCATACCTTGGTCACATGATCTCTACACTGTAACATCATCTAATTAGCATATCCTGGTCACATGATCCCTACAGTGTGGCATCATCTAATAATCATATGATGGTCACATGATCCCTACACTGTAACATCATCTAATTATCATATCATGGTCACATGATCCCTACACTGTAACATCATCTAATTGCATATCATGGTCACATGATCCCTACACGGTGACATATCTAATTATCATACCATGGTCACATGATACCTACACTCTAACAGCACTTACTTTCTGCAAGATCAAAGATGTTAAAATGATCAGTGAAGCAGCTGTTATATTACCCACATCCTGTGACTCATCATGTGATGTAATCATCTAATTGCATACCTTGGTCACATGATCTCTACACTGTGACATCTTTTCATTATCATACCATGTCACATGATCCCTACACTGTGACATCATTTAAATTATAAGTACACGTACGTATTTCCAACTTGCTGTTAGTGGGTGGTAGCTGTATCATACTGAAATAATGTGGTGGCGTTTATTAGCAGGACCTCCCCACGCGATTCAGGAATCACTCCACGACAGGCGGCCCTCACTATTTCGCTTCTTTATTCTTGCGCTGTGCACACACGCCAACTAATCGGGCACGCCACGCACACAGCGCAAGACTAAAGGAGCGAGATAGTGAAGCTGTAACATCACCACTTCAGGCAATTCAGTGTCACAGACTTTGGGAAATAGCAGTTAAAAAAACATGACAGTTAAGAAAAGTCAGAATGACAAAAAGTAGCAGATGTGAATAATGATCATTCCCTGGCAGGATTGGGGTGTGTGGGGGAGAGATTTCATAGTTTGTTTCATAGTCATAAATACAAATGCTTATACCCCTAACTTCCCCCCCACAGACACAGGTAGAGACAAATACACCATGCACATCAGTCTTGAACACATATGTATTTAATGCTTCATACACAGGGTACACATACAGCGTAACGTTTCGGTAAGTCCCGTTCGGATGTTGCTACATAGCCATTTAAAGCTACACCTGTCCGTCACGGTTCAGTGGACTCTCCTACTTGCTACCAGCCGGTCTATTTAGTTTTTATGTTTGGATGGATATGGTGCCTTCCAAAATGATTCAACACAGTGATCAGCCCCAGAATACCACTTGTTCAAATTTTTTTGATATTTAAAGGGGAAGTTCAGTGGAAATACATATACTTTTCAGAAAAAAGCAGTATTTTTTCATCCCAATGGCCTTAATTTGCCCATTCAGCATTGTGTCTGTGTATAAATAAATGCAACTGAAATACTGACTCCCTGTTTGCAGGACCCCTAGTAGAGACCGTTATGGTCTTGTCCTTGAACCAGCGCCTGGGTTGATTCAGTTGCTCAGTAGAGATCTGAGCATGTTTGACCATCAACAGCCAATCAGTAGAATTACTGTTAGGAACATTCCAAGAAGAGGTGCATCCTGGAAAGAAGAAGGACCCTTAGAACCTGAAATGGCAGTCACTAATGTCAACAGCAGGGAACAGCAAAGGGTATGAAATCAACTGTTTTCAATGAAGAGAACATTAGGATAACTTAGAAGGCATTACACAAACTAACAATTTAACAAATATTGACAATTTTCACTGAACTGTCCCTTTAAGCTGCCATCGGGGACGCCCGACCTTTATATATACACATATATAACGATACTTTTTATGATGGTGTGTTTAATAAATATTATGATGGTTTTTGAACATAACACTGATATGGTTCATTTTAGAGTGTAAGGGGATGCAAGACTGATGATAGAGAGATTTATGGGTTACAAGGGAATTGTGTGCTAGCAGAAGGCACTTCGGGATTCTGTTCCTGGTTTTATATTATACTATCTAGTTTGTTCTCAGCACCACCCTATTAAGGGGTCGCATTCCCATACAATTTGTACTAATGGGAGCGCGCCTCCATTTATAATATTGGTAAAGGCTGTGGCTGTCAAGCAGATGGGTTGGAAGGTTATCCCGTGATTCTTTCTGCCTCCTTTCTTGCACAGGCTTGCCTCATCACGAGATCCACTACTGCTTACTGTTTTTTCTATTCTGTGGCCGCCATATAAAAATGTTAAAGGCTTGTCCACCCACAAAATAAAAAATTTATTCATGCTCCCCATGTCCCCCAGCCCCAACCGCTTGTTTAGTTTTTTAAAAAGCCCCCCAAACTCTTACTTACCTCCCCTCGATCCTCCGCCGCAACTGCCGGCCCTCTGCTTGCGAGAATGCAAGCAGAGGGGCGGGACCGGCAGTCGCGTCTGTGATTGGCTGAGCGGCAGCCAATCACGGACGCGGCGTGCGTCAGTCAGTGCAGCGGAGGAAAGGGGAGAGGTAAGTAAGAGTTTGGGGAGCTTTTAAAAAAAAAAACATGCGGTTGGGGCTGGGGGACATGGGGGGCATGATATTAAGGGGGATTTGTGCTAGGGGGAGGGATAGTAGAACGGGAGGGAGAGGGAGGGAGGGGGGGGAGAAGGGCTGCAGCACGCATGGCAGGAATCTCCGGGAGGCCAGGTAGCAGGCAGTGTCCTATATGGACCTGCTAGCCTCCTGGTGGGCAGTTTTTGGAACTTTGGGGGGGGACTACAGGAGAACCAGATGGAGTTGGGATGTGAGGTAAGGATTAAACTACACTACATGGTGGGGCCAGTAGTTGGGGGGATTATAGTTTTGGGGGTGGACATGCCCTTTAACTATAGTCAAAAAACTAATTTTGGCTAATCATTAACAAATGTTGTTTTTTTAACCCCCAACCAGACCCAGGTACACCTACTGATCTACCACTCCATTACTGTGGCAGCCATACTTTAAAAAAAATAATTAAAGTCAAAAACAATAATTTTGACCAATCATCAAAAAAGTTAGTTTTTTTTTAACGCCCAACCTGACACAGGTAAACTACAGTCAAAAAACTAATTTTGATCAATAATTTAAAGTTTGTTTTTTAACTTCCAACTTAACACAGGTACACGCACCAACTGAGCTACACATTCATTCATGTGGCAACCATATTTAAAGAGTAAGTATAGTCAAAAAACACATTTAGACCAATCATCAAAAAAGTTAGTCATTTATTCCCCAACCTGACATGAGTACACACACCAACTGACCTACCCATTCATTCATTAGACAGCCATATTTAAAGGGTAAGTAAAAAAACAACAATGTCCTCATTATTACTATTATTGAGTTTTAAAATCTGCAGCACAAACACACACATTCCCTTCCAAAACGCAGTCTTTCAAGCCAAATTCAAAGTTTATACTTAAACTTCCCTTCTAGTTATTCATTATTGTTGGCTGTATGACTAATACATTTCCAGCTCCTGACTTCCCTCCTCACTTGCTCTTAATAACCTCCAAGGTGTCAGACAATTCATTGGGATCCTCTCGTTACCGTGTCTTTTCTAATTAACCAGAGCAACGTTTCCTTGCAAGACAATTAATAATACATTCTCATTATCTACATAGACAGCCATTATAAACATACACGGACCTTCAAATCTGGGCTTCCCATGGCGGTTCAAATGGGAAAATTCTCATTTCATTTTTACAGGTTATTTATCCTGGGACTAAATGACTGTGTTGTAAGTCATTTAAAGGTGAACTAAAGTCAACCGGGGGTGCTTTAAGGTCTTGAGCCAGAAATATCTTAATATTAGGTGGAAGTTAGAGATTATCACGGATAATGTACCCCCTACTTTTCAGAGACTTATATACTTTGTAAAAGAAATCAGCCTGCTTTGTTCTTGTATATGGTGATAAAACTATTCTATAATTTACAGTAGAGGGTACATTATCCACTCTGTTATGACATTAAAGGGCAACTAAAGCCACAGAACAACACTGAACCAGAAGGCAGAACACCTTGATATAAAACCAGTAATCAGTGTCTTACCTCTCATTTTGATATGGGTGTTGGGAAATTTACCTAAATAATATATGGTTTTTGCTTAACATCACAGCATTCTAATGTCAAACAGTCTGGTCAACGACCATTATGTTCTGCCCATGCTCAGTCCTTAGCTATGGCAGAAATTCTTACAGTTGGTCACACCCATCAATAATCTCTATCCAATCCTTTTACAGGACAGATAAAGCAAGGAAGCATGTGACTGAGGTCAGTAGGTGTGGTCTGACACTGCACATACACACAGATACTTCATCCAGTTCTTAACAGGCTTAGATTTACTTTAATACAATTTACTGAAGTCATATTATATAGCTTATTGGTGTTTTTAGGGGGGTTGTTTTCAGATTCTGGAGTATAAAAAATGGATTTAGTTCTCCTTTAATTAGGAACTTACAACATGCAATATCAAATGAAACAATAGCAGTGGAAATCTTATTTTCTAATAATATCCTTATAAAGTACACAAGGGGATTCATTATCCATTTATAGGATGTAATACTAGTAAGATATTCCCTGATGTATAATGTAAATGGGAAAGAGGGGATTTATACAGGATGAGAGGTGATTATTGGATTTATGGGATTGTAGTTTTGGAACATATCATTGTTTCAACATCAGAATTTTTGAAAACGAACACATAATAGATGTGAATGGGAGCTTCCGATCATTTCCTGCGTATCGAATATAGAATATTTTGATGTCCGATATACAATACTTAAAGTTATATATAAAATATTATTGGGGCAGCACGGTGGCTCAGTGGTTAGCACTGATGCCTTGCAGCGCTAAGGTCCTGAGTTCGATTCCTCCCTTGGACACATCTGCAAGGAGTTTGTATGTTCTCCCCGTGCTTGCGTGGGTTTCCTCCGGGCACTCCGGTTCCCCCAACAATCATAAAGACATACTGATAGGTTGTATGTGTCAAATAAATGTGCTTAGATTGTAAGCTCTTCGGGGCAGGGCCTGATGTGAATGTATACATGTAATTGTAAAGCACTACAGAATATGTTGGCGCTATATAAATCCGCAATAATAATTACGATGTTTCATATAGAATATTCTAAGTTCAAAACAGAATATTTGATGTCTAATAATCAAAAAACCCATTGAATATCCTAAGTTTCTGTTTCCGAAAGATCTGTGGAACTGGCAGTATAAAATCTGAACCACCTTGATGACAAGTTTTTGGATAAAGACCCGTGAGTACATTCAGTGATGTGTGTGTTTTATGGAGGTAGGGCACCTGGACAGTTTGATATAACTTTCACTAAGATATTGAAACTGATATTCATTTTGTCTTTACACTTTCTAACACATTAACCATAATAATGTTCGTAAGCCAGTATCGTATTTTTGTAACAGAGCAGGATTATCCACAAAGCAACCCTAGGCACCTGCCTAGGGCCCAGGAAACTTCTGGGGGCCCAGCTTCAGGAGCAGTAACAATATTATAGCCTATAATATATATGTAGCAAAAAAGGGGCCCTAAATGATTGCCCTGCCTAGGGCCCCATATGATCATAATCCATCTCTGATTTGTAATGATAACACTATCTCTCGGGGAACGGTGCCACACTTAACTTACTGGCACTCCACTCGTCTTCTTCTCAGGTGTCAGGAGCACTGTCCTTAACAAGCGCCTATCTTCGGCACATGCGCACTAATACAAAAGAAAGGGGTTCCCTTTGGAAAAAGTGGAAACATCAGTGCAATAAAGAATAAAAGGGAAATACTGGACTACAGAAGAAGAGTATAATCCAGGTGCGATATTGTGTTGTTTTGTTGGGTTTTTTTCAGTTAATTCTTCAGATTAGAGTCCTGCGCGGGTCTAATTTTCCAGACCCGCACCCAACCCAAAAAACCCGTACCCGCACCCGACCCGTATCCCGCTTTTCTATCCGCTTCATACCTGCGACCCGACCCACTTTTAGTCTTTCTTCCTAAAATTTGTACAGGGAAGTTAAAAAAATATATATATATAAAAATATATAGAAAATGAATATTTTATTAATAACCAATAATGTTCATAGAAACAAACCTACCATACCACTAAATTATATAGCTGGGGTCTTCAACTTGCAGGCATCCAAATTCCAAATGGCTGAAAACTACAACTCCCAGCATTCCCTGGTTGCCTTCTGATATTGTAAGTGATGTAGTGGAATGCTGGGAGTTATTTTTTTTTAAAACAAATGTAGGCCCACAGGTAGGAGATCCCTGGTAGAGTACAATGTACACTTTATATAATATAGCCCCACTGTGCCCAACTACCTACCCATGGGGCTCTACTGTCCCCTACTACCTACCCATGGGTCTCTACTGTCCCCAACTTCTACCTACCCATGGGCCTCTACTGTCCCCTACTACTACCCATGGGCCTCTACTGTCCCCTACTACCTACCCATGGGCCTATATCTTCCCCAACTTCTACCGATCCATGGGCCTCTGCTCATTTTAAATCTTTATCTACAACTATTTACGTGATCTGTGACAGGGATAGGTAACCAGTAGTTATCCAGATGGTTTAAAAACTACAACTCCCAGCATTCACTCTATAGCTAAGGAATGCTGGAAGTTATAGTTTTCTGACATCTGGTGATCTCCTGGTTACCTATCTAGGATTTTATAACTATGTCCTGCTGAATATACATCTCAATCTCCATCCACTGTGTTAACTTGCATTATGGGAGACAGTAAAGTTACAATGAGCAGGTACCATAACAGAGGATTATGGGTAGGGAGCAGGGGGAGCTGCAGAGAAATATCTACACCTTTTAAATGGGTGTAGATATTCATGCTGTTTTGAAAACTACTACTCACAGCTTTCCCTGTCTGCACTCTGCTGTTGTACAATGATTGGAAGATTTAAAATGGCAATCATCTGGAGGTCCACATACCTGCTGTAGTTCTAGCTGAACCTCATCAAGTGGTAGATTGTTCTTATCATCACTAGAATCATCCACATCCCATTGATCATTATGGCCAGAAAGATTTACACAGACCAACCAAATCACACATTATGTGTTCCCATGCAGACACTTGCTCTGGCCTCATGCATAGGTGCAGGTGCAGATAGAAGTTTGTTACTTTGTTCTATGGGAGATTGTTACTTTGCTGGCTCTGACCTCTGCTAGTAAAACCAAGGGCAGAACTTTAACCCCTGCCTTTCCAGTTACTCCAGCATTAACTGTTTTTTTACCCAGTGATCTCTGCAAAAACCTACCCAGGCACTACAAGAGTTAAAGTTGAACATAGCTGTTTGTATTCCTATCCACAATGCCATCCTGTATAACATTCTACTAAGTACATTAGAGCTGTTGATAACTCAATATTTACCCAGCCAAAAACACAGTAAGTGTAAGGTGCTATACACACTGCACATTGTGTTGGATTGATAACAATGTATTGTCGGTTCCAGTTATTACAGACAGATCTCTCTACATAGTCATTATTTTTGAAGACTGGAATTGTTCTACCCGGCCCGAACCTGACCCGCGGTTCTCTTTACCCAAATCCGACCCAGAACTAATTCAAAGTCAATGCGGGTTACCTGAACCCGACCCGCAAATTGGGTAACCCACGGGTACCCAAACCGATGCAGGACTCTACTTCAGATACTTCCAAATACAAGTTATCCACAATTAGTGAAGAAGAAGTAGAACATTAAGTAAAGGAAGAGAAAGTAGTAGAAGGAGAACTAAATTTAAAATAACCTGAAAAATAGCAGACATCAAAGAAGAAGTAATTAGTATAGCGGACAACATTTATGAAGTTTCACAAGAAATATTAGTTTAGAATTAATAATTAGAACTTATCTAGTTGGCCTTCATAGTCCACCTCCTCCAATAAACTAATTAAAAATTAGAACCTTTCTTATTGGTCTTCATAGTCCACTTACTCCATTAAACTTATTGATAATTAGAACTTATCTAGTCACTCTTCATAGTCCATCTCCTCCATTAAACTTATTAATAATTAGAACTTATCCAGTTGGTTTCCATAGTTCACCTCCTCCATTAAACTTATTAATAATTAGAAATTATCCAGTTGGTCTCCATAGTCCACCTCCTCCATTAAACTTATTGATAATTAGAACTTATCCAATTGGTTCCCATAGTCTACCTCCTCCATTAAACTTATTAAAGGGCATGTCCACCCCCAAAAACTAAAAACATATTACTGGCCCTATGGTGTAGCGTTAAAAAATCCTTACCTTTCTCTTCTACTCCAAATGGTTCTCCTGTAGTTCCTGTTCAAAGTTACAGAAAGTGAAGATTAGGAGCTGTCTGTGAGTCATTTGAATGCCTGCTGCTTCCTTGTCCTTATTGAGGTATCTGTCGTGTGCAGGGTTTGCTCCTTATGGGCCCCCATGGCCCCTCCCCTTGCAGTTCCCTTGAAACCTTTGTGGCCCCTCCCACTCCTTCAGTCACTGTAACTCAATCTCTTCCTGCACTGAGCATGTGCCAACCGCAGATTAGAATGAGGAACTAGTATTTGTGACCGCAGATTCAGAACCTAGCACCCCCTAAATTTCTGATCAGTGATTTCTTCATATCTTGGGCTGTGCAGCACATAGAGAGGTGGTTGATGGTTCATTTTAAAGGTAGGAACTAGAGATGGACTAGAACTCAAATTCGAGTTCGACCCAAACTTTAATCGTTCAAACAAACTCAGACTTTTCGGACTTCAAAGGGCAAACTTTTTCTGACTTATTTTTGACAATTCTCGAACGTTTGAGGATTTTCAAATTCAGAGATCCTTAAATGTTCTAGAATGAGAGAATTCCCATCAATCCTCCCAATCATACAGCAATCAGCAGTTTTTAAAGTAAAGTAAAAGTGCGCACGATCAGCTGTTTAAAACTACTGCCTGTATGGTACAGTGCACATCTTTACTTACTACACGCGATCAGCTGTTTAAAACTACTGCCTGTATGGTACAGTGCGCACCTTTACTTACTACAAGTGATCAGCTGTTTAAAACCACTGCCTGTATGGTACAGTGCGCACCTTTACTTACTACATGCGATCAGCTGTTTAAAACGACTGCCTGTATGGTACAGTGCGCACCTTTACTTACTAAATGCGATCAGCTGTTTAAAACTACTGCCTGTATGGTACAGTGCGCACCTTTACTTACTACACACGATCAGCTGTTTAAAACTACTGCCTGTATGGTACAGTGTGCACCTTTACTTACTACACACGATCAGCGGTTTAAAACTACTGCCTGTATGGTACAGTGCTCACCTTTACTTACTAAACACGATCAGCGGTTTAAAACTACTGCCTGTATGGTACAGTGCGCACCTTTACTTACTACACGTGATCAGCTGTTTAAAACTACTGCCTGTATGGTACAGTGCGCACCTTTACTTACTACACGTGATCAGCTGTTTAAAACTACTGCCCATATGGAACAGTGAGCACCTTTACTTACTACACGTGATCAGCTGTTTAAAAACTGCTGATCGCGGGGATTGGCCAAAAGGGGGGGGGGTGTCGGGCCTGGCTGTACTGGGCCCCTGCCCTCCCGAGTCCTTGTGTCATGTCATTGGGCACCAACAGAGATTGACATGTTTCACACAATACTTTCTAGCTGTCCTATGTGATTGTCTAGACCCACAGACCATAAGCAATCCCTTTTGAATGACTGATGTTGCACAGGGTTCAATTCATGGCTCGCCTGGATTCAAACACCCACAGGGTCACCTGTATCTCAATACGTTCTAATTAGAGATGTACACTTGAAATGAACCTTTCTTATACCTGGGAGCATTGGTAGGTCGACAAACAGGAAAACGATAGCTTGTCTGGTGACAATGGAACCATTCATATTAAAAGGGATTACTGAGCCTTACTGATAAGGGGGTCCCGCAGCTCGAAGCCGGGACCACCCCTGCTCATTAAAAGGACTTTTTCTGGACTCCGGTGTCTTCTTTCTTCTCCGCTGATATCGTGCCAGTGACGAATCATATGATCTCACATTGACCAATCATATTTTAATATATTATTAAAATATGATTGGTTAATGTGTGTTCATATGATTGCAAGGATTGAAATTCTAAACAATCATATTATAGTCACATATTTCAATCCTAGCAATCATATGACCACACATTAACCAACTCCGCCGATAACGCCAGTGACAAATCCTAAGATCACACATATTAAAATATTGTTGGTTAATGTGTGATTATATGATTGCAAGGATAGAAATCTTAAGCGATAACAATTGGATTTGGTCCTTCAGCAATCCTAAATAAAGAGGTGCAAACCTGCGCGAAACTCAGAGTGATAACAGAAGAAAGAAGACTTAGTGATCAAGTGTCCTTTAACATTGTCTACAGTGATGTCCTAGGGGGCCGGTGGTGTTACTGGCGATTGCAGTGACATTGCCCAGCACCAGCGATATCAGCAGAGTTGGTGTTGCCGGTGATATCGGAGGAGAAGAAAGAAGATGCCGGAGACCTGAAAAGGTCCTTTTTAGGACCAGGGGTGGTGCCGGTTTTTCGAGCTGCAGGACCCCCTTATCATAAAGGCTCTTATTAGAGGCACAAGGGCTCTTTTAAGAGCCAATGGGGGTCCTGGTTTGAGCTTCAGGACCCCCAACAAAGGCACTTGTCAGTGCCACAAGGGCTAGGGAGGGGGGTCCTGGTTTGAGCTGCAGGACCACTTAAGCCCTAAAAGGCACTTGTCAGTGTCACAAGGGCACTTCTAATTGACGCAAAGGCATTTATAAGTGCCAGGGAGCGGGGTCCCGGTTCGAGCTGGGGAACCCCTTTAGCCCCAAATGCCCTTCCCAGGGCCACAAGGGCACTCATAAGTGCCGGGGAGGGGGTCCTGATATGAGCTTCGGCACCACTTAAGCCCCAAAAGGCCCTTCACAGAGCCACATTTGCCATTTGGGAATTTCCTAACGCTGGAGTTCGCAAATTGCCAAAAATGGAAGCCGAAGACTGAAAGTATCACTCGTGTATGTTAACTCCGTTTTTTCCTGTTCTTCCGATATGTACACGTTCCACAAACCATTTCCCAGGTCCCAGAGCCATTTACAGTAAGTTACCATTGCTATTTTAACTGTATCACATTAGAACTTTTCAAACTATTTCACTCCCATTGACTTGGGTTTGTTTCCGCACCAAAAAACTTTTACTGAAGTTCTATAGTTCGAAAAACTAACCAAACTTTAGGAAGTTCGGCCATCTCTAGTAGGAACCTGGCCTTTCATTTAAAATAAACTTGTTTGGAGACCACAGTTCCCCTTTAATATTTTTATATTATTATTATTGTGGATTTATATAGCGCCAGCATCTTCCGTAGCGCTGTACAAATACATGTATACATTCATACAATCTAAGCAAGTTTATTTGACACATACAACCTATCCGTATGTCTTTATGATTGTGGGGCAAACTGAAGTGCTCGGAGGAAACCTACACAAGTACAGGGAGACATTTTATTTGTAATTGAATGAGGCTATTTTCTTCAATGTAGCTCAGAGAATGTCCAGGTGTTCTTGGTCCATTATAGCTCTAACTTATATATTATTGCTTCTGGGAGGGTCTCTTGAAAACCTATGATACCCAGGGGAACTCCTACAATCTGCCTGTAACCCCCAGGGAACGCACTGCTAAAGAGAGAAGAGAGGGACCATAGCACTACAGATGAGAGGGGGTGCTGTTTGGTTAGCTTGTCTGGCAAGGAGAGACATCACACCATGGCAAATGGATTTATCAGGGTGGGATGTCTATTAAATTGGGGTTGCTGTATTTTACTTTTACACTTTACAGGGCATGTTCACTATCAGGTCAATATTTTGTGTATATGTTATAGGGTAACTCCAGCACTAATGTTCTTTCTTTTCAGGTTCCAGTTTGTATTTCAACCCACAGCTTGGTTGCTTGACAGTGTAATGTTTTAATAATAAAAAAAACACACCCAGATAGAAAACAGGAAGAAAAGACCAAACACAGTTGTTTTTATTTCAGTTTATTTATAAAGGGGAAGTTCAGTGCAAATACATGTACTTTTCAGAAAAAAGAGCAATATTTTTTCATCCCAATGACCTTAATCTGCCAATTCAGCATTTTGTATGTATATAAATAAAGGCAACTGAAATACTGACTTCCTGTTTGCAGGACCCCTAATAGAGACCGTTATGGTCTTGCCCATGACCCAGGGCTTGGGTTGATTCAGTTGCTCAATAGAGATCTGAGCATGTGTGA
Organism: Hymenochirus boettgeri; assembly: GCA_019447015.1. Taxonomy (NCBI): domain Eukaryota; kingdom Metazoa; phylum Chordata; class Amphibia; order Anura; family Pipidae; genus Hymenochirus; species Hymenochirus boettgeri. Next base: position 329,207,077 of record CM033470.1, on the reverse strand, counting down.
CCCATCCAACAGTCAATCAGTAGAAATAACTGTTAGGAACATTCCAAGGAAGTGGTGCATCCTGGGAAGAAGAAGGACCGCTAGAACCTAAAATGTCAGCTCACTAATGTCAACAGCAGGGAACAGCTGAAATCAACAGGGTATGAAATCAACTGATTTTTCAAAATTGAAGAGAATATTTAGAATAACCAAGTATGCATTACACAAACTAACAATTTAACAAATATTGATAATTTCCACTGAACTGTCCCTTTAACTTAAAATATCTATAACGTCATTTACCAGTTTTATATACCAATTTGTCTCTTTTGCTTTATACATTTTACCAATAAACTGATAAAAAGTTTTCGTCACCTCTGTTCATATACTGTACATATTTATACCAAGAAAATGATCACAAGTTTGTGTCACTTCGTTGGTCACCTACAGGCGTTGACATGTTTTCCACAATACTTTGCAGCTGTCCTATGTCATAGTCTAGACACGCAGACCATAAGCAATCACTTTTTTTTTATGAATGGTTGATGCTGCACAGGGTTTAATTCATGGCTCGGCTGGATTCAAACACCCACAGGGTCACATTTATCTCAGTACATTCTTAGAGATGTAGACTGGAAATGAACCCTTCATATACCTAGGAGCATTGGTAAGTCACCCAACAGGAAAACGATAGCTCGTCTGGTGACAATGGAACCATTCATATTGAAAGGGATTACTGAGCAGAGGGAACGTGGCTGGATTATTTCTATCCACTGAAAATACTTCTTCCATTTACAATGTTTCTGACAAACAGACATTCCATTGACAAACTGGAAGACTTCACATATTTACACACCTGACCTACCAAGATGTTCATTAAGACCAGGTCTCGGCGTACGGCTCTCAAATTTCCACATAGTTCTAGTTCTTCCCTAAATATAAAGTTTATATTGATATGTATTTATCTATGTGTTGTATTTAGGTCCAAATCCATAGTGGCATTTCAGGTGAAGTAATACACCGGCCCAGAAAAGATCAGAGGCTTTATTGTAACCAATAGGATTGGCATTTACTCCATCTGAATGCACCACTGCACAGGCTCCCATAGGGAAGAACATGCCCAAAGAGAAACAATAATCCAAATCCCCCCACACGTACCCAGGTCGTGAACAGAGCATTTACAGTGCGCACAACGGCAATTCTATATTCACATAGCGTATCTTTCCTTACTAATGACTGGCATTACAAAATACCATAATGTTTTATCGCTTTGCAAATATAACATCTAATGATGTTATACCCATGTAGCTGCCGCAAGCAAGAGTTAAAGGGGAACTCACTATTTGAAAAGGAGGGAGATAGGGCACTATGCAGATAATGGTGTATATCTCATGTTGAGCAGAGGTACAGAAAAGCCTATGTATATATATATATATATATATATACTAGCAAAAGTGTGCCCGTTGGTGCACAGTGGGTTTTTTATGTGTTAATTTTATATAGTTTAATTTGCTGGAGTGTTAGTTACATATATTTATTAAAATATATTAATATATAATAAGTGTAAGCTACCCGCCACTTACAAGGCCTCCATATTAGGGTAGTCCTATCTAAGAATGACATATTTTAAGTAATAATGCTGTTATTTTTGTAGTGTAATTATTATGTTTAAGATACGTTTTTACCTAATGATAACTTCCCGCGACACTTGGAGCCCTTCCCGGTAGTTCCGTCTTCCAGGGGTAGTTTGCGGTTGTCCGCGGCCGAAAACCAGGCTCTCAGGCCCCGCCACGAGTGTTGGGAGGCTCCGCAGCACTTGGAGCCTTTCCCGGTAGTTCTGTCTTCCAGGGGGTGTTTGGGGTTGTTCGCGGCCAAAAACCAGGCTCCCAGGCCCCGCCGCGAGTGTTGGGAGGCTCCGCGGGGCTTCCATCGGCACTTGGAGCCCCAGACCAGGTGCTGTCAAGTTGTATACATACAATACTGTACACACATTAACTCACTCCTCCAGCTAATCCCCAGGGCTCTCAAGCAGGAACAGGCAGCGTCTCAATACCTAGCAACAGCAGGGATCGCCCACCATTTCTATAGGCAATGCCTTCTCTCCCAGTTAAACAGAACACTATTGGCTTTTACCTGGATTACGACCAATGTGGAAGGGCTTTGTCAGATGCTGTACTTAACACACATGCGGCAGTAAGGAGGAACCTGGTGCTTGTTTAATATGGGGTATTCCTATTGGCTGCTAGAATACAGTCGGCACTATTACAGTAATGGAACAATTTATAATAATTGTACTAACCTGGAAGCTGATCATTGTGAGCACTGCTGCAGAATAGGAGAAAGAGACAGAGAAATTGACAGAGAGAGACAGACAGAAAGAGAGAGACAGACAGAGAGAGAGACAGACAGATAGACAGAGAGAGAGACAGAGGGAGAGACAGACAAACAGAGAGAGACAGATAGAGAGAAAGAGACAGACAGTGTCGTTTGGCCACGCCCACCTGATTCCACTACACATTGCATCAGGATGTGAAGCACTCTCCCACAATGCAATACAGCTGGATATCATCTACACTTACTGGGAAAGCAAACTTTGTTTTGATTGGCCATTAACTCGCACATGCTCAGTAAGTTTCTCCCACAATGCAATACAGCTGGATATCATCTACACTTACTGGGAAAGCAAACTTTCTTTTGATTGGCCATTAACTCGCACATGCTCAGTAAGTCTCTCCCACAATGCAATACAGCTGGATATCATCTACACTTACTGGGAAAGCAAACTTTCTTTTGATTGGCCATTAACTCGCACATGCTCAGTAAGTCTCTCCCACAATGCAATACAGCTGGATAACAGAAAATTTTTGCTACTTACCGCAATTTTCTTTTCCTTGTCCGTAGCACGGCAGTGGTTAACTTGGGTTACGCCCCTTGCAATATGACTGACAGGATTGGATAGCCAATAAATTGCTCTCGCTCCTCCCCTTTACCATCTCATGTTGACTGTCCGAGTGACTCTGAAAAATATAATGACAATAGGGAGGGAAGTACACCACTGCCGTGCTACGGACCAGGAAAAGAAAATTGCGGTAAGTAGCAACAATTTTCTGTTTTCCCATGGTCCTACACGGCAGTGGTTAACTTGGGATTTGATAAGCTAAAAATAACAATAAGGGAGGGAGAACAAGTGATGCTTAACAAAATTTATTTACATGCTGCTGACAGAATATTTCGTCCAAACTCAGCTTGAGAATGAACATCTAGATTATAATGTTTAACAAAGGTGGACATAGATGTCCACGTAGCTGCTCTGCAGATCTCTTCTGGAGAGGTCTTAGCTGAAAAAGCCCAGGAGGCTGCCATGGATCTGGTAGAATGCGCCGTGATTTTCCCAGGAAGGGAATATGCCTTACTCTCATATGCTCGTCTTATGCAACTCTTTAGCCAAGATGCTAAAGTTGATTTAGAAGGTCTACAACCTTTTTTGCTGCCAGAATGATTAATGAATAGAGAATCCGTTTTCCTAAATGGCAGTGTTTTGCTGATATATGCAGATAGGATTTTACCAACGTCCAGAGTTTCTGGAATGGGATTTTGATCTTGCTGTGAAGAAGTGGGAAGTATAATGTCTTGATTGATATGAAATGAAGTTACTACTTTTGGCAAGAAAGTTGGATCTGGTCTCAGAATTATTCTATCGTGAAGAAATGAGATGAAAGGTTCAGAGGCTCTGAGTGCTTGAATTTCTGCCACTCTTCTTGCTGAAGTAATAGCCACCAGGAAAAGAGATTTAATGGTTAGATTTACTATGGAACAAGATTCTAAAGGAACAAATGGATCTCCTTGTAAATATTGAAGCACCAAGGTTAAATCCCATGGAGGAACCTTGTCTCTTACTTGAGGCTTGATATGTTTCACTCCCGTGAAAAATCGGATGATTAATGGATCATAAGCCCATTTAACATTTGTAAGAGCTGAAATTGCCGAAATTTGAGTTTTAAGTGTTTTTAAAATAGACTTAACTGTTTCTTTAGGCCTTCTTGCAAAAACTCTATTAAGTTTTTGGAGTAGGTTCCAAAGTGTTTTAAAGACTTGGCTTACACCAAGTTGAAAATATCTCCCATATCCTATAGTATCGCTTTGATGTAGAGATTTTCCTGGCTGCCTTAGAGTAGAAATGGCGTCGTCTGATAAGCCTCTTGCTTTCATGGTGGAGGTTTCAAATACCAAGCCGTCAAATGTAGATTCTCTGGCTGCGGATGAATTACTGGTCCCTGGCATAGCAAGTTCTTGATTAGCGGAAGTCTGATCGGAGGAAATTTGGACATGTTGAGAGCCCAGTTGAACCAGGGTCTCCTTGGCCACCAAGGTAGTATTGTTATTATTGTTGTTGATATATGCCGTCACCGTGGTGTTGTCTGAGCGAATTTGAACTGATTTCCCCTGAATGAATTTGTGAAAGGAGAGTAGGGCTTCTAAAACTGCTGTTAGTTCCCTCAAATTCTGTGGAGCTGACAATAACTTCGTTGGCCACCTCCCCTGTGAAAAATGGTGATCCATGATAGCTCCCCATCCTAGTGGACTCGCATCCGTCGTAATGGTTATCCACTGTGGTGTGGCCAGAGAAATGGGTTTGTAGTTTGACTGTATTATCCACCATGAAAGTTCTGATCTGATTTGAGGAGGAATGGATATTATCTGATTTGGGCCCTTGAGGTGGTGATATTGTTTGTTGAAACATATTTGCAGATCCCTTATGTGAGTCATGGCCCATTTGACTGTAAAGAGAGATGAAGTGAGCTTCCCCAGTGTATGCTGGCAGACCCAAGCTGTTGATACCAGATGTTGGATGAAATTCTGTGTCAATGACATGATGTCCTTTATTTTTAAAAGGGGAAGAGAAATGCACATTTTCGAAGTGTTCAGCAGGGCTCCAAGGAATTGTATTGATTGTGTTGGAGTTAGTAGAGACTTTTCCTGATTGATTACCCATCCATGGGATTGAAGACACTGAAGAGTTATTAGAATGTGGTTCTGGAGAGTTAGATAACTGGCTGCTTTTATGAGTATGTCGTCCAGATACATAAAAATCTGAATGCCCTGAATTCTGAGGTGGGCTATTAAAGTGATCAGGACCTTTGTGAATACTCTGGGGGCTGTTGCTAGCCCAAAAGGTAGAGCTCGGTATTGGTAGTGTTTCCCTAACAGGTAAAACCGAAGCTATTTCCAGTGAGACTGATGTATGGGAACGTGAAGATATGCGTCTTGGATGTCTATTTTCGCCATCCAATCGTTTCTGCATAACTGAAGGGATACTGATTTGAGACTTTCCATCTTGAAGCGTCTGACCTGTAAATATGAATTTAGATATTTGAGGTTTAAAATAGCCTTTATTTGCCCTGATTTCTTTTTCCTGAGAAAAAGGTGGGAATAGACTCCCATTTTCTGTTGGGAAAATGGGACGGTTCCTATAATGTTTTTTGACAGAAGAGAGGAAAGAACAGAGTTTAGTGCCTTCCTTGCTGCCTTGGTAAGTGGAGGTTTTGACCTGAAAAATTTGTTTGGAGGATGACTGTGTTCGAATTCTAGTTTGTAGCCCCTCCGAATTATTTTGAGGACCCAAGAGTCCGATATGTTCTGAGCCCAAATCTTCTTGAAGGCAATGAGTCTGCCCCCTATTGAAGACTGGACTCCCATAACTTCATAACTGTCTTGGCTTGCCTCTAGTGTTTTTGCCACAAAAAAGCTGGTGAGAAACTTCAGGTTTCCAAGATCTTTGTAGGAATGGCTTACCCGGTCTGTATTGTCTTGCATCTCTAAAACTTGTTTGAGATGTGGATGGAACAGGATTTCTGAAATTTCTGGTTGTGGGGAGGCTGTTTTTAGCAGAATTGGCTTCAATAAGATCCTTGAGTTTAGAGCCAAAGAGGAGACTGCCCTCAAAAGGAATATTGGAAAGGTTTTGTTTTGACTGGTCATCCGCTTTCCATTGTCTCAACCAAATAGCTCGCCTGGCTGAGACTGAGGCGCTCATTGACTTAGCTGAAAATGTTATCGAGTCCATAGAGGCCTCAGATATAAATTCATTGGCATGTTTCATATCCATGATATGAGCTAGAAGCTCTTCTTTTGAGCTTCCATTTCTAACAGCTTCCTCCAAATCGTTAAGCCAGATCTTGTTGGCTCTGGCCAAGCTAGTGATTGCTATGAATGGTCTCAGCGAAGCACCAGACAGTGAATATATTCTTTTGAGTAAAATGTCTTCTTTTCTGTCCATAGGGTCTCTTAAGACTGTAGAGTCTTCTGTGGCCAGCATTGTTCTTTTAACCATCTTTGTAATGGCCGTGTCCACCTTGGGAGGTTCGTCCCAAAGGGACGTATCTACTGCTGATATGGGATATGTTTTGAGAAAAGATTGTGTACATGAAAATCTTTTGTCCGGATTTTGCCATTCGCTTTTAATGGTGTCTTGAATCTGTTCATGAACATAGAAAGATGTAGATTCTATGTTTCTGTTAGTAAACATTAGATCTGACTGAACCACAGGAGAAGGTTCAGCAATTTTTAGTGATTTCCTCATCTTTTTTATGAGGTGCGTCAGAACCTCATGTGTTAGCGTAGAATCTGTTTGAGTAAGATCTCTCTCTTCTGTGTCAGAATATAAAGTTGCCCCAGGTTCTAAAGTATCACTTGGCCTATCTGAGGTAGATGGGATATTAGGAGCTGGCATGTTGGATATCATGGTTTTGACCTGATCCATCATAGATATAGAGAAGGAGCTGAGAGAGGAATCAATAAGATCTTTAACCGAAGACAGCAATTCTGATGATCCAGGTGTATTTGATTTGAGAGATATGCATTCTGAACATAGCTTTTTCCCCCTGAGCGTTGGTAATTCACAGAGAGCACATTCATTGGTTCTATGCTTATAATAATGATGTTCCTCCCTTTCTCTGGGTGAAGACCTGAAATGAAATATACAATGATAAATCTATTGTAAATTGAGATAGTTGTACTGCTCTATAGTTGGTCTCACCCCCTTGATCTTGAGCTTGTTCTTCTATGAGACATTGCAGTTAGCTGAAACAACATGAAAAAATTCAGTATTTCAAATTAAAGAGAATCCCCTAGTATCCTGCAGTACTTACAGAGTAAGGCAGTATAGGGTACTGGTAGCGCTAGCCTCCGACTGCTGCGTGCAGGAATTGCGAGGCCCCAAAGCTTGGCAACATCGGAGAGCTGTTTGCCATGTGTTTTTTAAAGATTCGCGCGCTTCCGGCTCACTTCCGGGTCGCGTGCGCGTGACGTCATCATGGCGCGACCCGCGCGATGATGAACGAAGCGGCGGTGCGCTAATCCGCCCGGCACCCGACAAAAGTGGAGTGTGCTGGACCTGGGACGAGCAGTGGAACCCAGATCCTGAAGTGATGTTTAGGGGGAGAGACTTCTTTGATCCTGCAGGCACGAGGACAGGAGACAAATGAGATGGTAAAGGGGAGGAGCGAGAGCAATTTATTGGCTATCCAATCCTGTCAGTCATATTGCAAGGGGGCATAACCCAAGTTAACCACTGCCGTGTAGGACCATGGGAAATCATCTACACTTACTGGGAAAGCAAACTTTCTTTTGATTGGCTATTAACTCGCACATGCTCAGTAAGTCTCTACCACAATGCAAAGCTAAAGGATGTTACTGTAAAGCATGCATTGCGTCAGGATTTGATGTAGTGCTACAGCAGCACACCTATTGGATAATAAGGACAATAAGGAAATGGCAGCAAACTTCCATGCAGAATTTAATAAATTTGAGAGGTGTGTCTATAGCTCCAATTTTGACCAGTCCATTCAAACGTGGGGAGATTCTGTAGGTTAGTATAATATTATTTTAGCCTACCCCCACCTACATAGTACAGTCTAAAAACTCAATGCAATCTCCACAAAATGGAAAATAATTTTATATAAAGGAAGGATATATATATATATATATAAAAATGTAGTAAAGGAGCACTCCTAGGGTTTATGAAGAAAACAATTTTATTGTGGCTGCCTACGCGTTTTGGTCCGACCACAGACCGTTCTCAATCAGGCCGTCCTGATGACGGCCTGATAGAGGTTGAAACATGTTGATCGAATAAACTGCTTTTTTTGAACGTTTGTTACCAAGACCTGTGAGTGCGTCGTGCTTCTTTCAATATTTTACGTACAATTGGGACAGCACCCGGGCAAGTATTATGATAGATGGAGTGCAATCGTGATGTGGATGTATTTATATATATATATATATATATATATCCAAGGAAACAGTGAAGGTCAAAAAGATATAGGCTGTATCTATACACTCTATATATGGTGTAAAACAAAAAGTCCTTTATTATCAGAAGGGATAGCAAATATAAAAGCATTCAGGGTTAAGACCTAAATACTGTATAATAGCTCTATTACATTCATAGTATGCAGTGACACAGATATTGAGACATTAAATCCACAGTGGGTAAACTGTTATAGTTATAGCTACCAGTCTTTAGTCATATCAGTCAGTGCCATCCATGTGGTGTCAGATAGGTGGTCACTGTAAAAAGCAGAGCAGGTGGGACGCATTTCGCTCCTCCTCTCAGGTTAAGGGAGCTTTCTCAGCCATGCTGCTCTTGTCCCCCACTATAAGCATTTTTATTAGGCTGCAAGACACCGAAATTTGCGTGTCAAGATTGAGTTCACTCTGCTTGCTACACGGCGCGATCCTATTGGTCACGCTCGCGCACATGAGCACTTACATACGCGGAAATGGGGCTTTTTGTCCTGTAAAGTGCAGTCAGTTCCTCCCGAACCGGAAGCCCTATATTATATACAATTTATGCAATATAAAGTGCTCGTCTTAATGTGCAAAACATGAGACATAGTACAGTGTCATCATATATTAGGAAAAAATGTATATATATATACATATATATATATATATCTGCATGTATAGATAAAGTGCATTATAAGTATAGGCTCCATATGTATTCTAAGCCATAGGAGTTTAGACATGAGTTTCTTAACCCTTATGGCAATCGGAAAGTATCCCTGGATCAACCAGATCTACAGTATATGTATTAATACCAGTAATTGTCAATATTTTGTAGTTTAAGAAACTTATCCAGGCCATTTCTAAAGCTATTCAATGAACTTGCCATTACCATATCTGCTGGAAGACAGTTCCACAGTTTCACCGTTCCCACTGTAAAGAAACCTTTCCTAACCTGAAGATGAATCTTCTTTTCTTCCAACCTTAAAGGATGTCCACAAGTCCTCTGATATGACCTATTAGTGAACAATGCACCAGAAAGTTTATTGTATATTTGTATAAGGTGATTATATCCCCACACAAATGTCACTTCTCCAATGTAAACAGTTCTAACTTGTCTAATCTGCCTGCATATTTAAGCCCCTCCATTCCCCTTATGAATTTAGTTGCCCTTGTCTGAACTGCTTCCATTTCCAAGAAGTCCCTTTTGTATATGAGATTCCAAAACTGCACCGCATATTCCAAATGAGGCCTTACCAGTGCCTTGTAAAGAGGGAGAATAATATCTTTCTCTCTTGAATGTATTCCTCTCTTTACACAAGACAATATCTTGCTAGCTCTAGCCGTGGCTGTCTGGCATTGTTTGCTATAGCTAAGTCTGTTATCTTCCAGAACCCCCAAATCTTTTTCCATTAGAGATGCACTTAACACAGAGTTATTTATGTCAGTGTTACTCCGCCCACCATACCCATCTCCACAAACCACACCTATGTTCCCTGATGAAACCATGCCCGCTTTATGTGCTGCCCCCCGTCTGCCGATAGGCGGCATTTAAAAATTGTTTCAGGTGTCAACAACCCCAGGAACACAAAAGGGGGGCTGTGGAAGCACTCCCGTGGCAAAATTACTTTATAACAAATAGTGGAAGTTCTACTGATCTGACCAAAACATTAGAACAAATAAGAAAAGAGATAATCAATGCACATTCCTGGGGCCCATTTATCATAATATCTGTGCTAGTGCAAACAGTAAAAACATGGGGGGTTTTTAGTTACAATTTTATGCATAAAAGTGAAAAGCCTTCCAACCACGTCAAGGTAACCCCAGTATGGAAGGTCCTAACAATTTACCTTGGTTCAACAACCCCAGGAACACCCCTGTGTAGGTGGCACAGGGATTATTTAATCCCAAATGCATCACCTTACATTTATCAACATTGAACCTCATCTGCCATTCTGCTGCCCATTTTGCTAATCTATCTAAGTCTGCTTGCAGCACTTGCACATCATTTGAAGTTTCCAAAGCTCTGCATAGTTTAGTGTCATCAGCAAATTCTGAGACCTTGCTCTCAATGCCCCTTTCTAAATCATTTATAAACAGATTAAACAGAAGCGTCCCCAGTACAGAACCCTGAGGCACTCCGCTTAGAACTTTAGACCACATAGATGGGAAATCTACCATCATACTAGGAAATCTAAACCTTATTTTACAAAGCAGAGAATTCTGCTTAAATATTAAAAAAAATATGTATCTTGAAATCAGTTTAAAAAAGTAATTAAAGCATATGGCAAAAATACTTAGGTAAGCAGTTTTACTGTAAAGGTTATCTTTACTCCAAAAAAACAAATCAAATATACCTTTAGATACAGCAAGATCCCACTACTCCCTGACTTTTTTCAGAAATTATACTATTTGCCCATCCATGACCTCTTACTAGGATCTTGGCTGCCTGCCAGCATACTTTCTGCAACAATTAAGAAAATCAACAAGAAGGCAGTGATTAAGGGAGGGTGGGGGGAATTAGGAGCACTCACTAAACATTAATAATTTAATGACAAAGCAAGCACAGATAAATATGTGAGTACTACCATTTTACTGCTTTTAAAGGGCATGTACACCCTAAAAATATTTTTTAATAATGGTAGTGGTAATTTTATCACGCACACACGTTTCGAGGATCGCTATGTCCTATTCCTCAGGTGACTGAGTGAGGGAGCACCTTACAAACAACTGGCTAATAGCCACAGAGGGAGTGCCTAGGCCCAAAAAACAAAATTGCTGGACTCACAGACACCACCTACTCTTCACTTTTTGAAACTTTGGACAGACACTACAGGAGAACCATAAGGAGCAGGGATGTAAGGTAAGGATTTTTTTAAACTTTACAGTGGGGCCAGTGGGTTAAATTTTAGTTTTGGGGGAAGGCATGCCCATAAAATTGTAGTTTCAGATAATGTAAATTTGTGAGTATAGTGACCCTTTAAGTCAACTTGGGACCACAATTGCCCTTTAACTTTCCTTATTCTAGTTTATTTGAGTAATCGATATATTGCAGGCAATTTTAATCTATCTTTAAATTATATTTGGTTTCACTTTTCCTGTTTAGTCAGTAAAATATGTGTTTTTCTATTTGTATGATAATAAATCAGGGATTTATTTATTATCGATCGCGGGTCCCAACCCGCGACGCACGATGTGTCCAAATGTTCTTGTATGGGCGCTTTATCAGCCGAAACGGCCGGTGGTTCGGAGATCCGCCCGGTTGGTCAGGCAACGATCCCCGTCCGAACGGCCAATAAAGTGAACATACACGGGCTGATTATTGCCCGAAAGGAACATTCACACACATCATGCGTTGCGGGTCGGGACCCGCGATTGCACGTGTGTACGAACCTTAAGCCACACTAGTATGACATTTTATTTAGAATGTAAATTGTGGGAAGTAGGCCCCACTGTGTGATATCAATTTTGGTCCTGCAGTATTTTTATGCTTTCTTTAAGCATATATTAAAGTATCACTGATTATATCGTTATTACCTATGGCTATATATATATATATAATCAACAACATTTCAGTGCACTCCCTGGTGCACTGAAATTGCGATCCGATCAACCGATAGTTCAGTTCAGTGTATCCGGAGATCAGGACGAAATAATAGTTGTGATCGGACATGTTCGAAAACCACAGGCGATCGGACATGGCAAACTGTCGGCCGCGACTGATAGTTCTTTCTCCTGGCCGAACGGTCAGAAGAGCTGAACGGTCGGTCAGGAGGAAAAGTTGCACGGTGTGTACCATGCTTTAAAGTGCTGGCAACATTTTGGTCATTTTCTAGGTGCCTTCATCAAACCAAATTACAAACTAAAATACAGAACACATCATCAACGATCAGAGAATTTAAAGTGTTATTGATCATAAAAATTTTATTCACATGCGTTGCAAAGGAGGACCGGCAATTTATAAATTACACAAAAGACGCCAGCACTCAACTACACATATAGTCAGTCGCGGGGGGGGGGGGTACAGGAGCAGTAGATACACCACAGCATATAGTCATAAATGAGTTAGGTATAAGAGTTAAATATACCTGCAAGCAATAAAGGATAATCATCTGCACTAAGCTTAAAAATGGATACCTTTAGTTACATTGTTTGTACAAACATGCTTAAGCTGACATGCCCCTCCAAGGCAGTATCCAAGCATCAGTCCTAACCTAGTGAGTACAAGCACCTGAGTTGCTGGACCACAAATGAGCTGGTGAGAGACTGGCACTTAGCTTATTATGCCTGATCTGCAGCAAAACCAGGGGTAAGGGCCTAGGGTTTTAGGACTTCACCTTGAGTACATAAATACAGGAAGGTTAGTTTGGGTCTAATGTTCCCTATAAGTTAAGGCACTTTTCCCCCCATCATTTTGTGATGCAAACTAAAAAACTAAAATTATATAATGTATAATGTGTCCTTTACAGTGTAATATATGGATATAACCTACCCCTGTTGTGGATTTCCATGGGAGGAACTATAAGATTATAGCCTTATAATCTTACAATTCCAGGAGGAGAAGGAAACCAGAAGCCACAAAGGGGTAGGTTATAATAAATAATGCACCCCCAACTGTAAATTAAAGGCATATTAGAAGTCACCTTGGAGTTCTGTGCCCTGTATAAAAGGTACTCCCCATAACGCATATGTGCGAATGGTCGGTCCCATGTGTGCAGTTCCCTTTGCAAAGTGCCAACACATACCAATGTCATCTCTCGCCACATTTCGATGGAAATCGCATGTGTATGGACATCTTTAAAACCCAGAGCAAAGCTGTTTTTCACTCATTTTAAATAATTGAAGGCAGAGCCCAGACGCTTTTCATATGTAAAGGATAAAGATGAAATCCCACTAGTATAAACCTGGAAAGGAATGAAAGCAGTCCCTGTTTTACTGCACCGGACAGACTCGTAACTTCAAAGGTTTGAAATTGACTTTGGATTTCTGCTTTATCTCTTACATATGAAAACCGTCTGAACTCTGGGTTATGTCTATAACTGTTTAAATGGCATGCCCACCCCTTTTAAATACTTTTGATATATAGTAGGTCTCCCTCCCCCAGCCCCAACTGCTATAATAGATTTTTCAGAAACTCCATGGAACTCTAATTACCATACCTCTTTCCTCCAGGTTTACTGTCCCGGCCCTCTGCTTGCATGAAACTGCAAGCAGGGGGCCGGACCGGCAGCCGTGGCCGTGATTGGCTGAGAGGCAGCTTTTTGGGACTTTGGAGGGGCATAGCAGGGCAGCAATTTGGAGATGAGATGTAAGGTAAGGATTTTTATGCACTACAGAGTGGGGCCAGTAGTACAGTGTGTACAGGCAGTGTGGGGGTGGGTAATGGGAAGGGTGCAGTGGAATATATTGTTATATAAACCTCTTAGCTACGTAGCTGAGAGGTTTTTATAAGGATACATTCCACTGCTCCTCCCCTTTGAAAGCCCGGAGCCTTATGTATTACATAGAAATTATATTGCTTTATCTAGTGAAAGAAATTCAATGAGTTGCACTGCATATTTCTGAATTGAAATCCCTTTGATAGATGACTGAGTTTCTGGGCTTTAAATAGAAATTAAAAATGTTTCACAATGTATGTACGATGTACACACGATGTATGTACAGATGTACAAAACTAATTACAAAACAAAATGGAATAAAGAAACAATGTTCATGTATAATGAAAGTGTTTATTAAGGCAACATACTACAGGAAATCTATAAACCTGATTCATAAATCCCTTTACTGTATGTTGGCTCCATTCAGAACCTATCCTGTGATCAGAGACTGCCCACTAGTGTTCAGATATTTCAACCTGGATGTTTTTTTGTATTTGCTATCTACTGTTATTGATTAGGAACCTGGAACATTTGGAGCTACAAAATTTTCACCAATGTATTTAAAAGGCACTTTATTATATTTATTACTAACAAGATCTGTGTGGAATTCTAGGTACCACAGACTTTAAAGTCGTTGCTACATTATACTATTTATACTATACATGTTTTTGTTCTGTGTTTTTGGGACAGCCAAAGCAGATTATTGGTCAGGGCACAATTTTTACCTTTATTATGTTACACAATTCTACATTTAACTTCACTAGTGTACATACAAACAGTCCCAGATTATGCAGGACAGTCCCAGATTGTGTCCCACTCCTACACTTGTCAATGTCCCAAGCTCTACAGGAAAGGCAGAATGTGTAAGGAATGTGTGGAGAAAACTGAATGTGCTCTATAGTAAATCTTCTGTTCTCACTGAGAGTTATGGGTAATTAGAAATCTGTTTTAGGAGTGGAATCCTGTTAGTCATATAGAAACTGAGCATTTACAGTATAATGGTAAAAATATGTCTAAAGTGGCCATTTTTTGGAATGTTGGCAGCTATGTTAATATAGTATTTCATGTACTGTGGAGTAAATTTTTTATAAACGGTACATACCGTATCTATGTGTGGATTGTTATTTGCTTCTGCATATTCTGCATCTTTCCTGCCTTTTAAGAAACTCTGTTGTATAAGATGCAGCAGTGTAACATTTGAAGCTTTGAAAGATCTGATTATCAAACATTTGGCAAGACCATGACTTTCAAATGAACATTAGGCAGATAGAGATGGGAAATGCAAACAGACTGCATGAAAAGTGTCATAGGGCTCTAAATAAATCAGCTAATGGTAACCTTCTTTGGCTGCATTATAACCAAAATCCTTAAAGACTAGTAAATATGTGACGTGTGTCCTTTGCCATTGAATTGGCGGCAGGCAAATTACCGTTGTGGCTGACAATCGCTAATGTGGCAGCTCAGTCTGGCAAACATTTTTTTTCCCCGTTAGACTACTTGAACTAACAGAATATAATGTGAATAGCAGAGAGCCTATATGTGGTACAGAGATGACTGCCATGCGTAGGGTGTGGGACTTGATGGGGCCTTTGTATCTCTAGGCAAAGTAAATTGATGACAGTCCTTAGGTATTTCCCTTCTACATAAACTATTGGATATTGTCTCTATAACAGCAATATAGCACATATCTCCTTCACTCCTGGGCCTTTATAATTCTTCATTCCAATAGTGCAAATAGAACACAGACAAACGTTGCCATGCACTGATGTAACCCTGGAATTTCTTTTTGCTATAGGACATACAAGAGGTTGGAGTAAATTGACTGGAGGTTGGAGTAAATTGATAAATCAGGGAATGTTTAATATATTTATACTGAAATATTGTCGTTCTCCATATTTTTAACTCAGTTGAGTATTTACTATTTACCGTAGTAATTGAGATCAATTGCAAGCTATTATTGATAACTCTCTAGCCAAAAATAATGTTGAATTGATCGAGAGAATTCCTATGGTATTGAAACAACTTTAAGTGCTTTTTAGGGCTCCCCTGTGCCAGTACATGGTCAAGGGTCCTGTTTGTGGAATCAGAACTCGCATTATGAGTAGCTACAAGGCATTGTACCTTATATCTGATCTTTTTCTTTTTAGGCTTTGCCTGAATACGATTCTGCTGTTGTACAGGTAAATATTTGTGTCTGCGGATGACATTTATAAAGGAGTTATATTGCTTTATTACGATATGGCTTCTTTATCATGGTCCTAAAATAAAGATCATTATCTGTAATTTATAGGGGCTGTACTTTTCAAGGTGTAAAATACAGAAAGAGCGCAGAGCTGATCTATTTCATACCCTACAACTGTATCATTTTAGCAGATAAATTACTGAGTAAATAACTGAGTACTATACCAGTCAAAGGACTCTATATTGAACCATTGATATTGAATCAATGCTTCCTGCTGATTTACTGGGTTTTCCCACCCACAAAGAAATAATCCACCAACCTGTTTGCCTAAGGACACTGATTGGTTGCTGCAAACAGTTCTGGAGCCACAAACATCTGGTAATTTGTGTACAAAGCAAATACCTTAAGAACAAAATAAAGTGGTATATTAGCAAAAAAATTAATAGCTGAATAGATTATTTATTGTGCAACCGATCTGGTTCCTACTATGCAGTAACTCAGGTAAGTGCTGCATTGGGAGAATATGACAGGAAGAGGAGGGAAGTGTTTCTTTAAAAACTGTATTGTCGGCATTAACTTGCACAAGAAACAAGGCAGCAATTCAGGGTGCTGAATAATTTCTGTGCTCTCTTACCATATATAAGCAGAAAATCTAGTAACTTTTAAATGATACATATAACTTGAATCTTATATCTTTTAACAAATGGAAGGAAACTTTGCCCTTAGCACAGAAGCCTAAAACCTGCAATCTTTGCATATCCTTTTGATTATTTAGAATATTTTCAGGTTTCACATCTCTGCAGTAACACAACTTTCTATGCATTAAATAGAGTTGAGCTAAAATATTTAACTTTATAATCCCTCACGTTAGTTAATGAAACCCATTTAACAACCCTGACCTAGCCATCTTTAAATTTAAAGTAACCAGTTTATTTTCATTTCTGTTGCCATCTGTTTTAGGACCTTGTGCTTGGCCAAATAGAATTTTTAAAAAAAAATGATTTTCATTAGTTAAACTGAAAATATTAACAGGGAGATTCAATAAAAGTTCTTATCGTTTAAAATGGTGCTAATTTTGCCCCAACCAATCAGATGTTAGCTTTCAAATGTTAAATAACATCTGATTGGTTGGGGCAAAATTAGCACCATTTTTAACAATAAGAACTTTTATTGAATCTTCCATTCTCCCTGTAAGTCTTATAGGAAATTACTGAGCTCAAAGGCTTTTAATATTTATCCAAAATACAGTCTGTGCTCTGTTAAGCAATATCAAAATGTTCAGGGAGATCATTAAAAGTTCTTATCTTTAAAAATGGTGCTAATTTTGCCCCAACCAATCAGATGTTAGCGTTCAAATGTTAAAAAAAATCTGATTGGTTAGAGCAAAATTAGATAAGAACTTTTATTGAATCTCCCTAGTTCTCTTTTTTATACTGCTACATGCTGGTGAAAAGTAAATGTGTGTCTTAAGAGCAACTTCACATTATATAGCATACATTCAAATCTGAAGGCCACGTAAACCATAATGTCACTAGATCGGAAAGCATTTAGAGAAAACCTATTGCTGACAATATTGGAACTCCTTTGTCAATCTTACCTATTAACTTCATTTGGCTTCTGTGGCACCAACTGTGCAGTCTGAAAAAAATAAAAATACTTCTTAAAACCTGCTGGTTGTAGGTGGGTAAACACATGCATGATAAAGTGCAAAGCACATCAGATCCAACAGGAGACACTGGATGTGATGCCTATAGGAGTACGTGCTTCTTGCAGAGTGCGTCTTACACTGGGTTGGCCGGCCTGCCTGCCTGCTGAAAGGCTGGTCCAGACAGACAGAACAAGATAAAAAAAATTCCAATCTTCTAAATTCCCACGTGCCAGGACCTAGTTTTAAAAGTTCTAAATTAACTTACCGTCATTTTCCTTTCAGCATTCATTGGTGTCTTTAATTTTGAAATTTCATTTCTAATTGGAGGAGCCATCGCTTGTTTTTTTGGTTTATCTGTCAATGGAAAATTTTAAATAAAAAAGTTTTATTCACCCCCATCACAGTTATTGTAGCATTACAAGTGATATTTTACTAGCAAACCCAATCGCGTTTTTTATACCTTAAAAGTGGCTTGGGTGGACATTTTGATCTTCTAGGCATTCATTATCTATGTTTGACCTCTCGTTGCCATAAGTAAACTTTCTTTCTTATCCTTATTTAGATTTACAGTCATTCCAGGTAAAACATCCGTTTGCTTGACTTTTTCCTTCATTTTGGTCATGTTTGTTTTAGATTCATTTACAGGCTTTGCAGGTGGTAAAATGTTTTCCTTAACTGTTCCTTGTCTGGTAATGTCACGATCTTCTTAATTGGTTCTTTAATAAAATTAAGGGATTCTCCTTTTGTTTTACTTTGCCATTATCTGGCAAATTTATTTTAATCTCTTGTTTCCATGCAGGTTAATTTACTTTTTGCTGCTTATTGACAAAATATACTTTTCTCTTCTGTACGGGTGCAGGGGAACGCTCCTTTTCCATTGCTTTTGACAGATTGAGTTTATCCTGCTGTTTGTTCAGGTGGCATCTTATTTTGATTGACTGTTTCCTGCTTGTTTGACAGTTTTAATTTAGTCTGCTGTAAAGGATTTAATAGAGGAGGATTTGGTTTCTTTACTGCTTCTTCTGTAATTGATGATTTAACCTTAACCTTCTCTTTGGGTTTTACATGTAAATTCTTCTTTTGAAATACTTGATATTCTTGGTTATCTGCCAGGTCAAATTTATTTCCATGTTCGGGAATATGTTTCTTTTGTTGGACTTTTCCCTGCTTAGGGCTAGGCCACACTAACGCATTTTTCACGCGTTTGCGCATGTGATAGCGATTTGCAACGTCATGACCATTATAATGTAAATTGTGGTAAGTCGGCACTACTATGTGCGATGCCATCCGTCACATCCTGTTTCTTTGAGGGTGTATTGAGGCGAGAGAAAGGAGTGTTTTATGGAGAGGAGAATTTGATGAATTATAAAGTTGAGCTTTGAGGTATGTATTGTTTGCAGGAGTGTGTTGTGGGAGTATTTTGGTGTGTTCTGAGGTGTGTGTTGTTGGTTTATTTGAGTGAGTTTGGGTGTGGTGTTTTGGGATTGTGGATTGTGTGGTGTGTTCTGAGGTGTGTGCTCTTGGTTTATTTGAGTGAGCTTGGGTGTGGTGAGTTAAAATTGTGATGCATTTTGAGGTGTATGTAGTTTTCTTTGTGTGAGTTTGGGTGTGGTGGTTGTGATTGTGGTGGGTTTTGGGTGTATGTTGTGGTGGGTTTTATTTGTGGTGTAGTTGGTGCATTTCATTAAGGTATGGCTGGCCTCAATAAAGCCATGTCAACAGAAGAGCTCTTTGTTAAGGTGCAGCAGTACCCTGAGCTTTATGATAAAGGACATGACCTGTATAAGGCTACAAACAGGACAAAGCAGATAAGGTTTGAGATTGGTAAGGAGGTCTATGCAGGTGACTGGACCGGCTTCACAGCTAAGCAGAAGGACAAAAAAGTTAAATGTGATGACATTTATCATTTTCACTTTAGTTATGGTATTAACACTATGGTGTCTGTTAGTATGTTAAGCTTTGTCTATATGTGGATGTTTTTAAAAACTTGTCCTTTGTCTACAATGCAAGATATGAAGACATGGTGGCACTCAGTGAAGGATAATTTTAAGTGGCTCTGGTGCTAGTAGGGGGTCCAGGTACAGATATTCGGCCAGCTTGGATTTTCTTAGGCCTGCTATGGACATAAACAGTCCACACTGGGGAATATCCAGAGCCAACAGGAGCCAGTTGCCCATTCTCCATGCAGCAGTTCCCCCTGCCCTGCTGCTTCCACATGCCAATCTATACATTGGCACCCATCACACCTGCAACCTTCCAAGATGTAGTGTCAGGTAGCCAATGACAGGCAAGCATGGGGAGGAAGTAGAGCAAGGATGACAGCCCCACAGACTTCATGTCTTCTCTTCAAACTGCAGTGTGTGCTCTGGGGTCACGTCAGCAGAGTCAGACCAAATGATTAATGTTTAGTAGCAAGAAATATACCTTTGTTTTAGGCCAGGTTCCCTTGCTTCATAGAATTCCTGATGACAGGTGGTTCCCTGTGACATTTGCCATCATGGACATATTGAGAGATAAGATAACTTTTCCTTAGATTTATCCACTGCAACCAGCAACTGGATTCCCAATTTGAGCATCTCAGGGTACAATGGCATTTCATCCACTGCAACCACCAATGGGAGTATCTCAGGGCCCAATGGCCTATAATCCACTGCAGCCACCAATGGAAGGACCACAAGGCCCAATGGCCTTCAATCCACCTCAACTACCAATGGAAGGACAACAAGGGCCATTGTCATTCAAACTACCTCAACCACCAATGGGAACACAACCAACGCCATACCAACAACAGCAATATGGGCAGATGGTTCACACACATTACCAGCAACTGTACAAACCAATGCATACCCAACAGAGAAATGAGTCCTCAGTCTCGGTCTCCAGTCAATCCAGGGTCTAGAATTTACAGGAAATTTTGAACATTCTGACTGTGCCTATGACGGATAAGATATTGGTAACATGTAATGTAACTAGTCTCTATACGGTTATCCCTCAGAGTGAGGGTATACAAGCCTGTATACAAGCTTTGATTGAGTCACAACATGTAAAGCCCCCAGTGGAATATCTGGGGGAATATATCTTCAATTAGATCAACTGGACTTGAAGTTTAGTTCTTGAAGACGTTTCGCTAGTCATCTGACTGGCTTTCTCAATTCAGAATAACTTACAAGAATCTGTGGCAATTATGTACCCTGGAAAATCCCAATTAGCATATCACAGCCAGGTGTTAAGGGCGTGATTGCATAGTGGTTAAGAGGTGTTATAGTATATTATATGGCAGACAGTTGGTGTCGAACCCCCCACCCACCTCTATTTAGGCTTGGTTTTTTATTTTCACATAAAAGGCCTCCTTAACACCTCTAATGAACAAGTCATGTTCCATTGCCAATATGTTAACATTACAATCTTCAAAGGTATGTCCTTTATCCTTAAGATGCAGGCACATGGCTGAGTCCTGACCCGAGAAATTGGGTCTTCTGTGCTGGGCCATACGTTGATGCAGTTGCTGTTTGGTCTCCCCCACATACAAATCAGAGCATTCTTCACTGCACTGCACTGCGTATATATATATATATTGGGTCTTTCGGATGTACCAATTGCTGCCTCAGTGTGTTGTTCGGTTTAAACCAGACAGGGATACGGTGTTTTTTGAAAATTCTTCTTAATTTCTCGGAGACCCCTGCTACATATGGGATGACCATTTTCTTTCTCCTGTCTTGCTTTTCTCCTTCACTGTTGGTATTCGTGTTCTTTTCTTTCCTTCTACTTCTTTTGACAAGGCCCAGTCTGGATATCCACAAGCCAACATCTTAGGACCATTGGTGGGAAGTTCTAAGCATCACATCCAGAACTCTCAGGATTTCATCAACAAGATTGAAGATATAGTACTCGGTGCAGAAGAAACTATGGTGTCCTATGATGTGACATCTCTCTTCACCTGTATACCCACCAAGGAGGCTGTTGACATGGTGAGAAAACAGCTAGGCCAAGACAGCACTCTTACCAGCAGAACTGATCTCAACCCAGAACAGGTGTGTTCCTTACTGGACTTGTGCCTGAATACCACCTATTTCAAATACAGAGATAAGTTCTATAAGGATCTCCAGTTTCACCCATTGTAGCCAACCTTTACATGAAGGAGGTAGAAAAACAGGCGCTTACTACCTTTAAGGGCATAGCACCCAGCCACTGATTCAGATATGTGGATGAGACCTGGGTTAAAATCCACCAGAAGTACAAGCTTTTACAGAACACATTAATGCGGTAGACCAAAACATCAAATTTACAAGGAAAGAGGTACAAAACAACAAACTGGCTTTCTTGGACTGCTTGGTAGAAGTTAAGGAAAATGGTAAACTGGAAGTAGAGGTTTACAGAAAACCAACACACACAGATCAGTATTTGATGTTTGACTCACACCACCCTTTAGATCACAAGCTGGGTGTCATCAGAACCCTGCAACACAGAGCTGCGAACATCCCCACTAGCACAGAGGCGAAGGCTAAAGAAATGAAACATCTCAGAGGAGCCCTTAAAACTTGTGGATATCCAGACTGGGCCTTTGTCAAAAAGAAAGAAAAGAACACAAATACCAGTGAAGGGGAAAAGCAAGACAGGAGAAAGGATATGCTAATTGGGATTTTCCAGGGTACATAATTGCCACAGATTCTTGTACAAGTCATTCTGAATTGAGAAAGCCAGTCGGATGACTAGCGAAACGTCTTCAAGAACTAAACTTCAAGTCCAGTTGATCTAATTGAATACAACAGACATACCATGACCTGGATGAATGAGAACCTTCACAAGCTTACTGTATATCTATATATTTGAAGTTTGTACTTGGTAACATAGTAACATAGTAATTGAGGTTGAATAAAGACATACGTCCATCAAGTCCAACCTATTCACCCTCTTTTTTTTTTTTAACCCTACCTAACAGTTGATCCAGAGGAAGGCAAAAAAAAACAGCTAAAAAGGGGGGGAAAAATCCTTCCTGACTCCAAACGGCAATCAGAAAGTATCCCTGGATCAACCAGATCTATATGTATTAAAGGGACTGTCCACCCCTCTTTTAAAAAACTGATATAATGTAGATAACCCCCCAAAACCTTAACTTCGTTTTAGTAAAAATTTAGAAATCAGCTCCCACACAGATTTATTATACTTACATGCTCCTCCTCGCTCCACCGCCGCGGCTCTGCACTTCCGGGTAAGGCAGTCAGTGTCGGCCGTGACTGTGACGTCACGGCCAATCATTGACTGCCATTCCCGGAGCAGTCTCCACTGCGGCTGCTCAAGAACAGAAATAGAACAGAGCAGCCACAGTGGAGACTGGGAGAAGAACCCGGAAGCGGCGGTGGAGCGAGGAGCTTGTGAGTATAATATCTCTGGCTGGGAGCTGATTTCTAAATTGTGACTAAAACGAAGTTAAGGTTTTGGGAGGTTATCTACATTATATCAATTTTTGAAAAGAGGGGTGGACAGTCCCTTTAATACCAGTAATTCTCAAAATTTTTTAGTTTTAGAAACTTACCCAGGCCTTTTTTAAAGCTATTCAATGAACTTGGTAATCCTTCAATCCTTCATTTTTAAAGCTATTCAATAAGGTAATCCTTATTTAGAAATAAGCAAGAGTTCAAAAAAGTTTGTCAGTCTATCATGGCTATAATCCATTTGTCTATTCAGAGTCTTATGGCTTGTCCCAAATGCCAGTTTAGGTTATGTTGTATATACATCAGTTAAATAAACTGAGTTAGGTCAAACACTTTGTTGAGTCCTAACGGTGCTTTGAGTTTAACCAGTAGATCGATTTGGTTTCCATGCGTAGTAGTCTGTTGGTTACATCTCCTCCTCTGATATTGTGCTTCAATGAATCAATTTCAAAACATTTAAAGGGCATGTCCACCCTTCTAAAAAACTTTTTATATGTTGTAGGGCCTCCTCCCCCAGCCCCAACCGCATTATTATTATGGCCAGAAACTCCCCCGAACTCTACTTACCTTCCCTCTATCCTCCGCCGCACTGCCCGGCCTTCTGCTTGCATGAAACTGCAAACAGGGGTGCCGGACCGGCAGCCGCGTCTGTGATTAGCTGAGAGGCAGCCAATCACAGACACAGCTGCCGGCAATTCAGAACGGCGGAGGATAGAGGTAAGGTAAGTAGAGATTGGTGGAGTTTCTGGCCATAATAATAATGCGGTTGGGGCTGGGGGAGGAGGCCCTAAAACATAAAAAAGTTTTTTAGAAGAGTGGACATGTCCTTTAAATGTTTTGGAATTGATTCATTGAAGCACAATATCAGAGCAGGAGATATAACCAACAGACTACTATGCATGGAAACCAAATCGATCTACTGGTTAAACTCAAAGCACCGTTAGGACTCAACAAAGAGTTTGAGTTTATATGTTGTAGGAAGCCCTACAACATATAAAAAGGGGTTTTACACTAGGGGGAGGGAGACCCAAACGGGAGGGAGAGGGGGGGCTGCACTGAGCATGTGCAAATTCTCCCGGAGGAGAGACAGTTGGCAGAGTCCTATACAAAGAGACTAGGGACCCTCTAAACCAAAGAGCAACGTAGATGCTGTAGGCTACACTTCCTGGTATCTCTGGTCCAGGTTCAGTAATTCAAGTAAGTGAAGGTATAAGTGTAGCTTACAAATAGCACAGACTCCAAGCTGTGAAACAAGATGTCTTTATTGAACAAAACATGTGTGCTACATGTTTCGGACCAACGTCCTTTCTCAAGTGGTGCTTGAGAAAGGACGTTGGTCTGAAACATGTAGCACACATGTTTTGTTCAAAAAAGGACATCTTGTTTCACAGCTTGGAGTCTGTGCTATTTGTAAGCTACACTTATACCTTCACTTACTTGGCAGAGTCCTATATGGACTCTGCTAGGCTCCTGGTGGGCAGTTTTTTTGGACTTTGGGGGAACATTGCAGGAGAACCATTTGGAGCTGGGATGTGAGGTAAGGATTTTATTATACTACAGAGGGGGCCAGTAGTGGGGGGGATTATAGTTTTGGGGGTGGACATGCCCTTTAAGTCCTGTTGTTGAACTGTGATGCATTTCCAACACTGGATGTTGATTTCCCTTCATTTCTGTCTCTCTGCCAATCGTATATCTGAGATATGTGTACACAGTCTTTTTTTCAGCATCTCTTCAGTTTTACCAACGTATAATTTCCTGCATGGACATAGGAGACCGGAAGTTATGTTAGATGTTTTACAGTTAAACTCTTTATAAGTCTTATAGGATTTTTCTCTGGTACCATTCCAAATGATATCTGTTTTTACAATGAATTTACAGAATACACAGTCACCACACAGACCTGTACTATTCTCTCTGCGTGTTGTGAAATGGCTTCTTGTCAGGTGGTCAGCTAATGTTTTAGCTCTTCCTGCCATCATTGTTGGGTGGGCAGCATCTATTGGTTATTATAATATTTATAAAGTATCAATATTGGCAAATACCGACATTGACCCTTTTACCAACCACAACGTTATTTTGTGTTGCGGCTGTAAGGTAACGACACAGTGTTAAAATGCGGATTATTATCTGTATTACATGATTTCAGTGTAATATTACAACATCATCATAAATTATGGACTAGATCATTCACCACTGGGATTTAAGGGTGAGAGTCAAACACAGTCCAAAGAACACTCCAGCACACCGGTGTTGGCTGTATGCCAGACAAGTGGATAGGTGCAATCCCCCCAGCCCTCCACTCCAAGGGCCAGTTCTCTAGCACAAGAAAGATATGGGGGAGCACACTAATCAGGTGAATTCACAACTATTTATTGTAACAACACATACAACGTTTCGGAACGCCCTGTCCCTACCTGTTGTTACAATAAATAGGTGTGAATTCACCTGATTAGTGTGCTCCCCCATATCTTTCTTGTGTAAGAGCCAAACACACACCAGTGAGAATCTGTAGAGATGAGTCTAACAGGGATTTTCGATATCAGTATTTAAATGCTAATATTGATCCTTTTATAGTCTGCAACATTATTTTACACTGGGGTGGTAAAGTAAATCTGCACTCGTAACATACAGATTGTTAGCAGTATTTTGCAATCGT
Source organism: Hymenochirus boettgeri (assembly GCA_019447015.1). Taxonomy (NCBI): domain Eukaryota; kingdom Metazoa; phylum Chordata; class Amphibia; order Anura; family Pipidae; genus Hymenochirus; species Hymenochirus boettgeri. The sequence goes on along the minus strand of CM033470.1, from coordinate 329,181,519 downwards.
TTTCTTAAATAATGGTCAAAAATTACAGTCACGGTCTACTAGCCACAAATAGGGGTCTACTAAACTGCTACTAGCTGCTTTAACCCTTTCACTGCCAGGAGATTTTCATTTTTTTTTGCGTTAACTGCCAGAAGAATTTTCAGGATTTTGCCCTCAATCACTTTAGACTAATTTTACAGTAGGAAACCTTGCAGTAAATCAGGAATATTATACATTGTTTTTTTCAGCACAAAGTGTACTTTAACATGGTAACAGAATTTTGTAACTTTTCTGGAAATTTTACTGGAATTATGGGTAAAATATGTAAAAAAAATGAAAAATTTGCAAATTTTCATGGATTTTTCCCATTTTTACTTATAGTTATCTTAAGGTTACACACAAAAATCTTACTGTTTCTAAAAGCTCAGATACTCCCGTGTACAACGATACCAGATATATGTAGGTACCCCACTTTTCCTGTACAGGAGACCCCCCCAAACTAAAACTGCACCTTCAAGAATATTACACCAAATTAAAATGTATAACCACTACTGACAGTTAACATAGAATATCTTCCAAATTAACTAAAATATCCCCACAAGTGAGATATTTTTAGAAACTACACACCCACAAGATTTTATGAGTGAGGTAAGTTTTGATCAAAATGCAGATACCCGGACGCAGCTCTTCATCCAATAGTAAGTTATTTTCTCACATTTTCCTTTTTTTCCTCAACTGTAAAATCAGAGACAAAATCAAATGCGAATTTCAGCTAAAAACTGTGGAGGAAAGTTCAAACGCATCTCAAATATGAAAGCCTAACCCCTCCCGAATAAAACGGTATGCCACATTCATGGGTGTACCCAGAGACATGGCTACCAACTAACCCAGAGCGTGACCAGTGCCAAATGTCAGTAGCAGCAAAAAAAAATTAGCCAGTTTTGTATTTGAACAGTCTGCAGTTTTTCCACAAAACACCCCCCCAACTCAGAAATACCCCCCACAAACTATATATTCCTGAAATCTACACACCTTCAGCTATGTAAAACTGTAGTTCGTTCATTCATACCATCAATGGTGTGGTCGCAGTTCTTCGTAGAAGTTTGCACTTTTACCAGATTTTCAAAAAAAATGAACATCAAACAACATTCAAAAAGGTAGAAATCATGCCAAAACCTCATGGAATGTAAAAAAAAGTTACCAAATATCAATCTCCCAAATGTCCTGAATCAAACGGTATGCCATATGTGTGGTTACACACGTGGACGTGGAAGCGAAAAGCCACAAAGTGAGACAATGCACGATGGCTCAGAAACGGCGAAAATATTTAGCCAATTCCGAATTTGGACAGTCTGCAGTTTTATCCACAAAACACCCCCATAACTTAGAAATAACCCCCACAAACTATATATTCCTGAAATCTACACAACTTCAGCTATGTAACACTGTAGTTTGTTCATTCATACCATCAATGGTGTGGGCGCAGTTCTTCATAGAAGTTCGCATTTGTCTGAAAAAATGAACAAAAAACAACTTCAAAAGGTAGAAATCATGCCAAAACCTCATGGAATGTAAAAAAAAGTTACTAAATATCAATCTCCCAAATGTCCTGAATCAAACGGTATGCCATATGTGTGGTTACACACGCGGACGTGGAAGCGAAAAGCCACAAAGTGAGACAATGCACGATGGCTCAGAAACAGCGAAAATATTTAGCCAACTCCGAATTTGGACAGTCTGCAGTTTTTTCCACAAAACACCCTGATAACTCAGAAATACCCCCCACAAACTATATATTCCTGAAATCTAAACACCTTCAGCTATGTAGCACTGTAGTTCGTTCATTCATACCATCAATGGTGTGGGCGCGGTTCTTCGTAGAATTTCGCATTTCTACACAATTTTCTGGAAAAATAGAGAAAAATACACTTCAAAGTTACAAAATCACACCTAAACCCCATGTAATGTAAAAAAAACTTACCAAATATCAATCTCCTAAATGTCCTGAATCAAACGGTATGCCATATGTGTGGTTACACACACGGACGTGGAAGCAACTAGACAAAATGTGAAACAATGCGCAGTGCGCCAATAACAGCATTTTCCCAGATTTTTCAAACTGAACACCCCTCTAACTTGGAAATACCCCCGCAAAACTATATATTCTCATAATCTACATACCTTCAGCTACGTAACGCTGTCGTTTGTTCATTCATACCATCAATGGTGTGGGCGCAGTTCTTCGTAGAAATTCGCGTATGTCTGAAAAAATGAACAAAAAACAACTTCAAAAGGTAGAAATCATGCCAAAACTCCATGGAATGTAAAAAAAAGCTACTAAATTTCAATCTCCCAAATGTCCTGAATCAAACGGTATGCCATATGTGTGGTTACACACGTGGACGTGGAAGCCAAAAGACACAAAGTGAAACAATGCACAATGGCTCAGAAACAGCAAAAATATTCAGTCAAATCTGAATTTGAACAGTCTGCAATTTTTCCCCACAAAACAACCCCCACAAACCATATATTTCTCAAATCCACACACCTTTATCTACGAAATTCTGTAGTTTGTTCATTCTTACCATCAATGGTGTGGGCGCAGTTCTTCGTAGAAGTTCGCAGTTTTAGCAGATTTTCTAAAAAATTTGAATAAAAACACTCTCAAAGGTAGAAATCATGCCAAAATCCCAAGTAATGTAAAAAAAAGTTACCAAATATCAATTTCCTAAATGTCCTGAATCAAACGGTATGCCCTATGTATGGTTACACACGCAAACGTGGAATCAACTAGCCACAAAGTGAGCCAATGAAAATGGCCCAATTACAGCAACTTTTCAGATTTGTCAGACTAAACACCCCTCTATATTAGAAATACCCCCCAAAACTATATATTCTTGGAATTTACACACCTTCAGCTACGTTACGGTGCCATGCTTTCATACATACATGAAGAATTCCAGACCAAAGAAATCCAAAGAATTCCGTGTTTTTAGGAGGTTTTGTGAAAAATAAAATAAGATGATTCAAAGATTGAAATCCTACCTAAACCAACTTGACAAGCAAAAAAACCCACTAAATGTCAATCTCCCACGTATCCTACATCAAACGGTATGCCATATGGGTGGGTGCACAGAGAGACGTGGCCACCAACTAGCTCAAATGGGACGCATGCACAAGTGTAATTACAAGAAAAAAATCAAAGTTCTCTGTAATTTCAAACAGCCCCAAAACTTGGAAATGCCCCCCACAAATAACCCCCCCACTAAATATCACTCTTCCACATGTTCTGAATCAAACGGTATGCCATATGCGTGGATGTACACAGAGACGTGGCCACCAACTAGCTCAAATTGGACGCATGCACAAGTGTAATTACAAGAAAAAAATCAAAGTGTTCTGTAATTTGAACAGCCTAATCAATTTTGAAATACCCCCCACAAACTATATATTTTTGGAAGCTACACACCTTCAGCTACGTGATGGTATCATGCTTTCGTATATACGTGAAGAATTCCAGACGCTGCTATTCATAGAACTCCGTGCTTTTAGGAGATTTTGTGAAAAAATAAAATAAGGACTCAATGGTTGAAATCCTACCTAAACCCACTTGGCAAGTAAAAAAACCCACTAAATGGCAATCTCTCACATGTCCTGAATCAAACGGTATGCCATAAGGGTGGGTGCAAACTGAGACGGGGCCACCAACTAGCTCAAATGGGATCCATGCGCAGTTGCAATTACAAGAAAAAATTTAAAAACGCCACAACCCACCCCCCTACCCTATACCCACTCCCCCTTTTAGTGGAAAACCAGTTAGTACGGAGAGTCACACAAGTTTTTGCACACTTTACTGATCCTAAAAATCAATACAGTCTTTTTTTGGTACCTCTGCAAAATTTCCTACTAAAATAGGCTTAGTTTCCTTTGAAATCCAACAAATAAATGATCTGCGTTTATTTTACCGATATCACCGGGGACATTGAGAAGCTTGGAGAAGACAACGTTTTTTGCTAATTTATAGTTTTAGGGTAAAAAAAAAAAAAGGTGTGTGTATCACTTTAAGATTTTTTTTGTGTGCATTTCCCCTTTTTTTTGGGGATCATTCCCAAAGATGATCATCAAATCATCTTAGGGAATGATACCGAACTTGGAATACGGGCATAAATGCCCGTTTTCCAATTCGAAATCCGATCGGAAAAATCACTTCCCGGAAATCATTTTCCAGGAAGTGATTTTTCATTCATTGGCAAAGATCAATAATTTGGTGATCAGAAGTGATCACCAAATTATGATCTCTGTCCCCATTTTTTTTCTAAGTCTTCGCTAAGTAGCAAAGACTTAGAAAAAATCCTATTTGTGAATGGAAATTTGAGTTCCATTCACAAAATGTATAGTACAGCTGTCAGCTTGACAGCTTGTTCTATACTAGGTACAGCAGCATGATCTATATAGAGATCATGCTGCAGTACCTCCACTGGACCACCGGGGGCAGCATCTTACCTCTCTAAGGGAAGACCCCGGTGAAGCAGGAAGCTCAGTGATGTCACCGGGGTCTCCCTTTCCGGAAAGAAGATTTCCTCCTCTCCTTCTCCACGTGGGACCGGCTGCCGGGCTGCAGGTAGGGATATCTTCCGATCCCCCCCTCGGATTTGGACACAACCGAGGGGGGATCGAGGGGGCTAGGGGGGCAGTTGAATACTGCCCCCCGATCGCCCCTAGCGGGGTGCAATTTTTTTCGGGGGACTTAAAGCCACAGATCGTATATTCACGATCTGTGGCAGTTTGAGTATTCACTGCACAGATCGTGAATATACGATCTGTGGCAGGGAAAGGGTTAAAGGAGCAATATCAGAAAATATAAATATTGATTCTTAAGAAATACCATAAAAGGGAAGTAAAGTGTAAAAATTAATTATTATTTTAATTATACAAAACGAATTATTTAAGGCGCTGTATTGCTAAAAAGTGACTGCGCCTTTATAAATATGGCCCTTAGTGAGGGCAAGCATGCTCAGTAATCCCAGTATTGGGAGAGGGAATTTCCCACCATGCAGTTCACGTACCAACTGTCACCATTCCAGCTACAGCAAAACTATACATAACAGAAGAGTTTACGATAATAATGCACTTGATTGACAGCTGAAATGTAAGATGTTACAGATTAGATATATAAAGAAATAAGGGACAGATCAACAAAAAAACGGTACAGTGATATTTGGGATTTCAAAAAACTAATTTTCAAGTGTACGTATCCTTTAATAAGGTAATTATATTATTTTGAATCTGAAAACTACAAACAAAATATCTGTTGTATTCAATTAGATCAACTGGACTTGAAATGTAGTTCTTGAAGACGTTTCGCTAGTCATCCGAATGGCTTTCTCAATTCAGAATGACTTGTACAAGATCTGTGGCATACAAGTCATTCTGAATTGAGAAAGCCAGTCGGATGACTAGCGAAACGTCTTCAAGAACTACATTTCAAGTCCAGTTGATCTAATTGAATACAACAGATATACCATGACCTGGATGAATGAGAACCTTCACAAGCATACAAACAATAATGAGTTATTTGACGTAATGACATAATTGAAATTATACACGTAGGGCCATATTTAGAAAAATTTGTTATTGACAATGAACCTTTACAGCGACCAGAAAACTACAGCTAGTAGCAGCTGTTTGGTTTTTGTTTTTTCAATGGCGACGTTGGTTTTTGGCCGTGGACCATTGACTTCACAGCTTACAGTCTGAAAATGGATTTCTTGTCTGTGAAATTGATTTACGATCAGCTAAAGCTGCAGAAAAGTGAAGCTGCGTCAACCAGCTGATGCCAAACAGATCTTGTTGGTTAGCCAGAGATTCGTGACCATCATTGGTTAATAAATTTACAGGGAGATGTAATAAATGTTCTTATCATTAAAAATGGAGCTAATTTTGCCACAACCAATCAGATGTTATTTACCATTTGAAAGCTAACATCTGATTGGTTGGGACAAAATGAACACCTTTTTAACAATAAGAACTTTTATTACATCTCCCTGACATTGTCCAATAACAGTGATGAGAACTTGTGAATCCAGCATTGTCACTTTTCCCAGCTACAGTATCCCTGGTCACATCTTAGAGCAGAAACCCATTTTCACAGCTAATAACCGTTGTTGGGAGACAGCAGTAGAACATTTCATTATACACAAACGCCACTTTATAGTATATTTGTAAAATGATGCTATGTCCATGCTATGTTCCTTTCTTTCTGGAATACTTTTGCTGCAAGTTATTTGACTCTATGGCAGATACAATGAAAAGAGTCTGCGTCTGAGATCCCGCTTAGCCAATAAGAATTTCATCAAAGTGTTGAGAGGAATCGAATTATTACCAACTGCTGCTGCTGCCGGCGCCTTTTCTTTGTCAGTTTAGCTCCTTAAGCTACAGTATCTCGACAGCTCCTTTTGCTGTTCTTGACACCACGCTTTCTATACGTGTTATAAGTCATTGACAACACCTGTCTCCAATCAGGTGCATCCCCTGAGAACATTAAAGAGGATCTATCATGCAAAAATAAAAAGTAACCAGATGGATAATGTAACGCTCGGCTGATTAAAGCCTTCAGGTGGCAGCTTTGTGGAATGAATGTAGCTAGTATTTCCTACCAATTTCTTTTAATGAATGTTAAGCTACACTAATCAATAACTTCCTGCAAGTTCCATGAATATCCTATTGGCTATTCTTCCTCCTTCAGTGTCACTCCGCCCCTCTTAACAACATCAGGGCATCCCCCATGTCTTCTTTCCATCAGCAATAACAATGGCACATGCCTTGACCTTCGGTTGAGTGGAGGAAAGTCCTGGGGAGTGATGGCGGTGTTAGGAAGAGATGGGGATTTCTTCAAATCTAGAAGCTTCAGATCTTCATGGAACTTGCAAGTAGAAGCCTCACTGAGAGATTGTTTTAAAGGTAATACAAAGGCGTTTCCTTGGAAAACCCTTCATTTATTGATCACAGCTCCCCTTTAAATGTCCAGGTGATCCAGGGGTTTTATAGTTTTCATTCAGGGCTCTGGCTTTGGTCTGTTGTGGTCTGTTCCATAGAAGAGTTGAGTAGAGAATCAGAATTGCAGTAAGTTGCTATAAGTAGCTGCTCCATAGTCCTGTTAAATTGTAACATAAGGGGGAAGTGGCTTTCCTCTGCTTGGTCATATGACCTAATAGATCATACAGATTCCCTATATATACACACATTGTGAAATGATGTAACCAGTAATGTATAGAGATGGGATTCGAGTTCAACATGGAACCCCTTGGTTCTGAAATCCGAATGTTCCGTCCAAAACCAGATGGATCGTATGGATTTCCGGACTTCAGAACGATGATTATCAAATGTTTGAGGGTATTTTCGATAATCCTTGAAAAAGGCCTTGAACGTTCAATAATCATCGAAAATGCAATACAAAATCCTGAAAGTTGGTTCTGTTTTCAGATCTTTGGGATTTTCCCGAGGTCCGTAAATCCGTAAACAGAACACATCTTACCCGTTTCGCCCATCTCTAGTAATGTCAAATATTTTTCTTATTCTTTTTATTAGAAGAAATAATTAACCCAATTACTATTGCAGGATTGTGTTACATGGTTGAATGACTTCTGATATCCTAATAAAAGAAAAATAATGGGATTCTCCACTTGATATAAAATCCAGGGCAGAACCAATGCTATTTTGGTTTGATCCTAACACCTGGAGTAACAGAATGCTAGGAGTTCTGATGGATTGGTTTCTGGTCCCTTTAAAAATGATTTTCCTCTCTATGTAAATGGCTTTGGATTTCATCTTTGTCCCTCCTCTCTGTTAATTCTGAAAGATAAGAAGATCATGTCACCGGTGGTTGGAAATGATTGATTCTAGTAACTGCAAATATGATTCACATTTTCTCAATAAAACATTGTGAATATGGGTTTCAAGGGCACATCTGTATCTGTGCAGCTAAACTCGGAAAAAATGGACTAATTTGGTTTATTTGCTATTCTTAGCTCAGTATATTGTGTGGAACATTTAAAGACACAATGGGGGTTATTCAATAAAAGTTCTCATCGTTTAAAACGGTGCTAATTTTACCCCAACCAATCAGATGTTAACTTTCAAATGTTACATAAGTTCTGATTGGTTGGGGCAAAACTAGCACCATTTTAACCGATTTATTGAATCTCCCTGCTTGTGATCTGGAACATTCACTGGATAATAGCACAACTTAAACAGGGATAGGGAAAGGAAAATATGGGCCCTTTGTATTGGGAACATTTGGGCCCCAAATTGGGTCATAAGGAATTTTCAACTTGTAGCTTTTAGCTAAACTTTGACTACCAGCTAGAGGCTGTCAGTGGGATACTGGATCATATGTAAAGGTGAAGGGTTACTGTATGAAAAGTAAAGTTAGAGATTTATTCCTAAATTGGTGCTACTGAAAGCAAGCCATACTCAGGCCAATGGTTCAAACTGAAATCTTCTCAAGAATGACGTGGCAGTCAATGGTGCATTTTCATTGCCAATTTGTCTACCCGTGTATGGCCCTTAACAATTTTTTCTGAGTTGATTTCCCCATCTTGTGCTATCTATTTAATTGAAAGAGGTTGGACACTATTCCCTCAATCTAGTAAATGAAAAGTTAAGGGCCTAGTTGCCATCATTTGATTAGAATTGCAATAAATATTGAGAGTCCTCTCCTGCAATTGCGAGCTGCTCCATATGTTTACAGGCGTTCTGCACATGTCTCTGCTGTGAATTTTTAAATTGTTATTACAAACTCGGACAAACACCCAGAGAATCATAGACCTTGGGGCAGGTAAAAGATCTATGCCAGACACATTGTGATCTCTTGTGCCTACAATCAGGATCAGAATATTAAATGAGGAAAAAACATTGACATCATTTTCACGTTAAATACATAACCAAGTTTAATTTCTTCGTAGTCTCTCCGTAAGCAGTTGGGTTCCAATATGGGAAGGTTTTCTAGAGCGTTTACTAGATTTTCTGTGGGTTTTTTTTTTTTTTTTTTTATAAGGAACAAGGACTACGTAACTTAAGACAAAAAAGAGCCCACTAGCCCATCTAGCCGGCCCATTTTAAACACTACAACAGTGTTTTACTGGATTCTATATTTTCCTTGTGTTACATCATCCAGTAATCCTTTAGGTCGACATGGGAATCCTTTAATATTTTTTATAACTACTTATCACTGCAACGCTGTTGTATGACACATACAGGGTTATTCAATAAAAGTTCTCATTGTCAAAAATGGTGCTAATTTTGCCCAAACCAATCAGATGTTAGCTTTCAAATGATAAATAATATCTGATTGGTTGGGGCAAAAGTAGCACCATTTTTAATGATAAGAACTTATTGAATCTCCCTGATAACATTGTGGGAAGTAGGTTAGTATCTGGTTAAGGGTGAGTATGATACCTAAGGTGAGAAGCTAAAATAGTAGCAGCACTAGACCTAGACTAAAATACTAATGATAAGCACTTTTAGGTTGTCTCTTTACAGTGAACAGGGGTTGATTATACATGGCTCTTGCCTTTGCACATGGGCTAATGTTCTAGTATTGAAAATAATCTTCCTCCCATCTCCTACGACCCCCTCCCAAACATTCTCCGCTACCTTCCATATATTATCACCTGCAGATCAATCAACCACAAACAAACTTGACCTCCTGAGAGATTCAAGACCTTCTCATTTATTGTTGATGTTTTAAAGGCCTCTCGGTGTTTATTCTGTTTAGAGAGCATGTCCAAGATTTATTGCATCAGGTGAATAATTCACACAAAAACCGTGGGACACAAAAATAGTGCGAATGATCCACGTCTTGAAGCATTGTGTGAGACAAGAGGAAGTGGTGAATAATTTGAGATTGTGATGAAACATACAACTAATAAGAGCAGCCTTACACCAAACTTGTATTATCATGTCCTACAATGTGAATTCTAGTTTTAAAAACCTGATATTAATTGTAGACAATCAAAATTTAATCAAAGGAACAAGGAAGAAGCCGCAACTCACCTCCTTCAAAATTCAGCAAACTTTATTTTGGAACAATGGTAAAAACCGGCATACACACAGCCTATAGACCACCTGACGCGCTTTGGGCTCCGCCCTTAGTCATTGGTAGCTAAAGGAGCCTGTGAGGGTCATGTTTAAAAAGGGCTGATAATTAGCATATAATGCATATGTTGATAATATATGAAATACAATTATACCCAATTAAGTAACATCCGCCTATTCAAGGAAGAAACGGAAGATAGAGCAGAATAAAGAAAATATAATACATAAAAATAAATGGAATAAGTGTATATATAAAACATTACACAAAATGTGAAACGTCCCATCTTGCATTTAAACCTAAAGGGTACGGTGTTTGCAAAGTAAAAATCCAAAATACCTCTCGTTTATTAAGTTGGTATAGGACATCCCCACCTCTAAGAGGGGGAGATACCCTCTCTATTGCTTGTACCTTAAGGTTATTGGGACCATCACCCTCACATTCATTGAAATGTCTTCCAACAGGAGAGGACATATCCTTATTGTTTATAGCAAGGACATGTTGTCTAATATGATATGGTAGTTCTGCCCACATATTGCTTTTTACAGAAAGTACAGCTTAACAAATACATTTTTGTATTGCAATTGATATATTGCTGATTGCTATATATTTTATTTGTGACATTAGAATTAAATGTGTTGCTTACAAGGAGTACAGTGCAAGTCACACATCGCTTACTACCACATTTAAATGTTCCTTGGTGTCGTAACCAGACTGGTACAGATTTTGGAGTTTTTTGTACCATACTTGGTGCTGGTATATTTCCCAATGTCGTGGCTTTTTTTGAGACAAATTTTATAATACTATCATTCAGAACCTTATCTAAATCCGTCTGCTCTTAGAATGGGTAAAAAAATGTTTATGACATTACATACTTTACTAAAATCAGTGCTATACTGTGTAGAAAAGTATATATGTCTTTTAGAGTTAAAGTTAGATTTATTCTTGGAATTAGGTGTTAATAAAGATTCTCGGGATCTGGAATTAGCTTTGTCACGGGCCAGTTGGACGTTAGCAAGAGGATAACCTCTACTGACCAATCTTCTTTCCAGTTCATCTGCTTGGTTATTAAACTCAGTTATATTGCTGCAGATTCTCTTATACCTTATAAACTGACCATATGGTATACCTCGAATAACGTGTGTGGGATGACAGCTGTCCGCTTTTAGAACTGTGTTACCTGAGATAGGTTTCCTATATACAGTGAATTCTACACATTTCTTACTTCTATTACATTTAAGTTCTAGATCAAGGAAACAGATTTTATTTGGGTCACATAACATTGTTAAATTTATATTACACTTGTTATCATTTAATTGGCTGACAAAGGATGATAATTCATCTTGGTTCCCAGACCAAACCATTAGCAAGTCGTCTATAAAGCGGCCATACTAAACTATTTTGGAGAGGTGGGTACCTCCTCCTCCAGAGATGCGGAACAGCTCCCACCAACCCATGAATAGGTTGGCATAGGTGGGCGCAAAGGCAGCACCCATCGCGGTCAAAAGTACCCATCAAACCAAAAATAATTATGAGTAGGTAGAAAGTGGGTAGCTTCCACTATATAGTTCTGGAGATCCTCGGAGTATTGACTGGTGCTGTTTAACATATATTTGATGGCGGTCAGGCCATCCCTATGTAAAATTGACGTATACAAAGATTTTGTCCATAGTGACCCATATTTAATTGTCCTGCCATTCAAGAAGTTTTAGTTTTCGTATTACATCTCCACTATCCAGTAGATAGGAGCTCAAATTCTTGACCAGAGGTTGTAAGGCAGCATCTACCCAATTAGACAAACCTTGGCTAAATGAGTCCACACTAGCTATTATAGGTCTCCCCTCTACATTTTTGTTAGTCTTATGGACTTTAGGGAGATGGTGAAATATGGGCGTTATTGGACTGTGATTGATAATATATTTTTTCATTTTTGTGTCAAAAATGCCCAAGGAAACTCCATAAGAAAACAATTGCTCTAATGCTTGTTGGAATATGGGTAGGGGGTCAGTGGTTAGAGCTGAGTAAACATTAACATTGAATAGTTGGCGTTTAGCCTCCTTAAAATAATACTCTTTGCTCAAAATAACCACCGAACCCCCTTTATCAGCATTTCTGATAACAATATTGTCATTAGATGTCAATTACTGGATGGCTTTTTTCTCCCTGTATGATAAATTACCTGATTTTATAATTTTATTGGCCCCTTTATTACGTTCATTCTTGTCCCAAATGACACATAGTTCCCTTTCAACAATATCCTGGAAAGTGTCCATAAGAGGGCTACGAGAATTAAATGTCCCAAGTGTCCCAATCTAATCTATATGAAAATTATAAGAAAAAGTAGGAGAATAGGCTCCAATTAAAATCTAGCTTTTATTGTATGTTCTATTGAAAAGAGAATTTAAATACAATCACTAAAATCACAAAAATCACACAATCAGCCCCTGATAAGTATTAGCATATGTATACTGGACTATTTGATACTGTGTTGTACTAGTATAAGACAACTTGGGGTGGGGCCCTTAGGGGCTGATAGTGTGATGAGTAGAGATGGCCAAAACTCACCAGTTTCATTCCATTTTTGGATTCCCGGATCTCAGAAAAATCCCGAAAATCTGAAAACTGGATGGATTTTGGATTATTATCAAATGTTCAAGGCTATTTTTGAAAATAGCCTTGAACATTCGATAAATCTCGAAAATACAATCGGAGACTACTTTAGAGTTTCCGATCGTATTGTCAAAGATTATGGAACGTTCGAGGCTATTTCAAAAAATATCATAAATAGCCTTGAACATTCAATAGTAATCGAAAATGTGCTCCGAAGTCTGGATTTCGGAACTTCAGAGCGCATTTCAGAACCAAGGGGTTCTGTGTCAGATCTGGATCTCATCTCTACCTATGAGTTGCAATTGCAATTGCAACGGTGCCATTAAACGGTGCCATTGAACGCAAGAAGTTCCATGTTCCCCGCAGCGTTATTAGTCTATAGTGCAAATGTAGCCTTAATGTTAAAATGTTCGTTTTCCTTTTAGTTTAATTCTCTTTTAAGGACTTTGATTGAAGGGACTTTTATTGTGAAAGAACCACTTTCCTGCATTCCGAGGTTTAATTCCATCAACTGTATTTCATTCCTTTATTTGTAATAACAAAATGAACAGCGTGGAGCGTATTATCTGGAGACCAAAGCTTCTTTCGGTGCATTATTATGCTATTTATTACTTAGATTAAGAATAGATTGCATGGGAGAATCAGTCTCAATTATCACCTACTTGCAATTAACCATAACTAAATGATACAGGTAAATGCTGGAATGTGCACCCACCTAATGGATTTTCTGTGTATTTACAATAAATATTACTGTGCCTGGAAACACATTTCATTACCTATTTAGCATTGACCACTAGCGCATTATTGTCTTTTCATGTATAGGAATAAAAGGTAGTAATTATCCCCTAAACTAATTTAGTGCACCCTTGGGGGACAGCGAGAAGGTCGTAGTGACACCCGGACGTGTCAGTGACCACTAAAAGGCACAGCCTGATATTTATTTAAATAGATGGAAATAAGGTTAGTGCATTAATTAGCAGTACAAACAAAATGTGATAACTGGTGTAACAAGCAATATACAGGAGACCAGGGGCTGGAGTTACCACGGCTGCTTACAGGAAATTTAAACACTTTACATATAAATTACTTTTGTGTTGTGAAATGAAGTCAGACACACTGGTTGGGTGAAAACATAAGGCCACAGCTTTTATTGACACCTTACAACATGTGATCAATTTTAATTATTCAGATTTTAATTTATGCATCCTTGCATGTTAATTAACCGAGAAGTCCCCGAGCCGTAGCCAATGCTAAATGCCAAGCCTCTGGGTCCCCAGAGGACATGTAACGGCTCCAAAACATTCCTTCGCAACCTTCGCAAGGATGCATCCGCCACCAGGAGTTGCTGTATGCCTACACGGAACTCTGTCTGCCACCCAACAAGTATAGTGCCTGTTCAACCCCTTCCTGCTGGCCTGTTAGAAAAATGTCCAGCCCAATATCATTTAAATGGACCCCATCCTGCCTCATGAGAGACCTGTTGTTGCCCTCCAGCTGGCGATGTCTGATGACCACCCCACCTTGCAACCTGACAAATCTGGAGATCCTGGTGTTAAGGACTCTCCTAGCCTTTACCACGGCTCCCTGATCTCTCGCCCCTTGCCATTGCACCCTCCGACCAAACTTTTACTACCTCCTTGAAGAAGGAGGAAAGAAAAAGAAAACGCTGGAAATCTGCCTTCATTAAGAATAACAGATCTGACAGTTGATTTTGACAGAGGTCGTTGCCAGCAGCGTGTATAACTAAAACTGTGGGACCTGGGTCAGCCCTACTAATCTGTACCACCTCGACTAGTACTTGCCACCAAGCCAGACCCCTAATCCCTTTCCAGTACATTGACGCTGCTTGGAATCCCAGGTTGTCTCCTCCGGGTCGCACATCCGCTCTCTGAACAGCCCAAAAAAGGTAAGAGTGCCCTACTAGCCACACTGAAGGTTCACAAGAACCTGGAAGAGAAAATATAATTAATAGCTAGTTTGGGACGGATGTATCGCGCCACATAGTTAGATCGCCATCGCCCTAACCTGCAACCCCTTTGCTCTGAGAAACCTAACGATTATGCTTCTGTCGCTGCATCTATCCTGAAGGAATGTGTTCCAAATTCTTGGGGGTGAAGGCCTAATTGGCCGAGGGTCTTCCGTAACACTGCCTCAAATTTGTATCTAGAGAGAGGCTTGCCATCTAAATGTGACAAAAAGGATGGGGATGCTGGTCTAATCGCTGCAAAATTACCTACCACTTGGACTGGGCACCAGGTAGACGAGAGAGGAAAAATGGAAAACCATCATCCCTCCCCAAAGGGGTCTGTTTTTGACCGGCTTATCCAAACTCTGATTTATGATTGTGTGACAAATACATCCTCCATTTTCAAACCTCCTGGTCGTTTTGAACTAGCTGACACCAACTCCCCTACCATCATTGCACCAAAAAACGCTAACGCAAAACTGGCTTCGATTAGTTTAGCCTCATAGGCTGAATTACAAATCATGGGAAACGTTCCTATTAAACTTGTCAGAAGTCTAAAATTGATTGGCCGTCCGGTCTTATTAGCCACCTGTTCTTTTCTCCAACCTTTTAATATGGACCTTACAATGAACTCTTTGGTTGCGTCCTTCTACCCCAACAGTCTGAAAAAGAAAGAAAATCCTGCCATCCTCCGTTGGGCCACCAAGCCCGATGATCCTGCAGAACGTAAGTGTTCAAGATAGTCCAGGAGGGATTCTAACCTGGCATGAGAATTACTATTAATATCTCTCCCCTTGGAGAAATTTAACCATTCTGACGATGCCTTACTGTGGCTAGTCCAAGTGGCTGGAGCGACAGATGACTGGACCAACTGCATCAGCTCCTGTCTGTTATCTCCCATAAGAAGTCCGGGCACTGCACTCCCTGTGGGTTGGCCTCCGAACAAAGGCGTCGAAATTCTTCCCACTGAAAAGGAGATAAAGCATCCGCAACACAATTAAGCACACCTGGTACATGTCTAGCTCTCAACGATATGTTGAAAATCTAGGCACCTAAGTACTAAGTGTCTGAGTAACAATAGGACTGGGAGGGATGAACTAGTGAGGTTATTGATGGCGTATACCAGGCTCTCATTGTCTGTCCAGAATCTGATCTTTTTGTTCAGTATCTGATAACCCTTAAAGTTCAACCGACACCACAATAGGAAAGAGTTCGAGGAGAGTGAGGTTTTTACAATGACCCCTTTCAAACCAGTCTAAGGGCCAACCTGCTGCGCACCACTCATTGCCCAGTATGGCCCCAAAACCTATGGATCCTGCCGCGTCCGTATAAAGTTGTACCTCGTTGTTGCTTTCCTCTTCCCCTTGAAAGAAAGTTCTACAGTTATATCTAGACAGGAATGTCTGCCAGACTATTAAATCGTTATGCAACTCCCTAGTGATGCTAATATGATGGTGTGGGGATGGGACCCCACTGGAGGCTAACGATAGTCTTCTGGAGAAGACTCTACCCATGGGCATGACTCTACATGCAAAATTCAATGAACCCAATACTGATTGTAACTGCCTAAGTGTAACTTTTTTAACCTGGATGAACATTGAAATTGCGTTTAGCATTTCCTGAACTTTACCTGCTGGCAGCCTAAATTCCATATTAATTGTGTCTATCTTGATCCCTAAAAAGGATAATATTGTAGCTGGACCAACCGTTTTTTCATCTGACAAAGGAACCCCAAATTTTTTCATTAGAAAAACAAAAGGAACTTAACAAAAAGGAACATTGTGTTGAGTCTCCCAGGCCAACGAACAAGAAATCATAAAGGTAATGTAAGATGTTAGTCGAATTGGTCTCATAGGATATAGCCCATTCCAGAAAAGAGCTAAAAACCTCAAATAGGGAACAAGATATAGCGCATCCCATAGGGAGATATTTATCATAATAGTATTTACCATCTAACTGGAAACCCAACAAGTAAAAACAGGTAAGACGGTAGAAAGCGGAATGCTGCTTCTATATCTGATTTGGCCAGTAATGCCCCTCTCACTGCTTTTTCTTACCAGATGGATCGCCCTGTCAAACGATACACACATTACTGAGGAGTCCTCTTTGGAAATGCCATCATTTACCGAGCTGCCCTTTGGGTATGATAAGTGATGTATTAACCGAAATTTGCCACTCTGTTTTTCGGTACTAAGCCCAGGGGAGAAACCTGTAAATTGTAACACAGCAGCTCAGAAAATGGGCCAGCTATACGACCTAACCTAACTTCAGTCATGACTTTTTCCGTAGCCAATTTGGGTCCTTCCTTGACCAATTTAAAATTTTGGGCAAACTTGGGAAACTCAGAAAAACAAAAATGTATCTTAAAACTGTGCCTAAACCCCTCCCTGATGAGCCCTGCCACTGTTCTCTCCGGGTAAATTCCTAGCCAAGGCTCCATTGACTCCGTGTTCACCGGCGTCCGCTGACCTATTGCCCCCTCCTCATTTTGCGGCAGGGCGGGTTTTTCGAAAACACTTAGCGGCGGAGTGGCCGCCCCTGCTGAAAAAGGAGCTGTCCCAACTTGCAGTTACCCTCATTAAATAGCCAGCAGGTGCCGGCTTTTTTGGCTCCTGAGGCCTGAAAACTACTCGTGGCCGGTAGGCCGCTTTGACCAGTGGGTGTCCCTGCTGGAGCTCTGTGGGCTAGCATGATTCTTAACCAAGAATCCATGGCTTTTGTATCCCACCCCATTTCTGGTCTAACTGCCAAACGTCTCCTAAACTCCTCATCATATTGACGCCAGGCAGAACCCCCGTGTGTTTTATAGGCTCTGAATATCATGTCCAGATACACAAATAATTCGGAGCATTTTTGAGGTGATTTCTGGCCGATAACCCCGGCCAGCACACAAAAGGCTTGAAGCCAATTACCTATATATTCGTTCTTCCAAATTTTCTCCTTAATGTTCCCCAACAGGTGCACCCTCAAGGGGCTCATCTCACAAAAATAGGTTTCTTTCAGTGCCTACACTGATGGAACCTCCGTCACAGACGGGAGTACGGGTGCTCCCCCTGGGACTGGACTCGTTGTTGAGCCAGATGGCATGGTGTAAATTTTGCCCATTAAGGCCTGCAAAACCTGCACCAGCTCACTCCCCTCACTCCTGCTTGCAGTACCCCAAGCCCCGGCACAAGTGTACTCACCGGGTCCTGAATTCGGGACTGCACTGGTAGATGTCCCCCGGGCCCTTCCGGTATCACCTGCTGAGTGCTGGAACCCTCACGTGCGGCGGCTATGTTCTCCCTGAGATCTCTGTCCGCTGGGGCTGCTTCTGTAAGGAGTCGAAGAAAAAGAAGCCCTGGATCTCTTGCCTCCAGAGCAGGACCTGTGTTGCCTGCTGTGCTCCCTGGACCGAGATCGGTATCTGCGATGGTCCCTTCTGCGCTGGTCTCTGCGCCTCCGCCTGTGAGACTCGTCACTACTCTCATCAGAAGAGGAGTATCTGCTCCTCCTCCTCCTGTGGCTGCTCCTCTCCCTTCTATGTGGGCTTCTAGGAGGGCTCCTGTCTCTGGACCCCCTTCTCTCCTCTATCTTCCTCAGCCTGGTTGGCGCTGGGGTGATCCCTCTAATGGTGGACCTAGCGTCCACAAATTTCTGGTTGCTGTCATCTGGTGCTTTATCCTGCCTAATAGGCTGTGCGTCTCAGGCTACATCCCCCGCCGATGCTGCTGTGACAGCTGGGCGGGCGGTTCTCTGCAACCAAGGGGCACGGCCAAGGGTTGCCAGATTTTTTTTTTGCCTTGAGCAGGAGAGTGTGGGCCGTGATGTCAGGGGGCGGACCTATGTCTGGGGGAGGGGTTAGGGCATAATTGGGCGGGGAATGAGCATTCCGGAGGCGTGGCTGTCAGGGCCGGGATTTCAGCGCTAACTGCAGGACACGGGATTTTGTCCCTGCAGTCGAGATTTTTGTCCCTGCAATCCCACCCAATAATTCACTTTTCGAGTGAACTATTCCTTTAATTTCACAGGAGATCCCACTCTCCATTCACTTGTTGCCAGTGGTAAAGCTACAGACTTTTGGGCACTGGTGCAAAATTTGGTGATGGCCCCTCAACCCTGTCCGCAAACAAATTAGTATCGACACACTGGTAAAATTGATTACCATGCAGACAAAAGTAAAAATGCTTAGTACATAGACACTGGTAAAATGTTTGGCACACAGATGCTGGTAAAATGCTTGGCACATCAACATTGGTAAAATGTTTGGCACACAGAGAATGGTAAATATGATTAGTGCACAGACCACTGGTAAAATACTTCCAAACTGAAACTAGCAAAATGGTTGGCACACAGATATTGGTAAATGGTTTAAAATTGGCAGTGGTAAATAGCACTGCCAGTTATTTTACCAATGTCTGTATGCCAAGTTTTTTTTTCTGCAAGTAGAATGGAAGAAGAAGGGACTTACCATTAGGTGGCATGGTGTTAGCGGCAGCCATAATTGATGTGGGTCTCCCGGCTCTGTTAGACAGGGAGGAAGAGAGACAATCGAGAGGCAGCACACCTCACCCTGCATGCTGATTGGCCGGATTGCTTCAGGGACAAATAGGCGCGATCCAGCTTCAAGAAAGAGGCAATCCGAGGCAGTCCAGTCGTGTGAAGAGGTAAGTGGTGGTAGGCAGATCCAGAAACGAGGAGACTCCAAGGATATCTCAATTCAGCAATTTTATTCACACATGACATGTTTCGGACCAGGGGTCCTTCCTCAAATGTGTGGAGAACAGTGAATACACCAATATACACCATATTTCTATGTATATTTATTTGTGTATTCACTGTTCTCCACACATTTGAGGAAGGACCCCTGGTCCGAAACATGTCATGTGTGAAAAAAATGCTGAATTGAGATATCCTTGGAGTCTCCTCGTTTCTGGATCTGCCTACAACCACTTACCTCTTCACATTTTTAGTGATTGGGACAGATCACTGCAGATATCCGGACGCATGTTGAAGGTTCACTAGGCTGCAGGACTGACTTTTTGCAGTCCAGTCGTGTGCACACACTCCCTCTCTGGCGTCCGTCCGTAAGGAGGCTTTACCCACCCGCCATTGTTGACTAATAGTTTTACTGAGATGTGATACAAGTGTTTGTTAGCATGAATAAGTGATAATAACACATTGTTAAATATTTATAAGAAGAGTAAAAAATATATAAATACCTGCTCTTGCGAGTGGATCCCAATCAGCCTTAAAAGTCAGGAGGCAGCTCGGGAGCTACCTGAGCAGGTCTAACAGGTCAGTTGACATAGTGGTCAACAATATGGTTAAATAAAATGTTAAGTTTGATATTTCAAGATAATTTTCACTTTTTTTAAGATATTTTGTTCAACTAAAAAGTTATAAAGCTGCGGCCGGTCTCCGCCCTTCAAATTGTTGTCATGTGTCAGTTATTTATCTCCCATTCATTTATGAGTTTAGATCATAACTTTTATTTTAACAAATTCCATACCCCATGAATTTCAGTGAGTGGCCATCTCTAGTGTCCGAATATGGAAAATGAAAAGAGCTGGTAAATGTAAGGTACGAGGTAGGGAAAAACATGACTAACTACCAGACATATCAGGCTAGGTAGGAAGGAGCTATCCCAACAGACAAGGTTATTTTTTCTCTCTTCTTCTCTATTCCAAGGATGTTCCTATTTGAAGTTACAATGAAAGAGCTAGCAGGCATTTTTCTTCATTTTAATAAGCACCATCCCGCACCTATCGTTTTAATCTGGTTTCTGTGTCTGGAAAACCTTGGTCATTTCTGTCTCTCAAATTGATTGCTGAATTGTTTGTGCCTCAAGGTCACAGAAATGTTGTAATTATTAAAGGTGGATGATCACCTTCTATCTAGCAAACACCTTCCATGCACAGATCTTTTGATCAAAACAACCGACTGCCTCATTAGTTCCCAGGCGAAGCCACGATATTTCAGAGAGAGGGATATGGACTAAAATAATTCTTTATTAATCAGTTCAGATTCAACTTCTTCACCCATCTGCCTGCACGTCCTCAAATAACGGGAAAGGGCCAAATTAGCCAGCAATAGTAATATGATGCACTACGTGAATGTTGCAGCCTGGATATGTACAGCACATACATGTATTCTGGCAAAGCATTGGAATGAATGTATTTACTTCAATTAATTACACTATCTAATATACCCTGGCGATTGCACCTCTTAGTACATTGCATGGCCATAACGCTGGCATTAAGGAAGTCCCACTAATGTATCACAATTGCCTCTGGACAGTCTTGAAGTCGCGCTGACCCTTGGTACATCACTGCTAAAGGTTTAACGTGACGTTAAGACTATAGTGCTTGCAGCTCACCTAAGCTATGCATAAAAACCGGCCGATATAAATCTTTCATTTTAATACTCACTATGTGATCATTGTTACTGCTTGTGTTGAAAGACCTGCAAAGATATATTAGTAGCTCCACTCCTATTCTGTGCCTCTACAGACTGATTCACTTAGGCTGGCGCATTGTTTAGGAATCATTGTGGGGGAGCAGAAGGCCACTGCCTGACCCTTCCATTGGCTAGAGGTAGGGGAAACCTGTGTCATCGCGCAGTGACAGACAGGAGGACTGGACCTCTTAACAAGAAGTAAAACAACACAGAACAATTCTTTAAAACTGTAACCCCACCACTACCAGAGTCTACCACCACCTCCATTTACCAATGCAAAATCTACAGACCTGCACATTTTTCAGTTTATAAGTCTTTATCAAGGGTAAGGACAAATTGTGCAAGTTTGTGTGTTTGGCACAAATAAATAGCATAATTTTTTTTTGGTTTAAGGAATTCTTTTGTGGCATGGTAAATAGTGGACTTGCTGGCAGGTTGGCTCATGGAATTCACACGCAAGAGCATTTTTTTCCAGACAGGGGCATAACTGCAGCCAGGGGTGTTCCTAGGGTTTATGACACCTGAAACAATTTTGAATGCTGCCTATCGGCAGACGGTTGGTGGCACGTGAAGTGGGTGTGTTGGTCTGACTAACACCGATTGGTGGACCAGAGGGCTGACTTAAAACTGATTGGTGGACTGGTGCTGAAATGCAGTATTGCAGGATGGAATTTTTTTTTTTTTAACTGCCCCCCCAATAGATTGGAGGCCGGGCCACTGACCTACCCCTCTCCACGAACAGCTGATTTTAAAGAGCTGATCACGCGTACAAAGGAAACATATGCTCGATCAGCTGTTTTAAAGACCGGGCCAGAACTTCCGGTTCTTCATACGGGCGATCAGCTGTTTAAAAACAGCTGATCATGGAGGTTGTGGGCTTGTGGCAGGCCCTCCTACTATCTGGGCCCCTGGTAGTTACGCCACTGTACCCGGCACTGTCTGTCTCTCTCTCTAATTCAACTGTAAGGTCTCCCTTATGAAACTGACCTGATTTGGGGCACAGGGAATTTTATTGTTAGGGGTTGGCATGTGATAAAAAAGCTGTAATTAATTGTCGTAGCCTTGCTATCCAGCATGTAATGGTAACACATTATGGTATCAAAGAAATTTTTGTGAATCTCAACATTTTTACAAACTTGCTAAAGTATTGCTGCAATACCAATTTTGTTGCAACGCTCGTCCCAGTCTCTATGTTTCATGTTAAAGTTATAAACAGGCGGGTGACAGGAAAGGAGAAAGTGACAGATAACTGTGACTCCATGTTTTAATAATTTAATAGTCCTTAATGATTACAGAATGTTAGAAGGGGAAAGATCTAATTCATCACATAATTCTCTACAGGCCATTAATATGATAACCATTCCAGGAATATCCAGTTCTAGAAAAATATGGAAAATATGGCAAAATAAAATCCTCAAATGCTTTAATGTTAAAATTAGAGAATTAAGTTATAATTTGTGGCACTTTCCATTTTTCAAAATTTAAATTTAATTACAATGAGTTCTTGCTAGGCACCATGAAAAATGATAGCAACGACTTAAAGGGCAAGTCTAGTCCCAAAATGAAAACTTACATACAGGTAAATCACCCCCCAAAACCCTAAATGCTAATAGTTTAAAGTCTGAAATATATAAGTCTAACCTAAAGTCCTGCACAATGTGCTGTTTCCCCCGTTTCTACTTCCTGGTTCTTCCAGTTAGTAACTGTCAGTTATGGATTTGACAGTTGAAATCACAGCCAATGTCTGCCTCTTCTGAGCATGCCCAGGCTCAGTACAGGTTTCTAAATTGCTCAGTTTCCATGAGGCATCCAGAAGCATAGCAGGCATACAGTAATGAATTCATAGGACAAACTATGATATATCAACATATTATAAAGAGGCCGTTCTTTCTAAACAATGTTCTTATGAGGGTGGAGTTGTCCTTTAAAGCAGCCTACACACACAGATACATTTATGAGTTGCTGCCTGGTAAAGGGGAACTAAAGATTAATGAGGAATTAAGCTAAAGTGAAAGATTTGAGTCTGTATACCAGACTAAGCATGCTCAGTAATCACATCGAGCCAGCACTGGGAGATAGAATTTACCACCTTGCAATTCACACATACCTGTCACACATTCCAGTTAACATATAATTGTACACAGCAGAAGAGTTTATGATAATAAGGCACTTGACTGACAGCTGAAATGTATAATGTTTCAGATTGGATATCTGAAGAAACAGGAGACAGATCAACAACAAATAATTGGGAATAATTATAGTTTCCAGCAATTTAATAGAACACTTTTTCCAGTAAAGATACCCTTTAAATGAACTTAATAAATATGCCCCTTGATTCCCAGAATCTTGGAATAAAATTGCCCTTAAATTATATCCATAATCCATAATACTGCAGACAGGAGCACTTCCAGGGAGAATGTGGAGAATGAGCAGGGAGGTTGTTATCTGGGAGGCAGGTGGGTGGGCCACAAAATTAACAAATAAGTCCTGCAAGAGCCCTGATTGCTATGTGGGAATAGGGATTTGTCCTTTGCAGCCAGGGTATGTCGGCCAAATTGAGACGTCTGTAAACTGTGTACAACTCACTGTGGCAAAGTGGTACAGAAACAGAGAAACAACCTAAAAACCTGCAATTTATATCACAAGTGTAGGGAAACAGCAGGTCCCTGGTTTACAACCCATACAGAATTGCACTTTAATATATTAGCAAGTGGCACCAACATAATATTTCTATATAAAACAAACCTCACCCCCCAACCCAACTGATATATTCACACATTATTACATGTATTATAAACCAGATATTTAACTATAATTATAACCCACCCCTTCCGTGGTTCCCTATGGGGATAAACTGTAAATAATATCCCTATAATCGGCGCGCTACTACGCAGTAGCGCGCCGATAATAACACGGAAGTACCTCAAAGCCGTTACCCTTTCATCTTCAGCCGGGTGTGTGTGAGGGAATCCAGGAGGAAGCAGGAGAGGTGCGGTCTAAGCTGTCCGGAGCACTGAAAGAAGCAGGTGGGTGGTCTATAATCAGGACCCGTGACTGCCAGGAGGAGAAGGGGTTAGCTGACCCTCTAATGCCTGTGCAGAAACAACACACTGACACGAAGCAGGAGAGGAAAGAAGGTAGGTGTGTGTGTGTGTGTTTTTAGCCTGTGAACTTATACAGCAGCCTGTGGACTGCACAATAACCATGGGTTTGTTTATAAATGGGGGAGGGGTGGGTTATAATGGATAATGTACCCCCTACTGTAAATTCATACGGATATTAGAAGGCACCTCGGAGTTCCGTGTCCTGTATAAAAGACACTCGGCCTCCGACCTCGTGCTTTTATATGGTAACGGAACTCCTCGGTGAATTCTAATATCCTTATAATTTACAGTAGGGGGTACATTATCCACTATATTATCCACATTCTAGCAGCATAAGCTGGTTCCTCCCTCCATGAAGTCAATCAAGGATGTGAATGCTGACATCACAACCAATGATTGACTGCTATTTCACCTGCTGCCTCTTCTGCACATGCTCAAGCTTATAAAAAGCTCTTTGAGCAGAGGGAGGAGGCAGATACCTTTGCCAGAATGTAAGATAATGTCTCACTAAATATCTGGTTAAAATAAATGTAAAAAAATAATAAAAATAGCAGTTAGGATTGCAGGAAGATGACTGAAAAGTCACCATTGTTTTAAGGGTGGACTTGCCCTTTAAATGTTATTTAAATGCTTATTGTCGTCACTCAAAAAATGTCTCACAGTACCCTGTAAATATCTAGAAACATATTAATACAAACCTTAAACAAGAATTATCCAGGGTACAGAATGTAGAAATTTCAATACATATTCAAAAAGTGCATAACTCACTGTTATTAAGTAATTGTGTTGTAAAACGAAGTCATGGGATCTCCATGGTTACCGACAAAAAAAAAAAGAAGAAAATGATAAAATGATGGCAATAAAGGGCTTTTTATTTTCCTTTTAAAGATAGCTATATTTATACTCACTCGTGTAGAGCAAGTGAAAGAATGAAACACATTCAAAGAAAAACCCATTATATGTCCACAAAATTAGATATTCTAAATTGAGTGATTAAAACGTCTTTCTATCCTGAGCAAACAGCTCTCCCTCAAAGATTTTTTGGTTGTCTCCAACATGTTGTAAGGGTTTGGTGGAGGGACAATTACCTTGTCATTTACACCACACGATACGCATCACAGTTAGAGCTGGATAGATGATCGGAAGAAGACCCTTAAAGGAGAAGTATTGTCGCAATTGTAAGAATATATTCAAGGCTACTTAAGAAATAAATACTCCACAATATAATAAATCCTGTAGTGTGGGACTATGAAAAACCACATGCAAAGTGTCTTTTATTTTATATTCAAATGCTATTATATTAACATATACTCCCAGTGCTATTTGCTTTACATTTCTCTAAGACGGATGGTATGCAAAGAAACTTACCTTTAAAGTGTTAGCCAAGGCCATAGAGTTAGACCACATACGGTATTGGTATTTAACTATGTTATATTTCGGACTGTGGTTGAAAAATACCAACACAGAGCTTTAATTTGCTACCCGGCGGTATGGGACATAGATTACTGTGGCTGGCTCTACCACAACTGTAAAACGATTTTCATATTAAAATTCTCTTGACTAGTTGTTTTTTTAAAAAAGTCTCTTGTTTTAAATAACAGATTGGTTGGTTGCTGGTTTTACTTATGCCGGGTACACACAAGCAGATTTTCTGTGCCGACAATATTTCCATGTATCGGTCAAGGCCGGTCAATAAATACCTCTGGTTTTTCAGGCTGGCCGACCATCACACAGAAATCGGACATGTCTGTAAATCACGGCCAATCTCCTATGCACCCCACAATCTATTGCAGAAAACTGCCACTGACAGCCAGCAGTGATTCATCCTCGGCCAACCGCTTGCTAGTGGTGAAGGTCAGATTCTCCCTCCCATAGTAATTACTATGAGCAAGCATAGTAATAGAGTTTGCTTGACTTCACAGAAAGTCATATCAGATGGAAGGAGTGTCAAGTTCTCCGGGGTGGAGGCTCCGTGATAAAAGTGGCAACACTTACAATTTGGGTATGCACTGATAGAGTGGACAGATTTTGCATTCAAAGGATTTCATATTTTGCATTAAATTGGAAAGCAGGATTGGAAAGTAGGAGAACTGGAAAAGTTGGAGGTAAGGTAAGTGTTATGGTAGCAGGAGACCTGGAACAGTTGTAGGTTAGGTAAGTGGTATGGCAGCAGGAGACCTGGAACAGTTGTAGGTAAGGCTGCGGCTGTTAAGGGTACGACGACACCGTGTAAAATGCGGATTATTATCTGGTTATTACATGATTTCAGTGTAAATGTACACACATTCACATAAAATTATGGACTAGACATCATTCCCACCACTGGTTTAAGGGTGAGAGTCAAACACAGTCCAAGAACACTCCAGCACACCGTGGTTGGCTGTATGCCAGACAAGTGGATAGGTGCAATCCCCCCAGCCCTCCACTCAAGGGCCAGTTTCTCTAGGCCCAGAAAGATATGGGGAGACACAATTCAGGTGAATTTCACAACTATTTATTGTAACAACATTTCACGTTCGGAACGTCCCTGTCCCTACCCGTTGTTACAGAAAATAGTGTGATTCACTGATTAGGTTGGCTCCCCCTATCTGTCTGTGTAAGAGCCAAACACACACCAATTGAGAATCTGTAGATAGAGTCTACACAAGGGATTTTCGATATCACGTATTAATGCTAATATTGAATCCTTTTATGTCTGCAACATTATTTTAACACTGGGTGGAAAGTAGTGGTAAAGTAACCATCTGCAACTCGTACATACAATTGTTAGCAGTATTTTGCAATGTTTTCTTAAATAATGGTCAAAATTACAGTCACTGTTACTAGCCAAAATAGGGTCTACTAAACTGCTACTATCTGCTTTAAAAAGAAAGACCCTTCACTGCCAGTAATTCTTCATTTTTTTGCGTTTAAAGCTGCCAGAAAGAATTTTCAGGATTGTGCCACCCTCACTTGAACTAATTTTTACCGTAGGAACACTGCAGTAATCCAGGAATATTATGTACATTGTTTTTGTCACAGCCAAAGTGTGTCCTTTAACATGGTAACAGAATTTTGTAAATTTTCCTGGAAATTTTACTGGAATGTATGGGTAAACATATAGTAAAAAAATGGAAAAAATTTAAAATTTTGCATGGATTTTTCCCATTTTTACTTATAGTTATCTTAGGTTACACACAAAAATTCTTACTGTTTCTAAAAGTCAGATACTCCCGTTACACACGATACCAGATATATGTAGGACCCCACTTTTTCTGTACAGGTACCCCCCAAAACTAAAACTGCAACCTTCAAGAATATTACACAAATTTAAAAGTTATACCCTACTGACAGTTACATAGAATATCTTTCCAAATTAATAAAATATCCCCACAAGTGAGATATTTTTTAGAAACTACACACACACTAAGATTATTAGAGTGAGGTTAAGTTTTGATCAAAATGCGAGATACCCGACGGCCAGTTTCATCAACTAGTAAGTTATTTTCTACATGTTCCTTTTTTCCTTCAACTGTAAAACAGAGACAAAAATCAATGCAATTTCAGCTAAAAACTGGTGGAGGGAAAGTTTCAAACGCACCTCAATATGAAAGCCCAACCCTCCCGAATAAACGGGATGCCACATTCATGGGTGTACCCAGACATGGCTACCAACTAACCCAGGACGTGACCAATGCAAATGTCAGTAGCAAGCAAAAAAAAATTAGCCAGTTTTGATTGTGAACGTCTGCAGTTTTCCACAAAACAACCCCCCCAACTCAAAAATACCCCCCAACAACTATATATTCCTGAAATTCTACACACCTTCACTATGTAAAACTGTAGTTCGTTCAGTATCATACCATCAATGGTGTGGTCGCGTAAGTTCTTCGTAGAGAGTTTGCAATTTTACCAGGATTTTCAAAAAACATGACATCAAACACATTAACAACAGTAGAAATCATGCCAAAACCCTCATGAATGTAAAAAAATTATCCAAACTATCAACTCCCCAAAGTCCTATCAAACGGTTAGCCATAGTGGTGGTACCCACACGGTGACGTGGAAGCGAAACGCCCACCAATGAGACAATCACGATGGCTCAAAACGGCGAAAATATTAGCCAATCCGAATTTGGACAGTCCCCTGCAGTTTTTATCCACAAAACCCACCCCCGTAACTTAGAAATAACCCCACAAACTATATATTCCTGAAATCTACACAACTTCAGACTATGAGGACACTGTAGGTGTGTTCATTCATAACCACAATGGTTGTGGGGCCGCAGTTCTTCATGAAGTTCGCATTGTCCCTGAAAAAATGAAACAAAAAACAACTTCAAAGGTAGAATCATGCAAAACCTCATGGAATAGTAAAAAAAAGTTACTAAAAATATCAATCTCCCAAATGTCGGAAGCAAACGTAGGCCATATGTTGTGGTTACACACGCGGGACGTGGAGCGTAAATGCCACAAAGTGAGGGACCAATGCACGATGCTAAGAAACACCGAAAATATTTAGCCAACTCCGGATTTGACATTCTGCATTTTTTCAGCACAAACACCCTGATAACTCAGAAATACCCCCCCACAAACTATATATTCCTGAAATCTAAACCCTTCAGCTATGTGCACTGTAGTTCGTTCATTCATACCATCAAATGGTTTTGTGGGCGCGGTGGTCTGCGTAGATTTGCAGTTTCTACACAATTTTCCTTGGAAAATAGAGAAAATTACACTTCAAATTTAACAAATGCCACCTAAACCCCATGTACCTGTAAAAAAAATCTTACCAAATATCAATCTCCTAAAGGTCCTAATCAAACGGTATGCACATTGTGGTACACCACGGACGTGGAAGCACCCTAGACAAAATGTGAAACAATGCGCAGTGCGCCAATAACAGAATTTTCCCAGATTTTTCAAACTGAACACCCCTCTAACTGGAAATACCCCCCAAAAAATATATATTCTCATAATCTACATACCTTCGCTACGTAACGCTGTCGTTTGTTCATTCATACCATCAATGTGTGGGCGCAGTTCTTCGTAGAAATTCGCGGTATGGTGCTGAAAAAATGAACAAAAAACAACTTCAAAAGGTAGAGATCATGCCAAAACTCCATTGGATGTAAAAAAACACTAAATTTCAATATCCCAAATGTCCTGAATCCAACGGTTGCCATATGTGTGGTTACACCCGTGGAGTGGAAGCCAAAAGACACCAAAGTGAAACAATGCCATGGCTCAGAAACAGCAAAAATTCAGTCA
Source organism: Hymenochirus boettgeri (assembly GCA_019447015.1). Classification (NCBI taxonomy): domain Eukaryota; kingdom Metazoa; phylum Chordata; class Amphibia; order Anura; family Pipidae; genus Hymenochirus; species Hymenochirus boettgeri. Next base: position 329,152,080 of record CM033470.1, on the reverse strand, counting down.
AATCTGAATTTGAACAGTCTGCAATTTTTCCCCACAAAACACCCCACAAAACCATATATTTCTCAAATCCACCACCCTTTATCTACGAAATTCTGTATTTGTTCATTCTTACCATCAATGGTGTGGGCGCAGTTCTTCGTAGAAGTTCGCAGTTTTGCAGATTTTCTAAAAAATTGAATAAAAACACTCTCAAAGGTAAAATCATCCAAAATCCCAAGTAATGTAAAAAGTTACCAAATCAATTTCCTAAATGTCCTGAATCAAACGGTTATGCCCTATGTATGGTTACACACGCAAACGTGGAATCACTAGCCCAAAGTGAGCCAAGAAAATGGCCCAATACAGCACTTTTCAGATTGTGTCAGACTAAACACCCCTCTATATTAGAAATGACCCCCCAAAACTATATATTCTTGGAATTTACACCCTTCAGCTACGTTACGGTGCCATGCTTTCATACATACATGAAGAATTCCAGACCAAAGAAATCCAAAAATTCGGTTTTAGGAGGTTTTGGAAAATAAAATAAATGATTCAAAGATTGAATCCTACCTAAACCAACTTGTGACAAGCAAAAAACCCACTAAATGTCAATCTCCCACGTTATCCACATCAAACGTATGGCCATATGGTGGGTGCACAGAGAGACGTGGCCACCAACTAGCCAAATGGACGCTGCACAAGGTGTAATTACAAGAAAAAAAATCAAAGTTCTCTGTAATTTCAAACAGCCCCAAAACTTGGAAATGCCCCCCACAATAACCCCCCCACTAAATATCACTCTTCCACATGTTCTGAATCAAACGTGTATGCCATATGCGTGGATGTACACGAGACGTGGCCACCAACTAGCTCAAATTGGACGCCCATGCACAAGTGTATTCAAAAAAAATCAAGTGTTCTGTAATTGAACAGCCTAATCAATTTTGAAATACCCCCAAAAATATATATTTTGGAAGCTACACAACCTTCAGCTACGTGATGGTATTCATGCGTGCTTATATCCGTGAAGACTTCCAGACGCTGCTATTCATAGAACTCCGTGCTTTTAGGAGATTTTGTGAAAAAATAAAATAAGGACTCAATGGTTGAAATCCTACCTAAACCCCACTTGGCAAGTAAAAAACCCACTAAATGGTCAATCTCTCACATGTCTGAATCAACGGTATGCCATAAGGGTGGGTGCAAACTGAGACGGTGGGCCAACAACTAGCTCAAATGGGATCATGCGCAGTTGCAATTACAACAAAATTAAAAAACGCCACAACACCCACCACCCCTACCCTCTATACCACTCCCCCTAGTGGAAAACCATTAGTACGGAGGAGGTCACACAGTTTTTGCACACACTATTACTAAGATCCTAAAAATCAATACGTCTGTTTTTTGGTACCTTCTGCAAAATTTCCTACTAAAATAGGCTTAGTTTCCTTTGAAATCCAACAAATAAATGATCGCGTTTATTTTACCGATATCACCAGGGGACATTGAGAAGCTTGGAGAAGACAAGTTTTTTTGCTAATTTATAGTTTTAGGGTAAAAAAAAAAAAGGTGTGTGTATCACTTTAAGATTTTTTTTGTTGTGATTTCCCCTTTTTTGGGGATCATTCCCAAAGATGATCATCAAATCATCTAGGGAATGATACCGAACTTGGAATACGGCATAAATGCCCGTTTTCCAATTCGAAATCCGATCGTTAGGAAAATCACTTCCGCGGAAATCATTTTCCAGGAAGTGATTTTTCATTCATTGGCAAAGATCAATAAGTTGGTGATCAGAAGTGATCAGCAAATTATGATCTCTGTCCCCATTTTTTCTAAGTCTTCGCTATAGCAAAGACTTAGAAAAAATCCTATTGTGAATGGAAATTTGAGTTCCATTCACAAATGTATAGTAAAGCTGTCAGCTTGACAGCTGTTCTATACTAGGTACGCAGCATGATACTATATAGAGATCATGCTGCAGTACCTCCACGGACCACCGGGCAGAAGGCATCTTACCTCCATAAGGGAAGACCCCGGTGAAGCAGGAAGCTCAGTGATGTCACCGGGGTCTCCCTTCCGGAAAGAAGATTTCTCCTCTCCTTCTCCACGTGGGACCGGCTGCCGGGCTGCAGGTAGATATCTTCCGATCCCCCCCTCGGATTTGGACACAACGAGGGGGATCGAGGGGCTAGGGGGCAGTTGAATACTGCCCCCCGATCGCCCTAGCGGGGTGCAATTTTTTCGGGGGACTTAAAGCCACAGTCGTATATTCACGATCTGTGGCAGTTTGAGTATTCACTGCACAGATCGTGAAATACGATCGTGGCAGGGAAAGGGTTAAAGGAGCAATATCAGAAATATAAATATTGATTCTTAGAAATACATAAAAGGGAAGTAAAGTGTAAAAATAATTATTATTTAATTATACAAAACGAATTATTTAAGGCGCTGTATTGCTAAAAGTGGACTGCGCCTTTATAAATATGGCCCTTAGTGAGGCAAGCATGCTCAGTAATCCCAGTATTGGGAGAGGGAATTTCCCACATGCAGTTCACGTACCAACTGTCACCATTCCAGCTACAGCAAAACTATACATAACAGAAGAGGTTACGATAATAATGCACTGATTGACAGCGAAATTAAGATGTTACAGATTAGATATAAAGAAATAAGGGACAGATCAACAAAAAAACGGGTACAGGATTATTTGGGATTTCAAAAAACTAATTTTCAGTGTACGTATCCTTTAATAAGTGTAATTATATTATTTTGAATCTGAAAACTACACAACAAATATCTCTGTTGTATTCAATTAGATCAACTGGACTTGAAATGTAGTTCTTGAAGACGTTCGCTAGTCATCCGATGGCTTCTCAATTCAGAAATGACTTGTACAAGAATCTGTGGCATACAAGTCATTCTGAATTGAGAAAGCCAGTCGGATGACTAGCGAAACGTCTTCAAGAACTACATTTCAAGTCCAGTTGATCTAATTGAATACAAACGATATACCATGACCTGGATGAATGAGACCTTCACACAGCATACAAACAATAATGAGTTATTTGACGTAATGACATAATTGAAATTATACACGTAGGGCCATATTTAGAAAAATTGTTATTGACAATGAACCTTTACAGCGACCAGAAAAACTACAGCTAGTAGCAGCTGTTGGTTTTGTTTTTTCATGGCGACGTTGGTTTTTGGCCGTGGACCATTGACTTCCAAGCTTACAGTCTGAAAATGGATTTCTTGTCTGTGAAATGATTACGATCGCTTAAAGCTGCAGAAAAGTGAAGCTGCGTCAACCAGCTGATGCCAAAGGATTGTTGGTTAGCCAGAGATTCGTGACCATCATTGGTTAATAAATTTACAGGGAGATGTAATAAATGTTCATTATCATTAAAAAATGGAGCTAATTTTGCCACAACCAATCAGATGTTATTTACCATTTGAAAGCTAACATCTGATTGGTGGGGCAAAATGAACACCTTTTTAACAATAAGAACTTTTATTACATCTCCCGACATTGTCCAATAACAGTGATGAGAACTTGTGAATCCAGCATTTTCACTTTTCCCCAGCTACAGTATCCCTGGTCACATCTTAGAGCAGAAACCCATTTTCACAGCTAATAACCGTTGTTGGGACAGCGCAGTAGAACATTTCATTATACACAAACGCCACTTTATAGTATATTTGTAAAGATGATGCTATGTCCTGATATGTCCTTTCTTTCTGGAATATTTTGCTGCAAGTTATTGACTCTATGGCAAACAATGAAAGAGTCTGCGTCTGAGATCCCGCTTAGCCAATAAGAATTTCATCAAAGTGTTGAGAGGAATCGAATAGTACCAACTGTGCTGCTGCCGGCGCCTTTTCTTTGTCAGTTTAGCTCCTTAAGCTACAGTATCTCGGACAGCTCCTTTTTGCTGTTCTTGACACCACGCTTTTCTATACGGTTATAAGTCATTGACAACACTGTCTCCAATGTGCATCCCCTGAGACATTAAGAGATCTATCATGCAAAAATAAAAGTAACCAGATGGATACTGTAACGCTCGCTGATTAAAGCCTTAGGTGGCAGCTTTGTGGAATGAATGTAGCTAGTATTTCCTACCAATTTCTTTAATGAATGTTAAGCTACAATAATCAATAACTTCCTGGCCAGTTCCATGAATATCCTATTGGCTATTCTTCCTCCTTAGTGTCACTCGCCCTCTTACAAATCAGGCATCCCCCATGTCTTTTTCCATCAGCATAACATGGCACATGCCTTGACCTTCGGTTGAGTGGAGGAAAGTCCTGGGGAGTGATGGCGGTGTTAGGAAGAGATGGGGATTTCTTCAAATCTAGAGCTTCAGATCTTCATGGAACTTGCAGTAGAAGCCTCACTGAGAGATTGTTTTAAAGGTAATACAAAGGCGTTTCCTTGAAAACCCTTCATTATGATCACAGCTCCCCTTAAATGTCCAGGTGATCCAGGGGTTTATAGTTTTCATTCAGGGCTCTGGCTTTGGTCTGTTGTGGTCTGTTCCATGAAGAGTTGAGTAGAGAATCAGAATTGCCAGTAAGTTGCTATAAGTAGCTGTCCAGTCCTGTTAAATGTAACATAAGGGGGAAGGGCTTTCCTCTGCTTGGTCATATGACTAATAGATCATACAGATCCCTATATATACACACATTGTGAAATGATGTAACCAGTAATGTATAGAGAGTGGGATTCGAGTTCAACATGGAACCCCTTGGTTCTGAAATCCGAATGTTCCGTCCAAAACAGATGGATCGTATGGATTTCCGGACTTCAGAACGATGATTATCAAATGTTTGAGGGTATTTTCGTATCCTTGAAAAAAAGGCCTTGAACGTTCAAAATCATCGAAAATGCAATACAAAATCCTGAAAGTTGGTTCTGTTTTCAGATCTTTGGGATTTTCCCCGAGGTCCGTAAATCCGTAAACAGAACACATCTTACCCGTTCGGCCCATCTCTAGTAATGTCAAATATTTTTCTTATTCTTTTATTAGAAGAAATAATTAACCCAATTACTATTGCAGGATGTGTTACATGGTTGAATGACTTCTGATATCCTAATAAAAGAAAAATAATGGGATTCTCCACTTGATATAAAATCCAGGGCAGAACCAATGCTATTTTGGTTTGATCCTAACACTGGAGTAACAGAATGCTAGGAGATTCTGATGATTGGTTTCTGGTCCCTTTAAAAATGATTTTCTCTCTATGTAAATGGCTTTGGATTTCATCTTTGTCCCTCCTCTCTGATTTCTGAAAGATAAGAAGATCATGTCACCGGTGGTTGGAAATGATTGATTCTAGTAACTGCAATATGATTCACATTTTCTCAATAAAACATTGTGAATAGTGGGTTTCAAGGGCACATCTTAACTGTGCAGCTAAACTCGGAAAAAAATGGACCTAATTTGGTTTTATTTGCTATTCTTTAGCTCAGTATATGTGGGAAACATTTAAAGACACAAGGGGGTTATTCAATAAAAGTTCTCATCGTTTAAAACGGTGCTATTTTAACCCCAACCAATCAGAGTTAACTTTCAAATGTACATAAGTTCTGATTGGTTGGGGCAAAACTAGCACCATTTTAAACCGATTTATTGAATCTCCCTGCTTGTGATCTGGACATTCACTGGAAATTGCACAACTTAAACAGGGATAGGAAAGGAAAAATGGGCCCTTTGTATTGGGAACATTTTGGGCCCCAAATGGGTCATAAGGAATTTTCAAACTGAGTTTTAGCTAAACTTTGACTACCAGCTAGAGGCTGTCAGTGGGATACTGGATCAAATGTAAAGGTGACAGGGTTACTGTATGAAATTAAAGTTAGAGATTTATTCCTAAATTGGTGCTACTGAAGCAAGCCATACTCAGGCCAATGGTTCAAACTGAAATCTTCTCAAGAATGACGTGGCAGTCAATGGTGCATTTTCATTGCCAATTGTCTACCCGTTGTATGGCCCTTAACAATTTTTTTCTGAGTTGATTTCCCCATCTTGTGCTATCTATTTAATTGAAAGAGTTGGACACTATCCCTCAATCTAGTAAATGAAAAGTTAGGGCCTAGTTGCCATCATTTGATTAGAATTGAGCAATAATATTGAGAGTCCTCTCCTGCAATTGCGAGCTGCCTCCATATGTTTACCAGGCGTTCTGCGCACATGTCTCTGCTGTGAATTTTTAAATTGTTATTACAAACTCGGACAAACACCCAGAGAATCATAGACCTTGGGGCAGGTAAAAGATCTATGCCGACACCTTGTGATCCTTGTGCCTACAATCAGGATCAAATATTAATGAGGAACAAAACATTGACATCATTTTCACGTTAAATACATAACCAAGTTAATTTTTCGTTAGTCTCTCCGTAGCAGTGGTTCCAATATGGAAGGTTTTCTAGAGCGTTTACTAGATTTCTGTGGGTTTTTTTTTTTTTTTTTATAAGGAACAAGGACTACGTAACTTAAGACAAAAAAGAGCCCACTAGCCCATCTAGCCGGCCCATTTTAAACACTACAACAGTGTTTTACTGGATTCTATATTTTCCTTGTGTTACATCATCCAGTAATCCTTAGGTCGACATGGGAATCCTAATATTTTTTATAACTACTATCACTGCAACGCTGTGTTGCACATACCAGGGTTATTTCAATAAAGTCTCATGTGTCAAAAATGGTGCTAATTTTGCCCAACCAATCAGATGTTAGCTTCAAATGATAAATAATATCTGATTGGTTGGGGCAAAAGTAGCACCATTTTTAATGATAAGAACTTATTGAATCTCCTGAAACATTGTGGAAGTAGGTTGTATCTGGTTAAGGGTGAGTATGATACCTAAGGTGAGAAGCTAAAATAGTAGCAGCACTAGACCTAGACTAAAATACTAATGATAAGCACTTTTAGGTTGTCTCTTTACAGTGAACAGGGGTTGATTATACATGGCTCTGCCTTGCACATGGGCTAATGTTCTAGTATTGAAAATAATTCTTCCTCCCATTCCTACGACCCCCTCCAAACATTTCTCCGCTACCTTCATATATTATCACCTGCAGATCAATCAACCCACAAAACAACTTGACCTCCTGAGAGATTCAAGACCTTCTCATTTATTGTTGATGTTTTAAGGCCTCTCGTGTTTTTCTGTTTAGAGAGCATGTCCAAGATTTATTGCATCAGGTGAATAATTCACACAAAAACCGTGGGACACCAAAAATAGTGCGAATGATCCACGTCTTGAAGATTGTGTGAGCAAGAGAAGTGGTGAATAATTTGAGATTGTGATGAAAATACAACAATAAGACAGCCTTACACCAAACTGTGGTAGTATCATGTCCTTACAATGTGAATTCTAGTTTTTAAAAACTGATATTAATTGTAGACAATCAAAATTATCAAAGGAACAAGGAAGAAGCCGCAACTCACCTCCTTCAAAATTCAGCAAACTTATTTTGGAACAATGGTAAAAAACCGGCATACACACAGCCTATCGACCACCTGACGCGCTTTGGGCTCCGCCCTTAGTCATTGGTAGCTAAAGGAGCCTGTGAGGGTCATGTTTAAAAAGGGCTGATAATTAGGCATATAATGCATATGTTGATAATATAGAAATACAATATACCCAATTAAGTAACATCCGCCTATTCAAGGAAGAAACGTGAAGATAGAGCAGAATAAAGAAAATATAATTACATAAAAATAAATGGAATAAGTGTATATATAAAACATTACAACAAAATGTGAAACGTCCCATCTTGCATTTAACCTAAAGGGTACGGTGTTTGCAAAGTAAAAATCCAAAATACCTCTCGTTTATAGTTGGTATAGGAACATCCCCACCTCTAAGAGGGGGAGATCCCTCTCTATTGCTTGTACCTTAAGGTTATTGGGACCATCACCCTCACATTCATTGAAATGTTTCCAACGGAGGGACATATCTTATGATTTATAGCAAGGACATGTTGTCTAATATGATATGGTAGTTTCTGCCCACATATTGCTTTTTACAGAAAGTAAGCCTTAACAAATACATTTTTGTATTGCAATTGATATATTGCTGATTGCTATATATTTTATTTGTGACATTAGATTAAATGTGTTGCTTACAAGGAGTACAGTGCAAGTCACACATCGCTTACTACCACATTTAAATGTTCCTTGGTGTCGTAACCAGACTGGTACCGATTTTGAGTTTTTTGTACCATACTTGGTGCTGGTATATTTCCAATGTCGTGGTGGCTTTTTTTGAGACAAATTTTTATACTATCATTCAGAACCTTATCTAAATCCGTCTGCTCTTAGAATGGGAAAAAATGTTTATGACATTACATACTTTACTAAAATCAGTGCTATACTGTGTAGAAAGTATATAGGTCTTTTAGAGTTAAAGTTAGATTTATTCTTGGAATTAGGTGTTAATAAAGATTCTCGGGATCTGGAATTAGCTTTGTCACGGGCCAGTTGGACGTTAGCAAGAGGATAACCTCTAATGACCAATCTTCTTTCCAGTTCATGCTGGGGTTATTAAACTCAGTTATATTGCTGCAGACTCTCTATACCTTATAAACTGACATATGGTATACCTCGAATAACGTTGTGTGGGATGAACAGCTGTCCGCTTTTAGAACTGTGTTACCTGAGATGGTTTCCTATATCAGTATGATTACAACATTCTTACTTCTATTACAGTTTAAGTTCAGATCAAGGAAACAGATTTTATTTGGGTCACATAACATTTTAATTTATATTACAACTTGTTATCATTTTAATTGGCTGACAAAGGATGATAATTCATCTGGTTTCCAGACCAAAACCATTAGCAAGTCGTCTATAAAGCGGCCATACTAAACTATTTTGTGAGAGGTGGGTACCTCCTCCTCCAGAGATGCGGAACAGCTCCCACCAACCCATGAATAGGTTGGCATAGGTGGGCGCAAAGGCAGCACCCATCGCGGTCAAAAGTACCCATCAAACCAAAAAAATTATGAGAGTAGAAGTGGGTAGCTTCCACTATAAGTTCTGGAGATCCTCGAGTATTGACTGGTGCTGTTTAACATATATTTGATGGCGGTCAGGCCATCCCTATGTAAAATTGACGTATACAAAGATTTTGTCCATAGTGACCCATATTTAATTGTCTGCCATTCAAGAAGTTTTAGTTTCGTAGTACATCTCCACTATCCAGTAGATAGGAGCTCAAATTCTGACCAGAGTGTTGTAAGGCAGCATCTACCCAATTAGAAAAACTGGCTAAATGAGTCCACACATAGCTATTATAGGCTCCCCTCTACATTTTGTTAGTCTTATGGACTTTAGGAGATGTGAAATATGGGCGTTATTGGACTGTGATTGATAATATATTTTTCATTTTTGTGTCAAAAATGCCCAAGGAAAACTCCATAAGAAAACAATTGCTCTAATGCTTGTTGGAATATGGGTAGGGGGTCAGTGGTTAGAGCTGAGTAAACATTAACATTGAATAGTTGGCGGTTAGCCTCTTAAAATAATACTCTTTGTCAAATAACACCGAACCCCCTTTATCAGCATTTCTGATAAATATTGTCATTAGATGTCAATTACTGGATGGCTTTTTTCTCCCTGTATGATAAATTACCTGATTTTATAATTTTATTGGCCCCTTATTAAGTTCATTCTTGTCCCAAATGACACATAGTTCCCTTTCAAACAATATCCTGGAAAGTGTCCATAAGAGGGCTACGAGAATTAAATGTCCCAAGTGTCCCAATCTAATCTATATGAAAATTATAAGAAAAAGTAGGAGAATAGGCTCAATTAAAATCTAGCTTTTATTGTTGTTCTATTGAAAAGAGAATTTAAATACAATCACTAAAATCACAAAAAATCACACAATCAGCCCCTGATAAGTATTAGCATATGTATACTGGACTATTTGATACTGTGTTGTACTAGTATAAGACAACTTGGGTGGGGCCCTTAGGGGCTGATAGTGTGAGAGTAGAGATGGCCAAAACTCACCAGTTTCATTCCATTTTTGGATTCCGGATCTCAGAAAAATCCCGAAAATCTGAAAACTGGATGGATTTGGATTATTATCAATGTTCAAGGCTATTTTGAAAATAGCCTTGAACATTCGATAAATCTTCGAAAATACATCGGAGGACTACTTTAGAGTTCCGATCGTATTGTCAAAGATTATGGAACGTTCGAGCTATTTCAAAAATATCATAAATAGCCTTGAACATTCAATAGTAATCGAAAATGTGCTCCGAAGTCTGGATTTCGGAACTTCAGAGCGCATTTCAGAACCAAGGGGTTCTGTGTCAGATCTGGATCTCATCTCTACCTATGAGTTGCAATTGCAATTGCAACGGTGCCATTAAAACGGTGCCATTGAACGCAAGAAGTTCCATGTTCCCCGCAGCGTTATTAGTCTATAGTGCAAATGTAGCCTTAATGTAAAATGGTCGTTTTCCTTTAGTTTCTTCTCTTTAAGGACTTTGATTGAAGGGACTTTTATTGTGAAAGAACCACTTTCCTGCATTCCGAGGTTTAATTCCATCAACTGTATTTCATTCCTTTATTGTAATAACAAAATGAACAGCGTGGAGCGTATTATCTGGAGACCAAAGCTTCTTTCGGTGCATTATTATGCTATTTATTACTTAGATTAAGAAAGATTGCATGGGAGAATCAGTCTCAATTATCCACTACTTGCAATTAACCATAACTAAATGATACAGGTAAATGCGGAATGTCACCCACCTAATGGATTTTCTGTGTATTTACAATAAATATTACTGTGCCTGGAAACACATTTCATTACCTATTTAGCATTGACCACTAGCGCATTATTGTCTTTTCATGTATAGGAAAAAAGGTAGTAATTATCCCCTAAACTAATTTAGTGCACCCTTGGGGGCACAGCGAGAAGGTCGTAGTGACACCCGGAACGTGTCAGTGACACTAAAAGGCACAGCCTGATATTTATTTAAATAGATGGAAATAAGGTTAGTGCATTAATTAGCAGTACAAACAAAATGTGATAACTGGTGTAAAAGCAATATACAGGAGACCAGGGGCTGGAGTTACCACGGCTGCTTACAGGAAATTTAAACACTTTACATATAAATTATTTTGTGTTGTGAAATGAAGTCAGACACACTGGTTGGGTGAAAACATAAGGCCACCAGCTTTTATTGACACCTTACAACATGTGATCAATTTTATTATTCAGATTTTAATTTATGATCCTTGCATGTTAATTAACCGAGAAGTCCCCGAGCCGTACCAATGCTAAATGCCAAGCCTCTGGGTCCCCAGGGACATGTAACGGCTCCAAAAAATTCTTCGCAACCTTCGCAAGGTGCATCCGCCCCCGGAGTTGCTGTTGTTGCCTACACGGAACTCTGTCTGCCACCCAACAAGTATAGTGCCTGTTCAACCCCTTCCTGCTGGCCTGTTAGAAAAATGTCCAGCCCAATATCATTTAAATGGACCCCATCCTGCCTCATGAGAGACCTGTTGTTGCCCTCCAGCTGGCGATGTCTGATGACCACCCCACCTTGCAACCTGACAAATCTGGGGATCCTGGTGTTAAGACTCTTCCTAGCCTTTACCACGGCTCCCTGATCTCTCGCCCCTGCCATTGCACCCTCCGACCAAACTTTACTACCTCCTTGAAGAAGGAGGAAAGAAAAAGAAAACGCTGGAATCTGCCTTCATTAAGAATAACAGATCTGACAGTTGATTTTGACAGAGGGCGTTGCCAGCAGCGTGTATAACTAAAAATGTGGGACCTGGGTCAGCCCTACAATCTGTACCACTCGACTAGTACTTGCCACCAAGCCAGACCCTAATCCCTTTCAGTACATTGACGCTGCTTGAATCCCAGGTTGTCTCCTCCGGTCGCACATCCGCTCTCTGAACAGCCCAAAAAAGGTAAGAGTGCCCTACTAGCCACACGAAGGTTCACAAGAACCTGGAAGAGAAAATATAATTAATAGCTAGTGGGGGGATGTATCGCGCCACATAGTTAGATCGCATCGCCCTAACCTGCAACCCCTTGCTCTGAGAAACCTAACGATTATGCTTCTGTCGCTGCATCTATCCTGAAGGAATGTGTTCCAAATTTTGGGGGTGAAGGCCTAATTGGCCGAGGGTCTTCCGTAACACTGCCTCAAATTGTATCTAGAGAGAGGCTTGCCATCTAAATGTGACAAAAAGGATGGGGATGCTGGTCTAATCGCTGCAAAATTACCTACCACTTGGACGGGCACCAGGTGAGACGAGAGAGGAAAAAATGGAAAAACATCATCCTCCCCAAAGGGGTCTGTTTTTGACCGGCTTATCCAAACTCTGATTTATGATTGTGTGACAATACATCCTCCATTTTCAAACCTCCTGGTCGTTTTGAACTAGCTGACACCAACTCCCCTACCATCATGCACCAAAAACGCTAACGCAAAAACTGGCTTCGATAGTTTAGCTCATAGGCTGAATTACAAATCATGGGAAACGTTCCTATTAAACTTGTCAGAAGTCTAAAATTGATTGGCCGTCCGGTCTTATTAGACACCTGTTCTTTTCTCCAACCTTTTAATATGGACCTTACAATGAACTCTTTGGTTGCGTCCTTCTACCCCAACGTCTGAAAAAGAAAGAAAATCCTGCCATCCTCCGTTGGGCCACCAAGCCCGATGATCCTGCAGAACGTAAGTGTTCAAGATAGTCCAGGAGGGATTCTAACCTGGCATGAGAATTACTATTAATATCTCTCCCTTGGAGAAATTTAACCATTCTGACGATGCCTTAATGTGGCTAGTCCAAGTGCTAGAGCGACAGATGACTGGACCAACTGCATCAGCTCCTGTCTGTTATCTCCCATAAGAAGTCCGGGCACTGCACTCCCTGGGGTTGGCCTCCGAACAAAGGCGTCGAAATTCTTCCCACTGAAAAGGAGATAAAAGCATCCGCAACACAATTAAGCACACCTGGTACATGTTAGCTCTAAACAATATGTTGAAATCTAGGCACCTAAGCACTAAGTGTCTGAGTAACGATAGGACTGGGAGGGATGAACTAGTGAGGTTATTGATGGCGTATACCAGGCTCTCATTGTCTGTCCAGAATCTGATCTTTTTGTTCAGTATCTGATAACCCTTAAGTTTCAACCGACACACAATAGGAAAGAGTTCGAGGAGAGTGAGGTTTTTACAATGACCCCTTTCAAACCAGTCTAAGGGCCAACCTGCTGCGCACCACTCATTGCCCAGTATGGCCCCAAAACCTATGGATCCTGCCGCGTCGTATAAAGTTGTACCTGTTGTTGCTTTCCTCTTCCCCTTGAAAGAAAGTTCTACAGTTATATCTAGACAGGAATGTCTGCCAGACTATTAAATCGTTATGCAACTCCCTAGTGATGCTAATATGATGGTGTGGGGATGGGACCCACTGGAGGCTAACGATAGTCTTCTGGAGAAGACTCTACCCTGGGCATGACTCTACATGCAAAATTCAATGAACCAATACTGATTGTAACTGCCTAAGTGTAACTTTTTTAACCTGGATGAACATTGAAATTGCGTTTAGCATTTCCTGAACTTACCTGCTGGCAGCCTAAATTCCATATTAATTGTGTCTATCTTGATCCCAAAAAGGAAATATTGTAGCTGACCAACCGTTTTTTCATCTGACAAAGGAACCCCAAATTTTCATTAGAAAAACAAAAGGAACTTAACAAAAAGGAACATGTTGTTGAGTCTCCCAGGCCAACGAACAAGAAATCATAAAGGTAAGTAAGATGTTAGTCGAATTGGTCTCATAGGATATAGCCCATTCCAGAAAAGAGCTAAAAACCTCAAATAGGGAACAAGAATAGCGCATCCCATAGGGAGATATTTATCAATAAGTAGTTACCATCTAACTGGAAACCCAACAAGTAAAAAACAGGTAAGACGGTAGAAAGCGGAATGCTGCTTCTATATCTGATTTGGCCAGTAATGCCCCTCTCACTGCTTTTTCTTACCAGATGGATCGCCCTGTCAAACGATACACCACATTACTGAGGAGTTCTTTGGAAATGCCATCATTTACCGAGCTGCCCTTTGGGTATGATAAGTGATGTATTAACCGAAATTTGCCACTGTTTTTCGGTACTAAGCCCAGGGGAGAAACTGTAAATTGTAACACAGCAGCTCAGAAAATGGGCCAGCTATACGACCTAACCTAACTTCAGTCATGACATTTTTCCGTAGCCAATTTGGGTCCTTCCTTACCAATTTAAAATTTTGGGCAAACTTGGGAAACTCAGAAAAACAAAAATGTATCTTAAAACTGTGCCTAAACCCCTCCCTGATGAGCCCTGCCACTGTTCTCTCGGGTAAATTCCTAGCCAAGGCTCCATTGACTCCGTGTTCACCGGCGTCCGCTGACCTATTGCCCCCTCTCATTTTGCGGCAGGGCGGGTTTTTCGAAAACACTAGCGGCGGAGTGGCCGCCCCCGCTGAAAAAGGAGCTGTCCCAACTGCAGTTACCCTCATTAAATAGCCAGCAGGTGCCGGCTTTTTTGGCTCCTGCTGAGGCCTGAAAACTACTCGTGGCGGTAGGCCGCTTTGACCAGTGGGTGTCCCTGCTGGAGCTCTGTGGGCTAGCATGATTCTTAACCAAGATCCATGGCTTTTGTATCCCACCCCATTTCTGGTCTAACTGCCAAACGTCTCCTAAACTCCTCATCATATTGACGCCAGGCAGAACCCCCGTGTGTTTATAGAGCTCTGAATATCATGTCCAGATACACAAATAATTCGGAGCATTTTTGAGGTGATTTCTGGCCGATAACCCCGGCCGCACACAAAAGGCTTGAAGCCAATTACCTATATATTCGTTTTTCCAAATTTTCTCCTTAATGTTCCCAACAGGTGCACCCTCAAGGGGCTCATCTCACAAAAATAGGTTTCTTTCAGTGCCTACACTGATGGAACCTCCGTCACAGACGGAGTACGGGTGCTCCCGGGACTGGACTCGTTGTTGAGCCAGATGGCATGGTGTAAATTTTGCCCATTAAGGCCTGCAAAACCTGCACAGCTCACTCCCCTCACTCTGCTTGCAGTACCCCAAGCCCCGGCACAAGTGTACTCACCGGGTCCTGAATTCGGGACTGCACTGGTAGATGTCCCCCGGGGCCTTCCGGTATCACCTGCTGAGTGCTGGAACCCTCACGTGCGGCGGCTATGTTCTCCTGAGATCTCTGTCCGCTGGGGCTGCTTCTGTAAGGAGTCGAAGAAAAGAAGCCCTGGATCTCTGCCTCCAGAGCAGGACCTGTGTTGCCGCTGTGCTCCCTGGACCGAGATCGGTATCTGCGATGGTCCCTTCTGCGCTGGTTCTCTGCGCCTCCGCCTGTGAGACTCGTCACTACTCTCATCAGAAGAGGAGTATCTGCTCCTCCTCCTCCGTGGCTGCTCCTCTCCCTTCTATGTGGGCTTCTAGGAGGGCTCCTGTCTCTGGACCCCTTCTCTCCTCTATCTTCTCAGCCTGGTTGGCGCTGGGGTGATCCCTCTAATGGTGGACCTAGCGTCCACAAATTTCTGGTTGCTGTCATCTGGTGCTTTATCCTGCCTAAAGGCTGTGCGTCTCAGGCTACATCCCCCGCCGATGCTGCTGTGACAGCGTGGGCGGGCGGTTCTCTGCAACCAAGGGGCACGGCCAAGGGTTGCCAGATTTTTTTTTGCTTGAGCAGGAGAGTGTGGGCCGTGATGTCAGGGGGGGGACCTATGTCTGGGGGAGGGGGTTAGGGCATAATTGGGCGGGGAATGAGCATTCCGGAGGCGTGGCTGTCAGGGCGGGATTTCAGCGCTAACTGCAGGACACGGGATTTTGTCCCTGCAGTCGAGATTTTTGTCCCTGCAATCCCACCCAATAATTCACTTTTCGATGTGAACTATTCCTTTAATTCACAGGAGATCCCCCTCCCATTCACTGTTGCCAGTGGTAAAGCTACAGACTTTTGGGCACTGGTGCAAAATTTGGTGATGGCCCCTCAACCCTGTCCGCAAACAAATTAGTATCGACACACTGGTAAAATTGATTACCATGCAGACAAAAGTAAAAATGCTTAGTACATGACACTGGTTAAATGTTTGGCACACAGATGCTGGTAAAATGCTTGGCACATCAACATTGGTAAAAGTTTGGCACACAGAGAATGGTAAATATGATTAGTGCACAGACCACTGGTAAAATACTTCCAAACTGAAACTAGCAAAATGGTTGGCACACAGATATGGTAAATGGTTTAAAATTGGCAGTGGTAAATAGCACTGCCAGTTATTTTACCAATGTCTGTATGCCAAGTTTTTTTTCTGCAATAGTAGAATGGAAGAAGAAGGGACTTACCATTAGGTGGCATGGTGTTAGCGGCAGCCATAATTGATGTGGGTCCCCGGCTCTGTTAGACAGGGAGGAAGAGAGACAATCGAGAGGCAGCACACTCACCCTGCCTCTGATTGGCCGGATTGCTTCAGGGACAAATAGGCGCGATCCAGCTTCAAGAAAGAGGCAATCCGAGGCAGTCCAGTCGTGTGAAGAGGTAAGTGGTGGTAGGCAGATCCAGAAACGAGGAGACTCCAAGGATATCTCAATCAGCAATTTTATTCACACATGACATGTTTCGGACCAGGGGTCCTTCCTCAAATGTGTGGAGAACAGTGAATACACCAATATACACCATATTTCTATGTATATTTATTGTGTATTCACTGTTCTCCACACATTTGAGGAAGGACCCTGGTCCGAAACATGTCATGTGTGAATAAAAATTGCTGAATTGAGATATCCTTGGAGTCTCCGTTTCTGGATCTGCCTACAACCACTTACCTCTACATTTTTAGTGATTGGGACAGATCAATGCAGATATCCGGACGCATGTTGAAGGTTCAATAGGCTGCAGGACTGACTTTTTGCAGTCCAGTCGTGTGCACACACTCCCTCTCTGGCGTCCGTCCGTAAGGAGGCTTTACCCACCCGCCATTGTTGACTATAGTTTTACTGAGATGTGATACAAGTGTTGTTAGCATGAAAAGTGATAATAACACATTGTTAAATATTATATAAGAGAGGTAAAAAATATAAATACCTGCTCTTGCGAGTGGATCCCAATCAGCCTTAAAAGTCAGGAGGCAGCTCGGGAGCTACCTGAGCAGGTCTAACAGGTCAGTTGACATAGTGGTCCACAATATGGTTAAATAAAATGTAAGTTGATATTTCAAGATAATTTTCACTTTTTTTAAGATATTTGTTTCAACTAAAAAGTTATTAAAGCTGCGGCCGGTCTCCGCTTCAAATTGTGTCATGTGTCAGTTATTTATCTCCCATTCATTTATGAGTTTAGATCATAACTTTTATTTTAACAAATTCCATACCCCATGAATTTCAGTGAGTGGCCATCTCTAGTGTCCGAATATGGAAAATGAAAAGAGCTGGTAAATGTAAGGTACGAGGTAGGGAAAAACATGCAACCACCAGACATATCAGGCTAGGAGGAAGGAGCTATCCCAACAGACAAGGTTATTTTTTCTCTCTTCTT
The DNA here is from genome assembly GCA_019447015.1 of Hymenochirus boettgeri. Classification (NCBI taxonomy): domain Eukaryota; kingdom Metazoa; phylum Chordata; class Amphibia; order Anura; family Pipidae; genus Hymenochirus; species Hymenochirus boettgeri. The sequence goes on along the minus strand of CM033470.1, from coordinate 329,134,505 downwards.
CTCTATTCCAAGGGTTCCTATTTGAAGTTACAAGAAAGAGCTAGCAGGCATTTTTCTTCATTTAATAAGCACCATCCCGCACCTATCGTTTTAATCTGGTTTCTGTGTCTGGAAACCTTGGTCATTTCTGTCTCTCAAATGATTGCTGAATTGTTTGTGCCTCAAGGTCACAGAAAGTGTGTAATTATTAAAGGTGGATGATCACTTCTATCTAGCAAACACCTTCCATGCACAGATCTTTTGATCAAAACAACCGACTGCCTATTAGTTCCCAGGCGAAGCCACGATATTTCAGAGAGAGGGATATGGACTAAAAAATTCTTTATTAATCAGTTCAGATTCAACTTCTTCACCCATCTGCCTGCACGTCCTCAAATAACGGGAAAGGGCCAAATTAGCCAGCAATAGTAATATGATGCACTCAGTGAATGTTGCAGCCTGGATATGTACAGCACATACATGATATGGCAAAGCTTGGAATGAATGTATTTACTTCAATTAATTACACTATCTAATATACCCTGGCGATTGCACCTCTAGTACATTGCATGGCCATAACGCTGGCATTAAGGAAGTCCCACTAATGTATCACAATTGCCTCTGGACAGTCTTGAAGTCGCGCTGACCCTTGGTACATCACTGTAAAGGTTTAACGTGACGTTAAGACTATAGTGCTTGCAGCTCACCTAAGCTATGCATAAAAAACCGGCCGATATAAATCTTTCATTTTATACTCACTATGTGATCATTGGACTGCTTGTGTTGAAAGACCTGCAAAGAATATATTAGTAGCTCCACTCCTATTCTGTGCCTCTACAGAATGATTCACTTAGGCTGGGCATTGTTTAGGAATCATTGTGGGGGGAGCAGAAGGCCAATGCCTGACCCTTCCATTGGCTAGAGGTAGGGGAAACCTGTGTCATCGCGCAGTGACAGACAGGAGGACTGGACCTCTTAACAAGAAGTAAAACAACACAGAACAATTCTTTAAAACTGTAACCCCACCACTACCAGAGTCTACCACCACCTCCATTACCAATGCAAAATTACAGACCTGCACATTTTTCAGTTTATAAGTCTTTATCAAGGGTAAGGACAAATTGTGCAAGTTTGTGTGTTTGGCACAAATAAATAGCATAATTTTTTTGGTTTAAGGAATTCTTGTGGCATGGTAAATAGTGGACTTGCTGGCAGGTTGGCTCATGGAATTCACACGCAAGAGCATTTTTTTCCAGACAGGGGCATAACTGCAGCCAGGGGGGTCCTAGGGTTTATGACACCTGAAACAATTTTGAATGCTGCCTATCGGCAGACGGGTGGTGGCACGTGAAGGGTGGTGTTTGGTGACTAACACGATTGGTGGACCAGAGGGCTGACTTAAAACTGATTGGTGGACTGGTGCTGAAATGCAGTATTGCAGGATGGAATTTTTTTTTTTTTAACTGCCCCCCAATAGATTGGAGGCCGGGCCACTGACCTACCCCTCTCCACGAACAGCTGATTTTAAAGAGCTGATCACGCGTACAAAGGAAACATATGCTCGATCAGTGTTTTAAAGACCGGGCCAGAACTTCCGGTTCTTCATACGGGCGATCAGCTGTTTAAAAACAGCTGATCATGGAGGTTGTGGGCTTGTGGCAGGCCCTCCTACTATTGGGCCCCTGTATGTAGTTACGCCACTGTACCCGGCACTGTCTGTCTCTCTCTCTAATTCAACTGTAAGGTCTCCCTTATGAAACTGACCTGATTTGGGGCACAGGGAATTTTATTGTTAGGGTTGGCATGTGATAAAAAAGCTGTAATAATGTCGAGCCTGCTATCCAGCATGTAATGGGAACAACTTATGGTATCAAAGAAAATTTTGTGAATCTCAACATTTTTACAAACTTGCTAAAGTATTGCTGCAATACCAATTTTGTTGCAACGCTCGTCCCAGTCTCTATGTTTCATGTTAAAGTATAAACAGGCGGGTGACAGGAAAGGAGAAAGTGGACAGATAACTGTGACTCCATGTTTAATAATTTAATGTCCTTAATGATTACAGAATGTTAGAAGGGGAAAGATCTAATTCATCACATAATTCTCTACAGGCCATTATATGATAACCATTCCAGGAATATCAGTTCTAGAAAAATATGGAAAATATGGCAAAATAAAATCCTCAAATGCTTTAATGTTAAAATTAGAGAATTAAGTTATAATTTGTGGCACTTTCCATTTTTCAAAATTTAAATTTAATTACAATGAGTTCTTGCTAGGCACCATGAAAAATGATAGCAACGACTTAAAGGGCAAGTCTAGTCCCAAAATGAAAACTTACATACAGGTAAATCACCCCCCAAAACCCTAAATGCTAATAGTTTAAAGTCTGAAATATATAAGTCTAACCTAAAGTCCTGCACAATGTGCTGTTTCCCCCGTTTCTACTTCTGGTTCTCCAGTTAGTAAGATGTCAATGGATTTGACAGTTGAAATCACAGCCAATGTCTGCCTCTTCTGAGCATGCCCAGGCTCAGTACAGGTTTCTAAATTGCTCAGTTTCCATGAGGCATCCAGAAGCATAGCAGGCATACAGAATGAATTCATAGGACAAACTATGATATATCAACATATTATAAAGAGGCCGTTCTTCTAAACAATGTTCTTATGAGGGTGGAGTTGTCCTTTAAAGCAGCCTACACACACAGATACATTTATGAGTTGCTGCCTGGTAAAGGGGAACTAAAGATAATGAGGAATTAAGCTAAGTGAAAGATTTGAGTCTGTATACCAGACTAAGCATGCTCAGTAATCACATCGAGCCAGCACTGGGGATAGAATTTACCACCTTGCAATCACACATACCTGTCACACATTCCAGTTAACATATAATGTACACAGCAGAAGAGTTTATGATAATAAGGACTTGACTGACAGCTGAAATGTATAATGTTTCAGATTGGATATCTGAAGAAACAGGAGACAGATCAACAACAAATAATTGGGAATAATTATAGGTTCCAGCAATTTAATAGAACACTTTTTCCAGTAAAGATACCCTTAAATGAACTTAATAAATATGCCCCTTGATTCCCAGAATCTTGGAATAAAATTGCCCTTAAATTATATCCATAATCCATAATACTGCAGACAGGGCACTTCCAGGGAGAATGTGGGAATGAGCAGGGAGGTTGTTATCTGGGAGGCAGGTGGGTGGGCCACAAAATTAACAAATAAGTCCTGCAAGAGCCCTGATTGTATGTGGGAATAGGGATTTGTCCTTTGCAGCCAGGGTTATGTCGGCCAAATTGAGACGTCTGTAAACTGTGTACAACTCACTGTGGCAAAGTGGTACAGAAACAGAGAAACAACCTAAAAACCTGCAATTTATATCACAAGTGTAGGGAAACAGCAGGTCCCTGGTTTACAACCCATACAGAATTGCACTTTAATATATTAGCAAGTGGCACAACATAATTCTATATAAAACAAACCTACCCCCCAACCCAACTGATATATCACACATTTATCATGGATTATTAAACCAGATATTAACTATAATTATAACCCACCCCTTCCGTGGTTCCCATGGGGATTAACTGTAAAATATCCCTATAATCGGCGCGCTACTACGCAGTAGCGCGCCGATAATAACACGGAAGTACCTCAAAGCCGTTACCCTTTCATTCACGCCGGGTGTGTGTGAGGGAGGAATCCAGGAGGAAGCAGGAGAGGTGCGGTCTAAGCTGTCCGGAGCACTGAAAGAAGCAGGTGGGTGGTTATAATCAGGACCCGTGACTGCCAGGAGGAGAAGGGGTTAGCTGACCCTCTAATGCCTGTGCAGAAACAACACACTGACACGAAGCAGGAGAGGAAAGAAGGTAGGGTGTGTGTGTGTTGTTTTTGCCTGTGAACTTATACAGCAGCCGTGGATGCACAATAACCATGGGTTTGTTTATAAATGGGGGAGGGTGGGTTATTAATGGATAATGTACCCCCTACTGTAAATTCATACGGATATTAGAAGGCACCTCGGAGTTCCGTGTCCTGTATAAAAGACACTCGGCCTCCGACCTCGTGCTTTTATATGGTAACGGAACTCCTCGGTGAATTCTAATATCCTTATAATTACAGTAGGGGGTACATTATCCACTATATTATCCACATTCTAGCAGCATAAGCTGGTTCCTCCCTCCATGAAGTCAATCAAGGATGTGAATGCTGACATCACAACCAATGATTGACTGCTATTTCACCTGCTGCCTCTTCTGCACATGCTCAAGCTTATAAAAAGCTCTTGAGCAGAGGGAGGAGGCAGATACCTTTGCCAGAATGTAAGATAATGTCTCACTAAATATCTGGTTAAAATAAATGTAAAAAAATAATAAAAATAGCAGTTAGGATTGCAGGAAGATGACTGAAAAGTCACCATTGTTTTAAGGGTGGACTGCCCTTTAAATGTTATTTAAATGCTTATTGTCGTCACTCAAAAAATGTCTCACAGTACCCTGTAAATATCTAGAAACATATAATACAAACCTTAAACAAGAATTATCCAGGGTACAGAATGTAGAAATTTCAATACATTCAAAAAGTGCATAACCACTGTTATTAAGTAATTGTGTGTAAAACGAAGTCATGGGATCTCCATGGTTACCGACAAAAAAAAAAAAAGAAGAAAATGATAAAATTGGCAATAAAGGGCTTTTTATTTCCTTTAAAGATAGCTATATTTATACTCACTCGTGTAGAGCAAGTGAAAGAATGAAACACATTCAAAGAAAAACCATTATATGTCCACAAAATTAGATATTCTAAATTGAGTGATTAAAACGTCTTTCTATCCTGAGCAAACAGCTCTCCCTCAAAGATTTTTTGGTTGTCTCCAACATGTTGTAAGGGTTTGGTGGAGGGACAATTACCTTGTCATTTACACCACACGATACGCATCACAGTAGGCTGGATAGTGATCGGAAGAAGACCCTTAAAGGAGAAGTATTGTCGCAAATGTAAGAATATATTCAAGGCTACTTAGAAATAAATACTCCACAATATAAAATCTGTAGTGTGGGACTATGAAAACCACATGCAAAGTGTCTTTTATTTTATATTCAAATGCTATTATATTAACATATACTCCCAGTGCTATTTGCTTTACATTTCTCTAAGACGGATGGTATGCAAAGAAACTTACCTTTAAAGTGTTAGCCAAGGCCATAGAGTTAGACCACATACGGTATTGGTATTAACTAGTTTATTTCGGACTGTGTTGAAAAATACCAACACAGAGCTTTAATTTGCACCCGCGGTGATGGGACATAGATTACTTGTGGCTGGCTCTACCACAACTGTAAAACGATTTTCATATTAAAATTCTCTTGACTAGTTGTTTTTTTAAAAAAGTCTTTTTGTTTAAATAACAGATTGGTTGGTTGCTGGTTTTACTTATGGGGTACACACAAGCAGATTTTCTGTGCCGACAATATTCCATGTATCGGTCAAGGCCGGTCAATAAATACCTCTGGTTTTTCAGGCTGGCCGACCATCACACAGAAATCGGACATGTCTGTAAATCACGGCCAATCTCCTATGCACCCACAATCTATTGCAGAAAACTGCCACTGACAGCCAGCAGTGATTCATCCCGGCCAACCGCTTGCTAGTGGTGAAGGTCAGATTCTCCCTCCCATAGTAATTACTATGAGCAAGCATAGTAAGAGTTTGCTTGACTTCACAGAAAGTCATATCAGATGGAAGGAGTGTCAAGTTCTCCGGGGTGGAGGCTCCGTGATAAAAGTGGCAACATTACAATTTGGTTTGCACTGATAGAGTGGACAGATTTTGCATTCAAAGGATTTCAATTTTGCATTAAATTGGAAAGCAGGATTGGAAAGTAGGAGAACTGGAAAAGTTGGAGGTTAGGTAAGTGTTATGGTAGCAGGAGACCTGGAACAGTTGTAGGTTAGGTAAGTGGTATGGCAGCAGGAGACCTGGAACAGTTGTAGGTAAGGTAAGTGGTATGGCAGCAGGAGACCTGGAACAGCTGTAAGTAAGGTAAGTGTTATGGCAGCAGGAGACCTGGAACAGTTGTAGGTTAGGTAAGTGGTTTGGCAGCAGGAGACCTGGAACAGTTGTAGGTAAGGTAAGTGGTGTATGGCAGCAGGAGACCAGGAAACGTTGTATGGGTAAGGTAAGTGGTATGGCAGCAGGAGACCTGGAACAGTTTGTAGGTAAGGTAAGTGGTATGGCAGCAGGAGACCTGGAACAGTGGTATGGCAGCAGGAGACCTGGAACAGCTGGTGGTTGCTAGAATAAATATCCTCACTAGTCACGCCCGACCGCTAATGCCTGTCTTTAGACCCACAGCGCTGGGAGAAAGGATTATGCAACACGTTCGGTGCAGTAGAACCCAGTTTCTCAGTTTATTCACATGTTACATTGGATTTTCACAAAGAGAAAAGTATGGCTGCCACAGTAATGGATAAGTAGATCAGTAGTTGTGTGTACCTGTGTCGGGTTGGGGGTTAAAAAAACAAACTTTTTTGATGATTGGTCAAAAATTTGTTTTTTTTTACTTTAGTTACCCTTTAGTTATGGCTGCAACAGTAATGGAGGGATAGGTCAGTAGGTCTATGTAACTGTGCCACATGAGGGTTAAAAATCAAACCTTTTTTATTATTAATCAAAATTAATTTTTTAGACTTTAGTTACCCTTTAAGTATGGCTGCCACAGTAATGGATAAGTAAATCAGTAGGTGTGTGTACCGGGGTCTGGTTGAGGGGTTATGTCTTTTTTGTGTTTACAACCATAAAACTATATTTTATTGAGGATAAATCTAAATTAGTTTTTTTGACTTTAGTTACCCTTTAAATATGGCTGCCACCGTAATGAATAAGTAGATCAGTAGGTGTGTGTACCTGGATCTGGTTGAGGGGGTATGTCTTTTTTGTGTTTACAACCATAAAACTATCTTTTATTGAGAATAAATCTAAATTAGTTTTTTTTTACTTTAGTTACCCTTTAGGTATGGCTGCCACAGTAACGGATAAGTAGATTAGTAGGTGTGTGTACCTGGGTCTGGTTGAGGGTGTGTGGGTTTTTTTGTGTTTATGACCATAAAACTAAATTTTATTGAGGAAAAATCTAAATTAGTTTTTTTGACTTTAGTTACCCTTTAAATATGGCTTCCATGGGAATGGAAAGGTAGGTCAGTAGGTGGGTGTACCTGGGTCTGTGTGGGGGGTTGGGGTATCACCATTTGTATTTATGACCATGAAAAAAACTGTTTTGAAATATCCACATTTGAGGATTGTTCCCATTATAGTCTATGGGAAAAAATGTCCGGAAATTCGCCAATAACGCCGTAACGCTTCTGCGGATTCCTTAGCTAGAAGATAGCACACTTCTCCTATATGCCCCGCACGTCTGTACCGAATTTCATGTCTCTAGCTCAAAAACTGTGGGAGGAGATATGGTCCAAAAAAGCGGAAGAATAAAACGGAAGAAGAAAAAGAAGAAATAGAAAGAACAGTAATTTGGCTTTTTCAAGCTAAATTAATGAAGCAAAGTCGTTTTTTACAGTATAGTTGCTCTTTAATAGAATATCATGGCAAACATATACAGGACCAATGCACAGTTGATCCATTTTTTCCCTCCCTGCAAGAAGTTAATAATGCTGGACATTTGTAAAACAATTTCCCACAATTCCTTCTAGCATTTCCATGCCATTTCTTTGTACGTGTTAGCAGCACAATAATGTTTTATGGCAGCTGCAACCTTCAAACATTCAAAATAGTTTTCAAAACGGGGTTACCCTTTAACGCTTACTCTTATCTTACACATGCACATAGTCTGTATATCCTGTAGCCAATTTAAGCTCTGTACCTACATGTATTATGGGACATTATGAAGCGGTGCCAATAAAAAATATGGATTCACAGTTGTGTGGTGTCATCACATTTTGTGACAACATAGTTACCGGGTTAATACATGGTACAAACTATTAACTTGGAGCTGCTTTGTAAATCATTGTGTCCAATAAAAAGACTATATAACATAAATGACTTTAGACGATTTTTCAACCAATCACAAAGGTCATTTCTGTAACATTGATTGGCCTTGTACTGCAAAGGGATTATTGCACCCAGATCATCATCTATCTTTAAAAGGACAAATGGGTGATATGAAACCCCTAACAAAATAACCAATTTCCAGCAAGGTGGTTTTAAGCTGATAGAAATGTGGTCCGGGTGCTTCAGAGACCAAACCCCTCGCCACCGATATGCAGGACCAAATACAAAGGAACCACTGCAGTGATAAAGCATGTACATTGCGGTAAAGATGCTAATAAGTAACTCACTACCTGCCACTTGATGGCCCAGGTGAAGACCGCCCCAGGCATAACGCAAGACCCACGCTGAGCTTCAAACAAATAGTAACATCAGGCAGTCGCACTCAGGAACACATACACATCGGAGTCCGTGTCTCTTCAAAATAGAATTTATTTAACCACGCATTTCGGACCAACTGGGTCCTTAACCCTTTCCCTGCCACAGATCGTATATTCACGATCTGTGCAGAGAATGCTATAACTGCCACAGATCGTGAATATACGATCTGTGGCTTCCCCTTTAAAATCGGAAAAACACCGCGCGCTAGGGCCGACCCGGGGGCAGCATTCAGCTGCCCCCCTAGCCCCCAAATGCTGTTATTGGCTCACTGCGCATTGTTTTACATTTTGACTAGTTGCTTCCACGTCAGTGTGTGTAACCACACATATGGCACACTGTTTGATTCAGGACATTTAGGAGATTGATATTTGGTAAGTTTTTTTTACATTACATGGGGTTTTGGTGTGATTTTTCCACAAAACACCCTGATAACTCAGAAATACCCCCCACAAATTCCACGTCCGCATGTGTAACCACACATATGGCATACCGTTTGATTTAGGACATTTGGGAGATTGATATTTAGTAACTTTTTTTTAGATTCCATCAGGTTTTGGCATGATTTCTACCTTTTGAAGTTGTTTTTTGTTCATTTTTTCAGAAAAGTGCGAACTTCTACGAAGAACTGCGCCCACACCATTGATGGTATGAATGAACAAACTACAGCGTTACATAGCTGAAGGTGTGTAGATTTCAGGAATATATAGTTTGTGGGGGTTATTTCTAAGTTACGGGGGTGTTTTGTGGAAAAAACTGCAGACTGTCCAAATTCGGAGTTGGCTAAATATTTTCGCTGTTTCTGAGCCATCGTGCATTGTCTCACTTTGTGGCTTTTCGCTTCCACGTCCGCGTGTGTAACCACACATATGGCATACCGTTTGATTCAGGACATTTGGGAGATTGTATTTGGTACCTTTTTTTTACATTCCATGGGGTTTTGGCATGATTTCGACCTTTTTGAACGTTGTTTGATGTTCATTTTTTTTAAAATCTGGTAAAAGTGCAAACTTCTACGAAGAACTGCGCCCACACCATTGATGATATGAATGAACGAACTACAGCGTTACATAGCTGAAGGTGTGTAGATTTCAGGAATATATAGTTTGTGGGGGGTATTTTGAGTTGGGGGGGTGTTTGTGGAAAAACTGCAGAATGTTCAAATACAAAACTGGCATTTTTTGTTTTTGCTGCTACTGACATTTGGCACTGGTCACGCTCTGGGTTAGTTGGTAGCCATGTCTCTGGGTACACCCATGAATGTGGCATATCGTTTTATTCGGGAGGGGTTAGGCTTTCATATTTGAGATGCGTTTGAACTTTCCTCCACAGTTTTTAGCTGAAATTCGCATTTGATTTTGTCTCTGATTTTACAGTTGAGGAAAAAAAGGAAAATGTGAGAAAGTAACTTACAATTTGACGAAGAGCTGCGTCCGGGTATCTGCATTTTGATCGAAACTAACCTCACTCATAAAATCCTGCGAGTGTGTAGTTTCTAAAAATATCTCACTTGTGGGGATATTTTAGATAATTTGGTAGATATTCTATGTTAACTGTCAGTAGTGGTTACACATTTTAATTTGGTGTAATATTCTAGGAGGTGCAGTTTTAGTTTGGGGGGTCTCCTGTACAGGAAACGTTGGGTACCTACATATATCTGGTATCGTTGTACTCGGGAGTATCAGAGCTTTTAGAAACAGTAAGATTTTTGTGTGTAACCTTAAGATAACTATAAGTAAAAATGGGAAAAATCCATGAAAATTTGCAAATTTTTCATTTTTTTTACATATTTTACCCATAATTCCAGTAAAATTTCCAGAAAAGTTACAAAATTTTGTTACCATGTTAAAGTAGACTTTGTGCTGAAAAAAACAATGTATAATATTCCTGATTTACTGCAAGGTTTCCTACTGTAAAATTAGTCTAAAGCGATTAAGGACAAAATCCTGAAAATTCTTCTGGCAGTTAACGCAAAAAAAAATGAAAATCTCCTGGCAGTGAAAGGGTTAATCACACAATGAACACACAAACATGTTTAAATAGGTGACGTAATTGACGTAATTTTCTTTCCCCACACACATTCCCACACCCACCAGTGATACGATGACAACTCCATCTATAGATATCTAAATATATATAGAAAAAGGAAAAACTAGACCTATTTAAAATATATCCTAAAGATCGATACATAGTGGCAGTGTATAAAAGCACCACTCAGAAGCCAAATACAAACAGGATACAAATGGATCAAAAATGGAGTACAAAGGTATCAAACAATGAGAACAGTGTCACATTATAATACCCTCTTAAATACTAAACAGTAGATATGGTATATAGTAATATATATATATATATATATATATATATTTATGCTACTGCATACTGTATGTCTATTTACATCAACATTGAAACATTCCTTTCTAGTCGCTAACCTTGTATTGGCTGCAGTGGCACAAAATAAATAAGTAGTTAAGCTTATTATAGTCAATATTATTGGAACATTTAAACCCAGTAGAATGTAGGCCTGTATATATGGTAATTGTCTCTATTGATCTCTTGTACCTAATTCCATTGATTGAATTCTTTCTGCCTGAGTGGAGATCTTTGACTTATGACATGTTCACAATCATTTTAACTACAGACTTCAGAGTTTTGTTTTTTAAAAATTATAACATATAAGATGTAGATATAATTGCAAATCATTACAATAAACATAGATAATCTGTTTGGGTCTTATATTATTGCATATTATTATTTAGAAATATGTTTACATTTCACACTTTATATCAGCCAAACAATATAATTACACCAGAAGCAGCGTTAGTAGTAAAATATACAATTTGGGGGGTTAGTAGGAATCGGGGGGGGGGGGGGGAGGGATGGGGCCAGTTGTTGCAGTATCAGATATACAGGGAGATTCAATAAAAGTTCTTATCGTTAAAAATGGTGCTAATTTTGCCCCAACCAATCAGATATTATTACTACTACTATTAGTACTATTTGAAAGCTAACATCTGATTAGTTGGGGCAAAATTAGCCCCATTTGTAATGATAATTGTCTCCCTATAATATTTGGGAGTAGTATTGGGTTATGAGTGGAGCCTAGAATTTCCCATTTACAGGGAGATGTAATCAAAGTTCTTATCGTTAAAAATGGTGATAATTTTGTCCCAACCAATCAGATTATATTTATCATTTGCAAGCCAACACCTGATTGGTTTAGGCCAAATTAGCACCATTTGTAACGATAAGGATTTTTATTACATCTCCCTAATAAAAATCATACCATAAATCATACAAATTTGTCAGAGCAACCTCTTCCAATACAGTATATATTAATGTTATATAGGGGTATCTGCGTTAATCATTTCTTTCCACATTTTGGTTTTGGGGGACTGAGGAACCATCCAATTTAAGACAATACTTTTCCTTGTAAAAATAGTACCTTGCATAGGTACATATTAGGTAACATTATTGCATATTAGGTAACATCCCATGGGTTACTATGGCAATATGTGAACCTTTAAATTCGGATATGAGGCAGTATCTCATCTGTATATCTAAATAGGAAGGTATCAGATATATCATTGTAAATCAGAGAAGGACATGATCATATTATCATTTATAATTTGCGCAAAATATTTAATACCCTAAAACCCATTTATATAAAATGAATGACTTCGGCTGGGTACACACAGTTGGCTGAGATAAGTCACTACTGATCGGGGCAAAAGTAGCCATGACTGAGCGTGCAGTCCCATAGGGAACCGCACAATTGCCTGTGATTTTCCAGCATACCCAATCACCCATTCTAATCCTATATTGGTTGTGGCTATTGGCATCCACACCATACATTACTTTAGTTAAGAGATGATCTTTAGGTCAATCAGTAGCAATTAAACAGAAGAAAGTTTTATTTAGAACCAAACATCGGTTAAAACTTTTTGGGGGGTTCTACCCCTCCCCCTCTACTTATCCGATCCTTACAATCCCACCCAAATGGAGGAGACAAACATGTGGCCGAATAAAGTCCAGTTCACATAAACTAGTGAGTTCATATTTTGTTTGTGTAAATTGGACTTTTCAGCATCAAGTTTGTCTTCTCCCAAATGGGTGATTTTGCAAAGCACCTTGGGTATTTGAGAAATTTAAGGATCGGGGAAGGTCACTTGTACATCAGTTGATGAAGTGGGAAGAAACCCCCCAAATGTTGTGTGTTACTGATGTTTGGTCTAAAAAAGAGTTGTTTTTTACCTTTGGCGTGTGACCCTAAATCTAGCTACTAGTTTGTGTTCTGTTAAAGGAATTGTACACTGAAATCTAGTAATGAATACATGTATGCAACACTTACTCTGATGTGTTTGTGAAACTGCATGACTTGCAGTTTCCAAACTTGCTTTGCCCAAGCTCAGTCCCCCTGCCCCCTGCCAGACTATCTGACTCTCTGTGAAGGCAAGCATGCTCAGTAATCCCCATGAGGTAGCGTTGGGAGAGGGAATTTTCCCACCATGCAATTCACTTACCAACTGTCACCATTCCTGCTACAACAAAACTGCACATAACATGATGATACTAAGGCATTTAATTGACACCTGAATTATTTCGTACTGGATATTTAAAAGACAACTATCATGTACATAAACATTTCTGAATAACAGTTCAAGGATATAGGACTGGTATTTTCTTACCTCCCAATATTGTTTCTGTGAGGAGCAACAGCCCAAAGAAAACTGATTCTGCCAGTCTTCCTCCTGGCTTCAGCACTATCTTTAATACAGGAATAGTCCAGGACTAGCCTGGCAAATGAAACCAGTTAGTGCTGTATCTCCTCAACGAAATTATATTGTGAGGTAGGAATAATCAATCCAACCTCCCCAGGTACATTCCATTTCTAATTAGTAAATTTTTACATAGTATAGTTATCCTTTAAAGAAATAGGGGGCAGGTCAACAAATAAATGGTACATTGATGGTTGGTGCGAATGATAGTTTCAAGCACCCACATGGCCAAATGTGAATAGGGTATCTGTTTCTAAAATAGATATTTGTTACTATCCCCCATAGACAGGGACCATGATACATTAATAACCTACCCCTGTAGTGGATTTCTATGGGAGGAACTGTAAGATTATAGCCTTATAATCTTACAGTTCCAGAAGGAGAAGGAAACCAGAAGCCACAAAGGGGTAGATTATAATAAATAATGTACCCCCAACTGTAAATTAAAGGGATATTAGAAGTCACCTTGGAGTTCCGTGCCCTGTATAAAAGGAACTCGGCCTGCGGCCTCGTGCTTTTATATGGTCACAGAACTCCTCGGTGACTTCTAATATCCTTATAATTTACAGTTGGGGGTACATTATCCACTATTTATTTCCCACCTGTATGGGCCACTACTGAGCAATACAAAGTTTAAGGTTAGTTTCTCATAAAAGCAGAAATCATTACCATGTAAAAGAGTATTTTGCAGCGATCAAAAAATCCATTTTGAAAGGTTTTCCTGCCCTTGCAGAACATAAAATAAAATCCATGTTCTCTTTAATCAAATGATTAAAATCAGCCCTTTTATCTTTTTTTTATATGATCTCTCAGAGGCGTATCCCACTGTGCTACAAAATAACCTCTCAGTACCTAGAAAACGTACTTCCCAGGGGGTATGATATGATCAGATCTGCACACAATAAATACATAAATTAGCAGACACATTGAAGCGCCGTGACATTTCATGATTAAGGGCAAGAAAACAGAATCGGCAGAAGAGTTTTGCCCAATTCTGGACCAAAGTTTTCGCAATGAGATGCCCAGTTACATTGGGCTCCATTTTAATACCTTTTATATATGTTTGTAAATGATAAAATATGTTTAATATAGAAGTATACACATGGCTATGTACTGAGATCTGTTATCAGCTATTTATGTCTTAAAGTCACGTTAACCAATGTACCAAGCGTTAACGTGACTTTAAGACACAACTAAGGGCAGTTGCGACGTTGCACAAAATTTTTATTGTGCAACTGCCACAACAAATGCACTGAGCAGTTAATGGCTGTTTAAGATGTAATCTCTATTGCCAGCAGATAGCTGGTGTTAAAGATTCACAAAAGGCAAAATCCAGTCACAATGCTGAGAGCCGCTATCAGCAATGCATTGCCTAAAGAGGGTGATAGCAACTCTCGGCACATAGCCCCTACAGTTTTCACATATTATAATGTAATAATATTGGACAATGCTTGTGAAGGTTCTTATTCATCCAGGTCATGGTATATCTGTGAAGGTTCTCATTCATCCAGGTCATGGTATATCTGTTGTATTCAATTAGATCAACTGGACTTGAAGTTTAGTTCTTGAAGACGTTTCGCTAGTCATCCGACTGGATCTCTCAATTCAGAATGACTTGTACAAGAATCTGTGGCAATTATGTACCCTGGAAAATCCCAATTAGCATATCACAGCCAGGTGTTAAGGGTGTGATTAGATAGTGGCTAAGAGGTGTTATAGGAACGCCCAGGGTAAGGTGTCAAAACAGCATTGTACATGGCAGAGTATGGCTGTGGCACCTGGCAAATGGTCTGGGGAACATGTCACTGTCACCAAAACTTGTAAAAACACTTCCTGAAGTCAGGCGGGCAGTTGTCGGGTTTTGCGCGAGCTACATTCGACGATATATTTGAGGATTATCGAACGAACAAACGATCCTTCCTAGGGTTAGTGAACGGTACATTCGAGGATTATCGAACAAGGTTATTCTATGGTTATTATATTACTAGGTTATTATATGGTTATTATATTACTAGGCTAAGCGAACGGTACATTCGAGGGTTAGCGAAAACGAATGATCTTTCTAGGGTTAGCGAACGCTACATTGAAGGGTTAGCGAAAACGAACAAACGAACGAACGATGCTTCCTAGGGTAAGCAAATGGTACATTCGAGGATTATCGAACGAACAAACGATCCTTCCTTGGCTTAGCAAATAGTACATTTGAAGGCTTGCGAAAACGAATAAACGAATGATCCTTCCTTGGGATAGCGAACGGTACATTTGAATTTTTGTAATTATCGAAAATACAGCTGCAAGTCTGAAAAACAAACTAGTTTGAACCCGAATTAGTTCGAATAGTTCGAGTTCGTCCGATCTCAGAAAGTTCGACTCGAACTCGAGCTCGAGTTCTAGTCCATCCCTAATAACCATACTGTATTTGGTTATTACTGTATGGGAATTCTTTTGTCTATTTAAATGGCAACTAAAACCTCATTCCTTGGCACTCCAGATGTTCGGAAACTACAACTCCCAGCATGCTTTAGTTGCTGGGAGTTGTAGTTTCCAAACATCTGCAGTGGCAAGGAATTGCCACTGCCGGAATTGCTGTACCTCCCCCCCTCTGGGAGTCCCCCCAGTGTTCAGTTGCCTTCTCCTACCTTGGACAATCGCTCTGGTTCCTTTGCTCCACATCCTCTGCTGGCTGACGTCCCTACTTGACACCGGCCTAACTTCCCGGGGCCGAGTAGTGACATCAGCCAGCAGAGGAGCAGTGGCTGCCAAAGCCGGTGAGTGTTTGACTCAAGTATAAATCCAGATTCAGTTTTCAGGCTATTTTTTTAGCCTGAAAATCTCGGTTTATACTCGAGTATATGCGGTAGCTCCCTAAGGACCCAAGAATGTATCATCTGGTCCAGGGGATTTATTAATACTAACCTTATTTAGTTGTTTCTGTACCATATCTGCGGTTAACCAAAGTGCACTCACATCTTTTATACCATTATTGCTACTATACTCTATGATATCTGTACTTGGATCTTCTATAGAGTATACAAGAGTGGCAAAAAAATATTTAAGACATTTGCTTTATCGCCATCCTCCGTAACTAACTTATCCCCATTAATTAATGGTGCCACATTTTCAGTCCTCATCTTCTTACTATTAATATACCGTATATACTCGAGTATAAGCCGAGGTTTTTAGGCTTTACAAATAGCCTAAAAAAAGAACCTCGACTTATACTCTAGTCACTTACCTTAGAGGAAAATCCGGCTACCGCTCGCACTGCATCTTCTGCCTGACGTCACTACTCGGCACCTGGCTCACTTCCTGGCACACAGAGTAGTAACATCAGGCTGGAGATGATGAGCGAGGGAACACATTACCGGTGTATAGCAGGGTTGACACTGGGTGAGATGTCTTGGAGCAGACTGGAGTGAAAATCGGGAGGGAAAAGGTCATTCAGGCCCTTTGGTTAAGGTGAGAGACGATGTGATATGATGGGAGCTTATAGTCCATGTCACTGGGGAGCTATCCTACTTACTCTCGGACATTGCTAATTGTAAGACTACAATCCCCGTGATGCCTCGGTACCAGGTTATATCATTAATATAAGCGTTTTATTATGGGGAATGATGGGATGTGTAGTTCTAACACAGCCATATCCTTGTGAGGAAGGTAAAGATGGATACCCTCAGTCAACCATAGAGAGGGCAGTGTGGTGCCTGGTATTCCATAATGCCTTGCTGCTGGGTACATTCTGTCATCCTTTATGGTATAATATATCAGTAAGGTATAAATCAGTATAGTATATATCAGTATGGTATAATATATCAGTATGTTATATATCAGTATGGTAAAATATATCAGTATGGTATGTATCAGTATGGTATAATATATCAGTATGGTATATATCAGTATGGTATAATATATCAGTATGTTATATATCATTATGGAATAATATATCAGTATGGTATAAATCAGTATGGTATAATATATCAGTTATGTATATATCAGTATGGTATATATCATTATGGTATGATATATCCGTATGGTATAATATATCAGTATGGTATATATCAGTATGGTATAATATATCAGTATGGTATATATCAGTATGGTAAAATATATCAGTATGTTATATATCATTATGGAATAATATATCAGTATGGTATATATCAGTATGGTATAATATATCAGTATGGTATATATCAGTATGGTATATATTAGTATGGTATATATATCATGGTATATATCATATGGTATAATATCTCAGTATGGTAATAATCATTATGGTATAATATATCAGTATGGTATATAATCAGTATGGTATATATCAGTATGGTATAATAAATATATTATATGGTTTATACTGTATGGTATATATCCATACGGTATAATATATCAGAATGGTATAATATATCCGTATTGTATATATCATTATGGTATAATATATCAGTATGGTATATATCAGTATGGTATAATATATCAGTATGGATATATTAGTATGGTATATATATCAGTATGGTATATATCAGTATGGTATAATATATCAGTTAGGTATATACATTATGGTTAATATATCAGTATGGTATATATCAGTATGTATAATATATCAGTATGGTATATATCAGTATGGTACAGTATAATTTATCAGTATTGTTTATATCAGTATCGTATATCAGTGTGGTATATATCAGTATGGTATACTATATCAGTATGGTATAATATATCCATATTGTATATATCAGTATGGTATAATATATCAGTATGGTATATATCAGTATGGTATAATATATCAGTATGGTATATATCAGTATGGTATATATCAGTATGTATAAGTATCGTATGGTATAATATATCTGTATGGTATATCTCTTATGGTATAATATATCAGTATGGTATATATTAGTATGGTATAATATGATCAGTATGGTATATATCAGTATGGTATATATATCAGTATGGTATAATCAGTATGTAAATATCAGTATGTTATATATCATTATGGTATAATATATCAGTATTGTATAAATCAGTATGGTATAATATATCAGTATGGTATATACAGTATGGTTATATATCATTATGGTATGATATTCCGTATGTATAATATATCAGTATGGTATATATCAGTATGGTATAATATATCAGTATGGTTTATATCAGTATGGTATATATTAGTATGGTATAATATATCATGTATGGTATATATCAGTAGGTATATATCAGTATGTATATATCGTATGGATATATCATTATGGTATAATATATCAGTATGGTATATATCAGTATGTTATAATAAAAAGTATGGTTTATATCCGTATGGTATATATCCATACGGTATAATATCAGAATGGTATTATATATCCGTTATGTATTATCAGTATGGTATAATATATCAGTATGGTATATATCAGTATGGTATATATATATCAGTATGTATATATTGTATGGTATAATATATCATTAGGTATATATCATTATGGTATAATATATCAGTATGGTATATATCAGTATGGTATAATATATCATATGGATATATCAGTATGGTACAGTAATATTTATCAGTATTGTTTATATCAGTATCGTATATCAGTATGGTATATATCATTGGTATACTATATCAGTAGGTATATCAGTATGGTATATATATCAGTATGTATATGTATATCTCATATGGTATAATATATCAGTATGGTATATATTAGTATGGTATAATATATCAGTATGGTATATATCAGTATGGTATAATATATCAGTATGGTATATATCAGTATGGTATAATATATCAGTATGGTATATATCAGTATTTTATATATCAGTATGGTATATATCAGTATGGTATAATATATCTGTATGGTATATCTCAGTATGGATAATATATCAGTATGTATATATAGTATGGTATAATATATCAGTATGGTATATATCAGTATGGTATAATATATCAGTATGGTATATATTAGTATGGTATAATATATCAGTATGGTATATTATATCAGTATGGTATAATATATCAGTATGGTATATATTAGTATGGTATAATATATCAGAATGATATAATATATCAGTATAGTATATATTAGTATGGTATAATATATCAGTATGGTATATATCAGTATGTTATAATATATCAGTATGGTGTATGTCAGTATGGTATAATATATTAGTATGGTATAATATATCAGTATGGTATATATCAGTATGGCATAATATATCAGTATGGTGTATGTCAGTATGGTATAATATATCAGTATGGTATAATATATCAGTTTGTTATATATCAGTATGGTATAATATATCAGTATGGTGTATGTCAGTATGGTATAATATATCGGTATGGTATAATATATCAGTTTGGTATATATCAGTATGTTATAATATATCGTATGGATAATATAATCAGTATGGTATATATCAGTATGTTATAATATATCAGTATGGTATAATATATCAGTATGGTATAATATATCAGTATGTTATAAAATATCAGTATGGTATATCAGTATGTTATAATATATCAGTATGGTATATATCAGTATGGTATAATATATTAGTATGGTATAATATATCAGTATGGTATATATCAGTATGTTATAATAATTAGTATGGTATAATATATCAGTATGGTATATATCAGTATTTTATAATATATCAGTATGGTATAATATATCAGTATGTATATATAAAACGTAAAAACCTACTTTAATGTTTCTAATTCCGATCTATATTACGATCTTATGTCGCATAATAAGATCGGGTAAATGTACAATTTCGGATTGTACAAAAAATCGGCCTAATGTAATCTCTCATGAGACAAAAGTCCAATCTATCTAAGAACTGCCTAGCCCATTCTTTAATGCAATCAATTTGAGATGACAAAATGAATGGGTCAGATAGGAACATCTCAAGATAAAAATTGCTGTTTGTGAAATGTGGTCTTTAGACATTAGATAGCTATCTCAAATCTATCCAATGTCTGCCTGTGTATGGCCAGCTTTAGGCTTTGTGCTTCTATCAATACAAACTGTGCAATGATAGCTACACCCCTTTATGCAAATAGTCATGATGTCATAACGGTCATAACTGTCACTAGGTAGAAATAAAACTGAAGAATACTAATAGCTGTGCAGCACAGATGGCAGAGTGAAACGATATGCCTTTGCAGCACTACGCCCTGAGTTCGATCCAACTTTCGGCGCAACTGCAATGAGTTTATCTCTACTGTGTTTGCTTGGTTTACTACCGGGCACTCGTATGGTATAATATATCAGTATGGTATATATCAGTATGGTATAATATATCAGTATGGTATATATCAGTATGGTAAAATATATCAGTATGTTATATATCATTATGG